>JAJMRY010000029.1:0-119517 GCA_030558145.1 Barnettozyma sucrosica
GTCAGAGTCTTCTGAACATTCATCTGAATCCTCTGAATCATTGTCAGAGTCTTCTGAACATTCTTCTGAATCCTCTGAATCATTGTCAGAGTCTTCTGAACATTCTTCTGAATCATCGTCAGAGTCTTCTGAACATTCTTCAGAATCATTGTCAGAGTCTTCTGAACATTCTTCAGAATCATCGTCAGAGTCTTCTGAACATTCATCTGAATCATCGTCAGAGTCTTCTGAACATTCATCTGAATCCTCTGAATCATTGTCAGAGTCTTCTGAACATTCTTCTGAATCCTCTGAATCATTGTCAGAGTCTTCTGAACATTCATCTGAATCCTCTGAATCATTGTCAGAGTCTTCTGAACATTCTTCTGAATCCTCTGAATCATTGTCAGAGTCTTCTGAACATTCATCTGAATCCTCTGAATCATTGTCAGAGTCTTCTGAACATTCATCTGAATCCTCAGAATCATTGTCAGAGTCTTCTGAACATTCTTCTGAATCTTCTGAACCATCGTCAGAGTCTTCTGAACATTCTTCAGAATCATTGTCAGAGTCTTCTGAACATTCTTCTGAATCCTCTGAATCATTGTCAGAGTCTTCTGAACATTCATCTGAATCCTCAGAATCATTGTCAGAGTCTTCTGAACATTCTTCTGAATCTTCTGAACCATCGTCAGAGTCTTCTGAACATTCTTCAGAATCATTGTCAGAGTCTTCTGAACATTCTTCTGAATCCTCTGAATCATTGTCAGAGTCTTCTGAACATTCATCTGAATCCTCAGAATCATTGTCAGAGTCTTCTGAACATTCTTCTGAATCTTCTGAACCATCGTCAGAGTCTTCTGAACATTCTTCAGAATCATTGTCAGAGTCTTCTGAACATTCTTCTGAATCATCGTCAGAGTCTTCTGAACATTCTTCTGAATCATTGTCAGAGTCTTCTGAACATTCTTCTGAATCATCGTCAGAGTCTTCTGAACATTCTTCTGAATCTTCTGAACCATCGTCAGAGTCTTCTGAACATTCTTCAGAATCATCGTCAGAGTCTTCTGAACCATCATCTGTATCTTCTGAACAATCCTCAGAGTCTTCTGAAGTCTCATCCGGGTCTTCTGAACCATCGACAGAGTCTTCTGAACATTCCTCTGAATCTTCTGAACCATCGTCAGAGTCATTAGAACCATCCTCTGAGTCCTCTGAAGTCTCATCCGGGTCTTCAGAACCATCCTCCTCTTTTGAGTCCTTTTCTTTAGGCCCCTCTAATGTCTCTTCAGAATCTTCCACTCGGCCTTCACTCTCTTCTGATTCTTCAGAATCCTACACTGAAAGCTCTGTTTCATATGAATCATCTGAATCTTCTGCCGGTGCAGAATCCAGTGTTCTACCAAGCAAATCTGATGAATCATCATCCTTGAGTACTTCTTCTTCTAGATCTCTATTATCTGATTCTTCCAGTGCATCTTCGAACGAGTCCAATACTGGACCAAGCGCTCCAGGAGGCCCGACTACTGTCACTGTCACAGTAACTGTTCCTATAGATGGACCTACTGCAACTGTAACTGTTCCAGGAGACAATGGCACTACCACAGTTACACTTTCAGCCCAGGTATCCACATATACTGAGGTTGTGACTCCAATCACAACGGTTGGCTCTACTATTACTACGACGGTTCCAGGACCTGGTCTTACGGTCACTCTTCCTGGAGTTGGAAGTACTGTTACTCTTCCAGGAGGTGCTGTAACCGTTACGCAGATAGCTCCTCCAACCACAGTAGTGGTTCCAGGTGCAGGTGCCACAGTCACTCTTCCTGGAGTTGGAAGTACTGTTACTCTTCCAGGAGGTGCTGTAACCGTTACCCAGACAGTTCCTCCAACCACCGTAGTGGTTCCAGGTGCAGGTGCTACAGTAACTCTTCCTGGAGTTGGAAGTACTGTTACTCTTCCAGGAGGTGCTGTAACCGTTACCCAGATAGTTCCTCCAACCACCGTAGTGGTTCCAGGTGCAGGTGCTACAGTAACTCGTCCTGGAGTTGGAAGTACTGTTACTCTTCCAGGAGGTGCTGTAACCGTTACCCAGATAGTTCCTCCAACCACCGTAGTGGTTCCAGGTGCAGGTGCTACTGTTACTCTTCCAGGAGGTGCTGTAACCGTTACCCAGATAGTTCCTCCAACCACCGTAGTGGTTCCAGGTGCAGGTGCTACAGTAACTCGTCCTGGAGTTGGAAGTACTGTTACTCTTCCAGGAGGTGCTGTAACTGTTACCCAGATAGTTCCTCCAACCACCGTAGTGGTTCCAGGTGCAGGTGCTACAGTCACTCTTCCTGGAGTTGGAAGTACTGTTACTCTTCCAGGTGGTGCAGTGAGTATGTCCCGACTCGTATCACCGGGAACAGTTGTTTTAGCTCCTGGTCAAGGTACAGTATCAATTCCAGGAATTGAGAACACTATCACACTACAAGGTGGTGGGACAACTGTTGTCCAACTGGTTCCGCCAACAACAGTAATCAATACTAATGTTGGTACCACCGTTGCTATCCCTGCTGTCCAGAGAACTTCTACTCTTTCAAATGGCCAAGATATAGCCACTTTTCCAGCTGTCCAGAGGACCTCTACACTTCCAGGCGGCCAAACTGTTGTTACACAGATTTCTGCTCCAACTACTGTTGTAGCCGTACCAGGCGTTGGAAGTACAATTGCCATTCCGGCTGTTGAAACAGTTGTTACATTGACGGGTGGTGAAGCGACTGTGTCGCAAATTACAGCTCCAACTCTAAGTGTAAATGAAGTTGGAGAAGGTGGATTTACGGTTGCTGGTTCAACCCTACTGGAGTCCACCTCGACTGGGACAGCTTCTGGAGTTCCATCATTCCAGACAGTGGACAGTGGCACTGGCTCCAGACTGCAATGGAGTATGGTTGCTCTCCTCCCGCTTCTTCTTATAACCTGTTGAATAGGTCGTTCTGAAGTGTGGGTGGGTGTTCTTTTTTTCATTCTTCTTTATTCGATTTTCTGTCAAACTTCTTGATTCAGAGAGATACCCAAATATGTTATTACCCCGGTTGTTTTTGTTTTTATTCGATTCTTATGGTGCTTGTTGAAGTGGCGCTTTTGTTGCTCCATAAGCAATATTTTTTAGATTGGTCTCACTTTTACCTTCACAGAGGCTTTATCAGGACTTTCGCAGAGGTTAGATATAAAGGAATATACCTTTGGTTTGGATGTAGACAGAACTGAACAAGTCAAACACAGGGCCACTCAATCGGTACTATGAAGACCATACAAATTAGCTCTATGAATAGTGATTCATTGTGATTAAACCAAGGGGGAGGAATATGTACTAGAAAATGCTTGATCGCTTGTACACATCACGTGTTTTCATGCTATGGATAAGAGTCCACATTCATTCAACAGCTCGATCAAGTCTGAGTCACCCACCTAAACAACGACTGATTATCTGTACCAGGATTCGAGAAGTGTCACTTAGCGTCTCTAATCAGACGACAAACAGCTCTCTGGCAGTCCAAACAGCGCCGCTATTGACATGGGAGGATCAACTCGGGCGCTGATTGGCTAAAACGACTGAAAGTGCCCTCTGGATTTCGCCGAATTCCGCGAATAATGTGGCGCAAACCTTTTTTCAAAAACGGTAAGAGACACAATCAGTGTGCGTATACCAATCCTGGAAATCAATCTTGCTGGCCGAGTTTGCGGGGTTGTTTTCCTTTACAGTTGAGAATGAGTTGAAAGCGGAAGCGAGTATAAGGATCCCAATCTGTATTTGGCAAATGAGGAGCCTAGACGTACCACGTATGTTGTTTCTGGTCTAGATAAGCCTCATCTCTTTCCGATGTGACATAGACCCACTCGCTTCACCAATCATTTTCACCTCTGAGTCCACAAGTCCTACATCCCGGCGAAATCCTTAGGGCGGCTAAAAAAAAAAAATACGGGATTTGCCAATTCGATCAATCTTTCTGATCTCTGATAAGGATTTGGAAGAACAACTATTGGGCCAGAGTATAAAATTGGCTCCTTCTTCGCAAGAATTTGACCTGTGATGACATGTACTGATCAATCAAACCTCTCACAACACAAAACTCAAGACAAGAAATCGTTTGCTATGTCTACATCTGGCTGGACCATTACAGATTGGAAGTCGTTCCATGCCAATGCCACCAACGAAGAGTCATTCAAGAAGCTACTACATTTGCTCAGAGCACAGAGAACTGCCCCCGAGGAACCTGCGTGGATATCTCTCTGCACAGAAGATGAACTCAATCACCAATGGGCGATTTTGCAATCGAAGAGTGACACTTCGTCTCTTAAACTCTATGGTGTACCAGTCGCAATAAAGGACAATATTGACGTGAAGGGCTTTGAGACCACTGCTGCTTGCCCATCATATGCTTACAAGCCAGAGAAGGACTCTACTGTTGCCAAGTTGCTTAAGGAGCAAGGTGCCATTATTCTGGGTAAAACCAACTTGGACCAATTTGCAACTGGTTTGGTTGGAGTCAGATCTCCTTATGGAAGAGTGTCATCCGCCTTCAGTGGCAAGCACGTCTCTGGTGGCTCTAGCTCTGGCTCTGCCAATGTCGTTTCCCGTGGTATTGTGCCAGTCGCTTTGACCACTGACACTGCTGGCTCTGGCCGTGTCCCAGCGATGCTTAACAACCTCATTGGTGTCAAACCCTCCCTTGGTCTTTTTTCCTGTGCTGGTGTTGTGCCAGCGTGTAAGTCTTTGGACTGTGTCGGAGCATTTACTTTAAACCTTCAAGACGCCCAACTTGTTTCTGATGTTTTGGCTCAACCTGACTTTGACCAATACGAGTACTCAAGAGCTCTTCCAACAAACCCACTCATTTCATTTGGCAGACAACCAACTGTCGCTATCCCTGAGACACTCCCATGGTATGGCGAGGCTGAGAATCCCAAGCTCTACCAGCAAGCCATTGAAAACCTGAAGAAGACTGGTGCTAATATTGTGAAGATTGACTTTTCTGACTTGTTAGAGCTTGCAAAATGTCTATACGAAGGTGCTTGGGTTGCTGAGAGGTACGAAGCTACTAGAGATTTTATTGCCACTAACCCTCCAGTCGAGACCTTGGATCCAATTGTCTTCAAAATTATCAATACCGCTAAGAACTTTGACGCTGCTGATGCCTTCAAGTACGAGTACAAGAGACAGCAGATTTTGCAAAGAATCCGCAAGTTGTTGAAAGGAATCGATGTTTTAGCTGTTCCAACGGCCCCTTTGAATCCAACTTTTGAAGACTTGGAGAAGGAGCCAATCCTGGTCAACTCTTACCAAGGCACCTGGACCAATTTTGTCAACTTGGCGGATATGGCTGCCCTCGCTCTGCCTTCAGGTTTCAGATCAGATGGATTACCATTCGGTATCACTTTGATTGGAGACAAGTTTACTGATTCTGCTCTTTTAGAGCTTGGTTCCCGCTTCATCAAGGCTAACTTTCCAGAGAGTAGAAGATTGGGATACACTGATAATGTTGCCACTGATGAGGGTGACTCAGTCCACCCCCCTCTTCCAAACCCAAGAGAATCTATCAATTTGGCTGTTGTTGGTGCTCACTTGACTGGTATGGCTCTACACTGGCAGCTAGAAAAGGTGAACGCCTCGCTTATCAAAGCTACCACCACTTCTCAGAATTACAAGCTGTATGCCCTACCCAAAGTTGGCCCTGTTGCTAAACCTGGTTTAAGAAGAGTGGCTGAAGCTGGTTCGAAGATTCAAGTTGAGGTTTACTCAGTTCCGAAGGAAAAGTTTGGTGACTTCATTGCGATGGTCCCTGAGCCATTAGGCATCGGCTCTGTTGAGCTAGAGGATGGTGAATGGGTCAAATCTTTCATCTGTGAGGAATTCGGTTACAGTCAAAAGGGAACAACTGAAATAACTTCGTTTGGTGGCTGGAGAGCTTATATTGCTGATTCCATAAAGACTCATACCTCCCCGAAACCGTTCAACACTGTACTTGTTGCCAACAGAGGTGAGATTGCTGTCAGAATCATCAAGACTCTTAAGAAGTTGGGCATCAGATCTGTTGCAGTCTATTCAGATCCAGATAAATACTCTGAGCATGTCTTGCTTGCTGATGTCTCCATTCCATTACATGGTGCCTCTGCTTCTGAGACCTATATTAACGTCGAAAAGGTTATCGCTGCTGCTAAGGAGTCTAAGGCCGAGGCTGTCATCCCAGGTTATGGATTCCTTTCTGAGAATGCCGACTTTGCTGATAGAGTTGAGCGTGAAGGATTGACTTGGGTCGGCCCAACCGGTGACTCTATCAGAAAGCT
Source organism: Barnettozyma sucrosica (assembly GCA_030558145.1). Classification (NCBI taxonomy): domain Eukaryota; kingdom Fungi; phylum Ascomycota; class Saccharomycetes; order Phaffomycetales; family Phaffomycetaceae; genus Barnettozyma; species Barnettozyma sucrosica. The sequence goes on from JAJMRY010000029.1 coordinate 6,310, forward strand.
TGGTTTGAAGCACTCTGCCAGAGAGATAGCACAAAAGGCTGGCGTTCCATTAGTCCCTGGCTCCGGTTTGATAGAAGATGTCAACGAGGCCATTGAGTTTGCCAAGTCCCTAGGCTTGTCCAACGACCCAGAGACTTCTGTTAAGGTTATGTTGAAGTCCACTGCGGGTGGTGGTGGTATCGGTTTGCAGAAGGTTGATCTCTTGGATGACTTGCCAAAAGTATTTGAAACTGTCAAGCACCAAGGTGAAGCTTACTTTGGTGACTCTGGTGTCTTCTTAGAAAGATTTGTCGAGAATGCGAGACATGTTGAAATTCAGCTGTTTGGTGATGGCCATGGAAATGCTATCGCTGTCGGTGAAAGAGACTGCTCTTTACAGCGTCGTAATCAAAAGATCATTGAAGAGACACCAGCTCCAAATTTACCAGAAGCTACTAGGCAAGCCATGAGAAAAGCTTCCGAACAACTTGGTGGCTCTATTAATTACAGATGCGCTGGTACAGTAGAGTTCATCTACGAAGAGAAGAGAGATGAGTTCTTCTTCTTGGAAGTAAATGCTCGTTTGCAAGTAGAGCACCCAGTTACTGAATGTGTTACTGGTTTGGACTTAGTTGAGTGGATGTTGAAGATTGCTGCTGACCAGGCACCTGACTTTAAGGCCCAGAAGATTGAACCACAAGGCGCGTCTATGGAGGCCCGATTATACGCCGAGAATCCAGTCAAGGATTTCAGACCATCTCCAGGTCAGTTGACTGATTTTATTTTCCCAAAGTGGGCCAGAGTGGACACTTGGGTTCAGAAAGGCTCCACTATTTCAGCTGAGTATGATCCAACCTTGGCTAAGATCATTGTTCATGGAAAAGACCGCGCTGATGCCTTGAGACTGTTGAACAAGGCTCTGGACGAGACCGTTGTCTATGGTGTCGTGACTAACATTGACTACTTGAGATCAGTTGCCTCTTCTGAGATGTTCAAGGAAGCCAAAATGCACACCAAGATTTTGGATTCCTTTGACTATACTCCTAGTGCCATTGAGATTCTGAAAGCTGGCTCCTACACGACTGTCCAGGACTACCCAGGTAGAACTGGCTATTGGAGGATTGGTGTTCCTCCGTCAGGCCCAATGGATACCTTCTCTTTCAGACTTGCTAACAAGATTGTTGGTAATCATAAGAAGTCTCCAGCCTTGGAGCTGACAATCGACGGGCCTTCCATTTTGTTCCACGTTGATTCTATCATTGCTGTCACTGGTGGTGAAGTTGAAGTTAAGGTGAATGATGTTTCTGTAGAGCAATGGAAGCCAATCTACGTCAAGAGTGGTGACAAGCTGGAAGTGGGGAAAATCACCAAGGGTGTCCGGGCCTACTTGGCCATCAGAGGTGGTATTGATGTCAGTGAATATTTGGGCTCGAGATCCACTTTTGCCCTAGGTAACATGGGTGGTTACAATGGTAGAGTTTTGAAGTTAGGTGATGTCTTGTTCTTGGGACAACCAGAATTGCCTTCGAACACCTTGCCAGCCCCTGAGTCTGAACCAGCCATTTTGCCAAAGGAGTTAATTCCGACATTTGAGGCCAAGGAATGGACTGTCGGTGTCACTTGTGGTCCCCATGGCTCTCCAGACTTCTTCAAAGAGGAATATGTCCGAGAGTTCTTTGCTGAACAATGGAAGGTTCATTACAACTCCAACAGATTCGGTGTTAGATTGATCGGTCCCAAACCAAAGTGGGCCAGATTGGATGGTGGTGAAGGTGGTTTGCATCCATCCAACCAGCACGATTACGTCTACTCTCTTGGCGCCATAAACTTCACTGGTGATGAGCCAGTCATCTTGACCTGTGATGGTCCATCTCTTGGTGGGTTTGTCTGCCAAGCTGTTGTCGCCGACTCTGAGATGTGGAAGATTGGTCAAGTTAAGCCAGGCGACTTGATCAAATTTGTACCAATTTCCTACAATGTTGCCAGAACTTTGAAGGTCAAGCAAGACACTACGGTTGAGCTGTTCAAGGGCTGTTATCCTGAGTTGTCTCCCTCCTCAGAACTTGTCCTAAGTAAACCACAGAATCCGGTCTTAGCGATTTTGGACCAGACCAAGTCCAATCCGAAAGTCAGCTACCGCCAAGCAGGTGACCGTTATATTCTTGTTGAATATGGTGAGTTGAAGATGGATTTGAACTTGTCTTATAGAGTTCACCGCTTGATTGAACTCGTTGAGATTCATCAGACCGTTGGAATCATTGAAATGTCTCAAGGTGTCAGATCAGTCCTTGTTGAATTTGATGGCTACAAGACTACACAAGACCAGTTGGTCAGTACTTTGATTGCTTACGAACGTGAGATTCTCTTTGAGAACAAGTGGAAGATCAAGTCCAAAGTATTCAAGCTGCCAATGGCCTTTGAGGACAAGAAGACTTTGGATGCCGTAACTCGTTACCAAGAGACTATCAGATCTGAAGCGCCTTGGTTGCCAAATAACGTTGATTTCATTGCTGATGTGAATGATATCAAACGTGAACAAGTCCGGGATATGCTATACCAAGCCAGATTCCTTGTTTTGGGTCTTGGTGATGTGTTCCTCGGAGCTCCATGTGCTACTCCTTTGGACCCACGCCACAGATTGTTGGGTTCAAAGTATAATCCATCTAGAACATACACACCAAATGGTACTGTTGGTATCGGTGGTATGTATATGTGTATCTATGCCATGGACTCTCCAGGCGGTTACCAGTTGGTTGGCCGTACCATTCCTATCTGGGACAAGTTGAAACTTGGAGAGCACAGCAGTGAACACCCATGGTTATTGACTCCATTCGACCAGGTCGAGTTCTACCCAGTGTCTGAGGAGGAGATTGACAAGTTCACGGATGATGCCAACAACGGTTGCTTCAAAGTTCAAGTTGTCGACTCTGTATTTGACCACGAGGAATACTTGAGGTGGATTGAAAAGAACAAGGAATCAATCGAAGAGTTCGAAAACAAAAAGAATGGGGAGAAGGCAGCTGAGTTTGCCAAATTGATCCAGGTTGCTAATGAAGATTTAAAGAAATCTGGAACCAAGACTCAAGAAGAGGAGAGGTTCCCGGAAGACGCAGAGATGGTGTACTCTGAGTACAGTGGTAGATTCTGGAAGCCACTTGTTCAAGTTGGAGATGTTGTTACCATGGGTCAAGGGTTGGTTGTTGTTGAGGCCATGAAAACTGAAATGGTTGTCAACGCACCAAAAGAGGGTAAAGTGTTGAAGATTGTCCATGTCAATGGGGACATGGTTGATGCTGGTGACTTGGTAGTGGTTATTCAATAGCTGCTGGATTTTGAGAGGTGTTAGCGGTTGCTTTATTTCAGTTCATTGCTGTGATTTATTGTTGCAGTTGCTCATTTTTAATCCTAGCTGTGAGAGGTGTGGGATGGACTGGGTGCTGTTCACAAGACTTATATGTAATATTCTTAATAATTCATGATATTAATGACTAAAGTTTAGTATTGAAACTCAGTTCCTACAAAAGTGCTGTTTGGTATGGCGATGCACCGATTGTTGTTGGAGCCAGTTAAAAGGTTCAAGAGGTTCTTCCTTAAAGATCAGTACTAACTTTTTCAGCATGTAATCAACTAGAACGAATATGTGGGAATAGTTGGAGCTAGTACATTGTATCGCGTGAGGAGTGACAGCTTAAGCTGGTTCTCTGGCCCTCACTTGAAGCAAACCTGAAACAAACATGAAGCATCTAACATACACGCACTGTGTTCACCGTCGAACAGCGGCAGTATTGCCTTTTGTGTAGCCTTCTGATTTCTTGAAGCCTCTTTTTGATGTGAAACAGTCACCCTATAGGTTTGTGACACATTTCATTTCGGCTTTGGTGGGTAGTGAGGTCAATTTGTTATGCAAACAATTGACCACCGATAAAACAAAAACAAAAACAACACACACTTTCTTCTTACTCTTCTTCATCATCATCAAACAATAAATCACTTACCTCAATGCTATCTGTTCTCAGTCCTATGTCCAAGTCCTCGTTTGGCCTGTCCAGAGCTCTCTTCTCCACCTCCGCAGCTGTGTGGAAGCGCGCCCGTGCCTCCAAGAAGTACGCTGATGTGAAAGCGCCAACAACCGCATACGCCGCCTTCAACTCTCACATCTACAAGACCCAAAAGGACGAATTGATGAAGCTACCATTTGGCGAGCGCTCTATCAAGATTGCCTCGGAGTGGAAGCACCTCTCTGAGGAGGAATTGAAGCCGTTCTACGACGTTGCTGCCAAAGACCGCCAGCGTTATGAGTCCGAGAAGGCCACCATCAACGCCAATGCGCCACCAAAGGTCCCAGCAAATGGCTATGCTCGTTTCTATTCCGATATCAGACCTCAATTGGTGGCGGAGAACCCAAACGCCACTTTTGGTGAGATAGGAAGATTTGCTGGTGACAAATGGAAAGCTCTGCCACAAGCAGAGAAGGACGAGTACAAGAAGGAGTTCCTTGTTGAGCTCGCTGCTTACAAGGAGGCGGTTGAGAAGCACAAGACCAAGACCGCCTAGATGAATCAACGAATGAATGAGAAAAAGAGTGGTGTTTCCCTCTGTTTTTTTTAAATCTCTCTATAAGCCCTAACCAAATAAACATATAACTCCCACTGGACTCACCCAACGTAGAACCCAATCAGGCACTTCTCCAACATTCGCTCAAAGTTGACCCAGGCATGGTACTTGTTGAAAAGAGAAGTGCCATCACAGCCAGCGCACTTCAAGATCTCATCCACCCCACCAGGGTGGAAGCTCACATATGGGGTTATGTTATACACTTTCCCACCTAAGACAGTCCAACAATCGCCTTGGCTCTTGTGCTGTCTCAACATCTCCTTAGTGACTCGCAGTGGGAACTCGCGGGGGTCTATTCCTCGCAAGTTGGTCCCACTTGAGTTGAGACGGGCCCAATCCAGTGGCGAGTGGCCTGGTTGAAGTACAACTTTGTTTCGCGTGCTATTGTTGGACATTGTTCTCTGTCCCGCGCCGTTAGGCAAGTGTTTAGCTACTTTAGGAGCTGATAGAGAACCTCTCTGTTGCTGTACTCGGCTGCTGAATGGGTCCATCAGGTTGTACAAATCAAAAAATGGAAGCCTAGTAGAGGGAGGAAGATATACACAATAAAAAAAAATCTCACATGCACACACACATACACACTTACTTTCTCATTCACAGAAAAGAAGAGTTTCCTTTTCCACAGAGACTCTGTTGGAATAAGCAAGGACCACTCCTTTATCATCCCTCTACTATCAACCGATGCAGCTCTCTAAAATCAGCGCACTCCCGACAGTGTTTTCAGTGTCTATGGCCTGCTATGCAATCCATTGTCATTTCTTGAACTACCGCAAACCGCAGCAACAACGCCTTATTGTGCGGATCTTGCTCATGATACCCATCTACTCGGTCGTCTGCTACACATCTTTGCTGTGGCCGCATTCAGCTATCTTTATCGAACCACTGAGGGAGATATATGAAGCCTTTGTCATTTATACGTTTGTCTCATTACTCACAGACCTTCTTGGTGGTGAACGACACATTGTTGTGATGACGTCAGGAAGACCACCAGTGGCACATCCTTGGCCTATATGTTTGGTTCTGAGACCAGTCGACATCAGCGATCCATTTGACTTGCTCTGGATTAAGAGAGGTATCTTGCAGTACGTGTGGCTGAAGCCGTTCATTTGTACCTCGATGGTTATCGCTGACTTAGTTGGTTGGGATGCCATCACTATTTGGGCTAACACCGGATACAACTGCAGTGCGAGCTTGTCCTTGTATCAGTTGGCTATCTTTTGGAAGTGCTTGTACAGTGACTTGGCCCAGTTCAATCCATGGGGGAAGTTTCTCTGTGTGAAGTTGATCATCTTTGCGAGCTATTGGCAAGGCTTGGTGATTTCCATCTTGAGGCACCTTGATCTTTTCGTGACCTCTGGTGCGGCAATCCAAAACCTGGTGATGTCAATTGAATTGATTGGGTTTGGGATAGGACATTACTATGCATTCTCCTATACTGAGTATGTTGCCAGTGTACTACCTGGATGTGGGAGATTTCCTTATTCGCTGGCGATGAGGGATCCATTCGGGTTTGATGATTTGGTTTATGACTTCAAGAAAGTGTGGTTGGGAGATGGATACGATTATAGAAAGTTTGATTCAGTTGAGGCTATAATCTCTCACCCAGAGTCAAGTTCGCGGATGAAGAGGTTTAACCAAGGCTTCAGAGTAAGTAAAGAGAGGGGGAAATATTGGCTCCAGAGAGGCTCTATTGACCAGAACACTCCGTTGTTGGGCACAGAATCGATCAATTCGCGTTCCTCAATGATTCCAAACTACGCCAAATCAGTGGCAAGCTATGGTCTGGCTGATGGGAAGACTGTGAATCATTCTTGTGTTGTTGATAGCGAAGAGGATGAGATTTCTCGACTGTTAGATGAATATGTGTTTGACCTCAGCGAGTTCGACAAAACCAAGAGAGAAAGACCTTTTGGAGATGTTAATTCGCCTGTTGTGTTTGAAGGTGAAGAATACAGTCATTCCAGATCCATGGAGCGATTACGGAGAGAGGTTTGGGCAAGGCACGATGCTGCTTAAATCGAACATATAAACAACCATGCATGCTTCTTATGGTTTAGTAGTGCTTGTCAGTAGAAGTAGTACTGTCAAGGCTCTAAAAAATGAATTTTACCACAAATCACTAAAACATTCCGCCCTTATCTAGAAGAGCTGTCTCTTAAATATTGTAATTCATTCTACGAAGACTGTTCTACGAATGCCAATCTTCGACTATGTGAGGAATCCTTTGCAACCAAACCGAAATATTTAACACCTTGTGTATGGTGTTTATGTAATAGATCAAGTTCGCGAAACCACTTTTTTTTTCTTCCACATCATGAACAAATTAATTTGGTGATTGTGTGATGTACAAATGAGAAGAGGAACAAAAGTATTACACAATGGAAGACGCTGAACTTGCTGCAATTAGAGCCGCCAGGCTACAGGAACTACAGAATAAAAGTTCTGGTCCATCATCCGTCTCTCAGGGCTCCCAACAGCAACAACAAGGTGATGGCGATAGTGATCGCCTCAACGCCATGCTGGACAGGCTTCTTGAGCCTGAGGCCCGTGCCCGTCTCAGCAGAGTGAATCTCGTGAGATCTGATCGTGCACGTGCGGTTGAGCAGTATATTTTGCGTCTAGCACAGAGCGGACAAGTGAGACGCAAGTTGACTGAGAGTGATATTGTGGAGATCCTTGACGGTTTGGCTCGTGATGAGGCTAAGAGAAACGAAACCAAGATTGTATTTAGCAGGAAAAACACCGTGAGTGATGATGAGGATGATTTTTTCGACTGAAAATCCAGAGATGAGAAATTGGGAGGAGTGGTTGTTTGAGTCGAGGTACAAAAGGCTATACAGTGGGAGAGTGGATGTTTTCAGCCATGGATGCATTGTCTAGGGAATTAATCGTTCTTATGACAGTGAATGCTTGGATTCCGCCCAATTTGCAGGAAGTTGTTCGAGTCCAAGTAGATTTTGTGTAGATAATGCGTATTTTCCGTCAAAGTGGACTAAAGGTTTGTATGAATTCTCTTAGAACGCGATCAAGAGTTCACGAGGAGTGATTACCTCAGGCACCAGTGATAAGATGCCATGATAAGAGTTTTTGACATACTGACATCAAAGACAAGTGATGCTCTGAGGTCTGCATTGAGTTACCAGAATCAGCGGTCCTCGATATGTTCCGCGTCTGCAAAATAAATAAATCAAGTGTGCCACAGATTCATAATCTGAGTTCCTATGAGTCTTACGCTGTGAGGATCTCTTTTTCCAGCACTGGTAAGATCGCTTTTCCCATTCTGGGGCCACCCAGCGAGTTCCCAACCAATCAGAGTCGATGATTTTGTGTCAAGGTTGGGTTTCGGGCGCTTTTCCCAATCGGGACAAGCGAGGCTTATCAGAAGATGAGATCCAATCTCTCTCAAGCAAATAACTTGGGATATAAAGAAGAGCCCGATCCAACACACAGACTAACTCGTACCACAAATTGTTCAAGTAGTAAACTCGAAATAAATACAAATGCCTCACCCATTCGACTCCATCACCCCACAGGAAATTACCATCACAGCTAGACTCGTCAAGAGTTTGTTTGAGGGACGGAAGGTCCACTTCACCCAGCTTGACAGATTAGATCCCCCAAAGACTGATATGTTGAGGTACCTGGACCTAGAGAGATCCGGTTCCACCAATCTTCCGGTGATTCCCCGTCGTACCTATGCGTACTACTATGTGGATGATAAGATGCCTCTCTACAAGGCCATCGTAAACGTTACTTACGACCACGTTATTGTCAACAGTGTTGTGGAAGGCGCTGCTGCCGGTCCATTGCTTCCAGAGGATGTGATGGCCCTTGAGGCTGCTGCATACAAGCATCCCTTGGTTATTGCTGAGGTTGAGAAGTTGCAATTGCCAAATGACGGTAACTGGACCTTGGCCATTGACCCATGGATGTACGGCACAGATGATGACCTCAAGACCGAAGAACCAATGATTCAATGCTACGTCTACTTGAAGAGAAATCATCCAGATGCCAACCACTATTCTGTCCCGTTAAAGTTCTCACCAGTCTTCAAACTCCTAACCAGAGAATTTGTTAGAATGGATTACCTGCCAAGTGGTGTTGATGATGCCCTGGAAGCCACAAAGAAATGGGAAAATTTTGACCCAGTTGAGTATCACCCAGAACTCCACGGTATCAAGCAAAGAGAAGACTTGAAACCTTTGGTTATCCGTCAACCAGAAGGTACATCTTTCGAGATCACCTCAGGTAAGCTTGAATGGCAAGGCTGGGAGTTCAGAGCAGCCACCAACGCTCGTGAAGGTGTTGTTCTGTACGATGTTTGGTTCCAAGGCCGTTCTTTATTCTACAGAATAGCTTTGAACGAAATGACTGTCCCATACGGCGATCCAAGAGCTCCATTCCACAGAAAGCAGGCTTTCGATTTAGGTGACTGTGGATTTGGTGTCAATGCCAACCAACTGGATCTGGGCTGTGACTGCTTGGGGGTCATCAAGTACCTGAACACTTTGAGAATCAACGAGGATGCTGACCCTGTCGCTTTGAGAAACACCGTCTGCATCCACGAGCAAGATTATGGTATCTTATTCAAGCACGTCAATTACAGAAACGGTAATTCTGTTGTTACAAGAAGAAGAGAGCTTGTTGTCCAGACCATTGCCACGGTCGGTAACTACGAGTACATCATCAATTTCGTTTTTGACCAGGTTGGAGCCATTACTGTTCAAGTCCGAGCCACTGGTATCTTGTCCACCATGCCATTTGATGACAACATTCAAGTTAAATGGGGTACGAAGGTTGGCCCAGGTGTCATGGCTGCTTACCACCAGCACTTGCTCTCTTTCAGATTCGATACCAGATTGGATGGTAACAAGAACACTGTAGTCTACGATGACTACGTTCCAATGGAAGAAGGTGGTGTAAACAAGTACAACGTTGGTTACGTCTCTAAGAGAACGTTTGTCAACAAATCTGGTCCAGTTGAACAATCCCCATTCACCAACAGAACCTACAAGGTCATCAACGAGAACTCCATCAATAAAGTCACAGAAGCTCCAGTTGCCTACAAGTTTGAGATGCCTGCTCGTCAAATGATTTTGGCCAACAAAAACTCTTCCAATGTTAGAAGAGCCATGTTTGCTACAAAGCAGTTTTGGGTCACTAAGTACAAAGATGATGATCTGTATGCTGCTGGCGAATTCACCAACCAGTCCACTCAAGATACAGGTTTAGCTATCTCGGCTAATGGCACTGATGATACCAGGGACACTGATGTCGTCGTCTGGCCAACTTTGGCTTTGACCCACCCACCTTCTACAGAACAGTTTCCTATCATGTCCTCAGACTTCATGCAATTCTTGGTTTCTCCATCATCTTTCTTTGAGAAAAATCCCGCCCTTTCGATTCCATTGGCAGACAACAGATTCAATAAGAGTGTTTACAAGTTGTAAGCTGGTAACTTGAGGTTTTTATATATAGTGCTTCGGTGTATATACCACCATAGAGATGGTTTCACTGATATGGTTTGAATTTTAATTAAGCAATAGAGATTTGGAATATGTAGACAATATGATGCACGTGCACCGGCAGAGAGGTTTCTTGTGATCTTAAAAGCTCAGGTCTTTGAGAATTCTTCAAGTTCTCTCGAAGAATGGCCAAACTGGTTGGCAGCTCCGAAGCCTTTTTGCATAAGGTGTTGATATCTAACAATTGGGTAACTGGCTCCAAAAGAAAGGATGGTGGCTCCAATTCGGTGATTATCGCGGAAATGACACAAATCATGGGCTATTAATCATTTGAATGAATGGTTGTAGGTAACGAGTGCGATTCGGGTGAAACTGAGAGGGGGACCAGAACGTCGTGCATGTCGTGTATATCCAGAGAAATTAGAAACTCCTGCTTTCAGCCAAATACTGACTATGGCTACAACAAAGCAATACGTATCTAAGATCCCGCAACAATCCACTACAAAAGGTCCTAAAAAATCTCAATTAAAAATCATATAAGAGTCGTCTTACTCAGTAGGAGACTCAATCACATAGCTTCACCTGTTTAAGCGGTGAAGGACAAGGACCAACCCAACTTGTGGACTGGCTCAGCCAACTTCAAAGCGTCGAAGGAAGCACCTAGACCCAATTTGACACCTGGTCTCAAAACTTGTTGGTAAGACAAGGCAGTCAAACCAGAGTCAGCAACCTTGGCCTTGACGAAGGCAGAGGAGTCCAAAACGTACTTGGTGGCGAACTCAACGCCGACAGCCTTACCAGCAGCAGAGTCGGCCTTGGAGTCCCAGGTAGCCTTAGCACCAGCCTCAACTAGTGGAGAGACCTTGTGGTAGTAGGCAGCAGTGATAACTGACAAGTTGGAGGTGGCAGCAACGGAGACGTTGTATTGTGGTTGGGCGTAACCAATGGCAGCAGAGTACTTGGTAACCTTAGCAGAAGCAATGTCGTAACCAACCTCGGCACCAGCGGTGAAACCGTCATGGCCAACAGTGGCATCACCAACGAAGGTTGGACCCTTCAACAAGTCGAAGAAGGCTCTGGCGGTGATAGATTGGTGGTTGAACAAAACGTTGAACTTAGCACCCTTAGCAGCGTTTGGAACAACAGAGGTCAACAACTCGAGCTTCAAACCTTGGGCCAAAGCGTCAGCCAACTCGACCTTGGTGTCCAAAGCGTTGGCAGTGTTCCAGCCTTGAGTCAAAGTCAAACCAGTGGCCTTGTCTGTGAACTTAGCCTCCAAGTTGGCGGCAATAGCATCCTTGACAACCTTACCCTTGACAGTGAAACCGACATTGTTTGGGGTGGTGGTTTGAACCTCAAGGGCAGCTGGAGCAGCGTGGAAGAAGTCCTTGGTCAAGACGTTGTTTTGGTTCTTGGAGATGTCAGAGAAAGCTGGTGGGGCCATTTTCTGTGAGAATACTTGTTAGCATATATACACCACGTTTTTGGCGAATTGAACGAGTTCAGGTCCAATCAAGCCCAATCGAGGACCAATATGGAGCTCAATGGTGCGGGATTCAACCAACCTCATCAAAACACGATTCGACTCACTTGAATTGATTAGTTTTTGTACAAAAGTGTGGTGTCGTGGCAAACAAAACAAAGAAAGAAACGGCTTTTTGGGATTTTGGGGACAGAATGTGGTGATCTTACTGGCCATTGTGGCTCCTACCACAAATCTCAACAAAAAATAGCACGTGAAAAAACCCGAATTTAGGGCGGGTTCCGTTGAAACTGAGGCTTTTGAGTGGGGGAAAGCTGGGGAAAACCCAGATCTGCTAAATAAAAGAGTGACTACACTTTTGAAGTTGTTATTACTCGGTTCCCGGTCGCCCAAGTGGTCCAATAGCTCAACTGCTGCCTTAATGGAACATTATGGAATAAAACGGTTTCTCCTCTATCGCGAAAACTTCCCGATTCGGCTAGTCACAGTAGTCATCAGGTGTTACCCCGCCTAGCCTAATAACGCATCACGTGAAATCAAGTGGATTATCACGTGGGATTCTTTTTTCCTCAGAATCAGGTTTCGAGTATTAGGTATGTAGTCTAGTGGTCGATGACGATGGTATCTAGAACAATGGATATAAAAGGACGGTGTGAAAGTGTTCAATATCGAAAGTACAGTTAAATGGGAAGAATTATTTTGGGTGTAGAACCAATCTTTCAATACGATTAGCTGTCACTTTGGCAATCGTTATGCAAAATGCACACCTCCAAATATGGATAGAGTACCTCTCTTTTGGGAAGAGACAGAATGAATTACCTTTCCCTTTTAGGAACAATAAGCCTCTGCATCTGCATGGCTTACTTCTAATTCTCCGATCCTCATCCGCTCGACCAATCAAAAGCCCAAGCCTTCCAGAAGTTAGCGCCCTTCACGAACAAGACGCGTAACTTTTTTCGCGTCTTGTTCCTTATTTCTGCAGGATGAAGAAAAATGACGCGTCTCTCACGACTACAACTTCAACCCTGTGAAACCCCTTAGAGGAAAAATGAAAGAAAGGGAAAGTGAAAAAAAGAAGGGCCAATCCTCTAGTTGACTTCCTTCGTCAATAGCTTGCTCTCCTACACTCCTTTGTCGGGCAACTTCTTTCAACTCCACTCCAACGAGGCCTCCAATCCCTCTTCCAGAGCCCCAATCCAGAAACATTACCCAGGGCCCACCAAAGACGCCAATAAAGAATGAGAGTTTTGTCTTTCTTCCATATTCTAGTCACTTTGCTGGTGACTGCTACCTGCCAGCCATATGATGGCTTCCCCTTTGCGGAACAACTGCCCCCAGTCGCGAGGGTTGGCAAGAGTTACTCTTTCCAATTCGCTCCGAACACTTACAAGTCCGACTTGGGTGAAGTCTCGTACTCTGTGAGCAACATTCCGACATGGTTGACATTTGACCCAGTCTCAAGAACTCTATCAGGAACTCCATCATCCTCTGATGCCTCGGCCAATGTCGTTTTCACGTTGATTGGTTCAGACTCATCCGGTACTACATTCCAGATGGACCAACGTTTGGTTGTCTCCAGTGATAAAGGTCCAGTTCCTTCTTCTGAATACACTGTTTTGTCCCAATTAACTAGCTTTGGTCAGACAAACGGCCAGAATGCCCTTGTCTTGGCTCCAGGTCAGGTCTTCAACGTCACTTTTGATTCCAAAACTTTTGACTCTGATGATAAGGTTGTTGCATACTACGGCACATCTTCCAATAGAACACCATTGCCAAACTGGCTGTTCTTTGACTCCACGAACTTGAGGTTTAGTGGTGTTGCTCCTGCTGTTAATTCTCAGATCGCTCCTGGTTTCCCCTACAGTTTCATCTTCATTGCCACCGATTATGATGGATTCACTGGCTCATCTGTTGATTTCAATATTATCGTTGGAGCTAATTCGTTCACCACTACTCTGAAGTCTGCAATAAACATCAATGGGACTGCTGGTGATCAGATTGACTTTGAGATCCCATTGGGCTCTGTCTACCAAGACCTTCAACCTGTCACTTTGAATCAAATCTCTAGAGCCGAGCTTCAAGGAAATCCTGAATGGCTGTCTCTTAATAACTACACTTTGACTGGTACAGTCCCAGAGAACTTTAGAGATGACAACAAATTTAATGTGACTATCTTTGATCATTTCTCCAACACTGTCACTCTCTTCTTTGAAATTGAGTCTATTGACTCCCTGTTTGCCGTCAACTCTTTCCGTTCCTCAAATGCCACCAGAAATGAGTACTTCCAATACTACTTCCTATCCACTGACTTCACTGACTTTCCTAGCACTGACATCACAGTCGACTTTGGCGGAAATGGTGGCTGGCTAACGTATCACGCGCAAAACTTAACAATCAACGGATTGACTCCAGAAAGTTTTGCTGAGACTGACATCACTGTGACAGCAAGATCAGGCTCTAGGGAAAATGATCTCAGTTTTAAAATTTATGGTATTGATTCGTTTGACCAAATTTCCTCATCTTTATCTTCATCAATCTCCTCTTCTGCTTCTTCCACAACAGCATCAAGCTCAAGTGCGGGTTCTCCCGTATTTGCCACTGCTTCGGCCAGTGTAACACCAGCTACCTCCTCATCTGCAATTTCTCCAATCTCCTCCAAATCCACAGGCACCAATAAGAAAGCGTTGGCTATTGGTCTAGGTGTTGGTATTCCAGTGTTTGCCCTAATAGTGACTGGTATCCTCCTCTTCTGCTGCTGTTACAAGAAGCGCTCCAGAATGGAAGATGATGGCGAACAAGGAACCACTCCAAAGATCTCCAAGCCAATTTTGGGCAATCCATCTAATGGTAAGCACAACATGATCTCCCCTTCTGCTTTTGAAAACTCCTCTAGCGATATCTCTTTAGCTGAAGATAATGAAAAAGAACGCGAGCCAAAGAGATTGGGTGCCCTTAACGTGTTGAAGTTGGATGAGAAGGACTACTTTTCGGATGCCGGAAGCTCCTCTACTACGAATGTTGAAGACACTGTTTCAAGTGTCTATCAGGATGCTCTTCAATCTCAAAGCACTGACATGTTGATGAAAGATCACCGTTACGACAATGAGGACTCAACTGTGCCAAAAAGATCCTGGAGACAAACCATCGACTCTAAGATTAACAGAGAATCATTAAACTCCCTAGCCTCAGTGTCTACTAATGAACTCTTGAGTATGAGACTGGCTGATGATGACGACATTCGAAGAGATCCAAGAAAGTCCAACTTGAATTTCAGAGACTCTGCATTTGTTGGTAACAATGCCTCCACGATATTAGCTCGTGATGACAGTGGAAACTTCCAAAGGCTCGATTCAGATGGAAATATTGTCGAATCTTTAAAGGACACAAGACAGAGAGCATCCCGTGCCACCAACTTAGACATCCTCACCGAAGAAGACCATGGGTTCACGCCGGTTGTCAACCACCATGAAGACTCCTTCACTTCGAACTCATCTGGCGGTGAAGAATTCTTCCCAGTTAGTAAGGATAATGGCGAAGTTAAATGGGAAGCACAGCGTAAATACACCACTGATCAACATTTCACAAACATCGAGGATAACTCAAAGGCCAAGTTGAAGACTTTTACTAATGTTGGCAGAGCTGACACATCGGACAGTGTCCATAACTCTACATATGAGACTGCTGAGATTGAATAAGTTTGAACTGTCCCGTCATTGCTTTGATTTAATTGGGTTGGAGTTTTCTTAGTTGGTTTTTCTTGGGTATTAGAGGCGTTTTGTACTACTAAAGGACTTTTATTTGTACTTTCTATAATAATATTAATAACGATTATAACGAGAGGTAAAAACATGCTCGGCATCACAATTTACTCTTTCTTGAAGCTTTGATGTGTTGACCATAACGAGCAGTGTCTTGGGCTCTTCTTCTACCTTCAATGAACTCAATCATTTCAGAGTAAGTCTCAGGAATCACAGAGCTGTAACCTGGGTCAGCAATGCCTTCAATAGAGGAATCTCTTGGGACAAAGTATGAGTAGATGAAGGAACCAGATGGAGTCTGTTTGACGTCGTTCAAGTCTCTCACAGAGGTATCAACCTTGACTTGGATTAAGGTACCTGGTTGGTTCAAGAAATCCTTTGGGTCATCAGTGAGCGTATTAGCTGGAACGGTCTCAAAGTGCAACAGGCTATCACAATCATCAGCATCAGATCCATGAATGTGTTCGGTGTAAACAACAGTAGATTTCATGTAAAGAACAGACCCGACTGGAACTGGAGCCCTGAAAGTTGTGGAATCCAACGAAATGAATCTAGGCAGGGCACGAGCGGTAGAAGCGGCAGTACAATACGCCAACTCAAAGGTTTGTCTCATCAAGTAGCCACCAAAAATCATGTAAGAATGTCTGTTTCTGTACTGAGGCTGCATGAAAGACGTGGAATGTGTCACAGTGTCCTTCATGAGGCTCACACTCTTTGGCAATTCTGCGAATTCAGTCAACTTCTTTGATTCAAGGAACATGTTGTGAATGATCTGAGATTCCTCTTGAGTTGGCGGTTTCTTGTTCAGGTTTTCTTTCTTAGCTAGGACCTTCTTCTCAGCATTGTGAGACTCAGCTCTTCTGAAGTCAATCCATTCTTGTTCAGAAACAGGAAGAAGTCTGTTCACCGGGAATGACTTATGGGTCTCCGGGTTTCTAGCAACGAATGTAAAATTGGCAGTCAAAAAGACATCCTCCTCTTTGATATCATCCTCGGTCAAATCCTTGTTGGGGACATCCTCTTCTGTAGCCGAGGCCTTGATCACAATCTCCATGGATGATCTACCAGTCCAGATAACCGAACCGGAAAGCACAATGTTCTTGCTTTGAATCTCATCAACTCTCTTGGTCATGTATATACGATCGACAGAGGCAGTCACGATAATTGGGGCTGCTGGTAAACAGTGGCGGTAACTGATTCTACCTGCAAGGGCATCTAGATCCTGGAACAACTGGCCCATTCTCAATCTACCAGCTGCGCTGACGTAGAAATCCGTAAGCATTGGGTCTTTCTTGAAAGGGAGAACCAAGTAACTGAAAGACTCAGCTCTTGTCTTGTCAGAGACAATTGGCTTCTGGGGCGTGTTGTAGGAAAATGAATCAATCACCTTACCTTGAGCCAATTGGCGCTTTCTCTCAGCAAGGGCATTCAGCCATGTAGCTGGTTGGTTGTTTGGGCCCATGTTCTTAGCAGTTCTAGCAGCATCTCTTCTATCCGTGAGAACAGTGGCACTCGCGTCCTCAGCATCGCTAGCATCAGTTGAACCAGCGGCTTTATTAGCTAAGGCAGACGAGCTGCTTAATGGGCGCGCAGTCACAGTGGCAGGGATGGCGCTTGGGCACATGTTCTTGGTGGCCAGGAGCGGTCTTGAGAGTCTCAGCATTACAAGAGTGTGTGGAATACAAGATGTGCCGCTTGGATAATTGAAAGAGCAAGAAGGAAATCAAGAGGGGGAAGCTTCACTTTTTGTGCCAACGTTCCGCTTTTACGCTTTTTGCTTTTTTCCTGTTGGGTAAAATTTAACGATATGAGGTTTTCGGGCGAGGTCGGACCGCTTAAACCGATCTTTTCCGGGAACTACTTTAGTTACATAGAACAGCAGTAAAAAGATTTGACACATTTGGTAGTGATAACCGAGGGATAGTAAGTGTGAAGAGGGGAAGAAGTGAAGAGGGGAAGAAGTGAAAAGGGAGAAACAGGATACTGGCAGCTAGTTCAGGCCGAGAGCCTCTCTTTGGGATTTGGAGCCCTCGGTAAAGACAGGCTTAGCTCCCAAAGAGGTGACTCTTGTACCATGTCTTGCATCCTCGTCATCAACATAGTCATCGACAGCATAGTGGATACTGATTCTATTATCCCATATTACAGAAGCTCCGATTTCTCTATCCTGGTCTGAAGAGCTCCAGTTGAATCTGACCTGAATATCCAAATTCTTCTCCAAAACGTCGAACAGGTAGTTCAGGACCAAGTCAGACTCACCGGACTCCAGGTCCTTGATACGGACAGTATGTCCTCTGTTAACAAACAAGGCCTTCCAATTAGTGACAGGGTGAGTAACGACCAGTGGGTGTTCCGTCTCAGTGTGCTTGCCACCACCCAACAAATTTTTACGGTCTAAGTATTTGTGAGCAGATTTGTGGACTGCAGTCCTACCATCCAAGAACTTCTGCAATTCTGGAGAGAGCTTGTCATAGGCAGCGTAACCAGAACTCCATGCGGTGTCACCACCAAACTGTGGAATGGCATCGATGTGCAAATGAGTGATTGCCGGGTTGAGGTGATCCAAATCTGTGTGCCAAACCTGGCCCCCCTTTTGTCTGAAACTAGCATTCTTGTCCTTTCTGTTAAATTTACCCCAAACTGTAGTCAAACCAGTTGGGCACTCAACACCTTTCAGAGGGACAGCAGCAGCCAACGGGTGCTTCTCCACTTCGTTGGAGTAGAACTCGCCAATCTCTAGTTGCTTCTGTGGAGACAAGTCTTGGTTTCTGAAGAAGACAACAACACGCTCTGCAACAAGAAGGGCCAGCTCATCCAGTTCTTGCTCATTCAACTCCTGCAACTGAACACCAACAAGCTCTGTACCAATGTATTTTGTCAAGTCTTTAACCTCTTTGGCCTTAGCAAAAAGGGCCTTCTTTTCACGATCAGCGTTCTTGCCCCTCTCAATGTACCCTTCCTCTAAGGACTTGAAAAGCTCATCCCTGATCTTCTGGCTGTCATCAAGGAAGAAGGTCAAGTTCTCTGGACGCTTTGGGTAGCCATGATTCAAATCAACACCATACTTCTCAAATCTCTTTCTGGTGGACTCTGGTAGCTCACTGGAAAAGTCGTCACCAAACCCTTCTTTAATCCCATTGATGTTCTTCAATTCAACCTGGATCTGGGTTGGCTGGGAGGAATGCTTTGTGTTGAGAGACAAGTTAGAATACTTTGAAACAATATCCTCAGCGTCTGCTGGCAAAAGGGCTGTGGCAGAAGGCATTTTTTTCAAATTCTATCCAACACCTTCAATAATGACTGACAACTTGAGATGAGTATATCCCTCTTATATACCCTTAGAGGAATATAATGATGTACTCTTTGAAACCCGCATGGTTTCTCTTTGGTGCCACAATGTACCTTTCCAGTATCTTAAAACTCAGCTTACAAATCCCGTTCTGTCATGGAACAGCTCTCATTCAAATCAATACTTTTGTTCACTGGCACTGATTGAGGTGTGGTGTCAAAACTGTGTAATATTAAAAGTGTGGTGCATCCCGAATTAGTTAACACTTCGGGCTACTCAACCACTGTTGTATATTAGCCCCTTGCACCCCCCTCAAATAAAAAAAAAAGAGTAATTGATTCCAACTTCCCAGGAATCAGTGAGCATAAGCCAAGGTACTTCAGGTACAAGAATATTTGGCCCTTGTACTTGCAACGCCATTTTCAACAGAGACCCTGTATAATACTTCAGAGCCCTGAAGGTGGCAGACACGACTTTCTAATACAGCACGCATGCTTATGCCATACAGAGTAGGTCAAATGAATCTGAGTACTTTATGCAGAATGGAGTTAATAAAATAGTTGCTGGTTGATACCAGGCTCAAGTCCTATGGCTGGTACATTAGCCCTGAAGTCGAGCTTACATACAAATGATCTGGCCTGCAATTAACAGAAGATCCATGATTTATTCATCATGTGGACCTACGTCCTCGTGTATTTGCTCAAAGAGTACAGAATATATACTGATCATATAATAATCATCAGTTGAATCATCTGTTGGTTTTTGGAGAAACAGTTCCCCCAATCCATCGGAATCTCAAACCGATCACAATAAAAATATGATCTTCATTGCCAATTTTGATTATTATGAAGCCAAGAACAGATCTAGAGAGACCGATTCTTTTTCTCTACTATATTGAATAGTGTATACAAATACTTTATCTTATATGTGGACGAGCTACGTATAGCTGGATACAATTCCTATCTTTGAAATATGATTCGTCATCCAGAGACCAGTATAAATACTCTAAAGCCAGTTGAGGTAATTGACAAGACTTTACACAACATTCCGCTTCTCAATACCCTATCGAGTAGCTCAATGGTGCCCCAGATTTCTAAGCATAATAAATTGAAAATAGATTATTAATATGTGGGTATCAAGCCGAGCAAAGATGTGATCCTGAGGACAAATACTTTATGTTTGTCCGCATATTAATGTCTTTGATGAATGAACGATTGGTGTATATGTATATGGTAGGCTTGGAGAAGTGGAAAAGACGTAACTTATCTACCTATTCGGTTTCCTTTCATTTGGACTTAAATTTCGAAACTACTAACACTTATAAATAACGGCATGACAGTGACTCTCGTTCGCAAACGTTCCTACAATTAAATTTTCTTTAATCCACTATGTCTTCACTGATCTCCTCTATCGACCAAGTGCCCGAAGTCACACTAGCTGGGGTTCAGTAGGGTATGCGCCCATACCCAGAAAAACAACACTCTGTCAAAAGAGAAGATTACTCTCGTAGCACTTTAAACCAACATGGGTATGTATCATAGCACCTCTTCTAAAACTAAGATAACACGAGTGAACTTTCGGTTGGGGGATGTTTTCAGTCTAAGAACTCCAGGCCTCAGATGGCGCTGACAATGAGAAATGTGTCTGCATCACTTTACAGACCGAGGACTACAGCCCACCAAGTATTAGACAGTGGCTTTGCCTGAGTCACGTTCAAGTGAAAAATAAAATAAAAAGGGTCCACAGTTGGGTCTTTCAAAGCCACTTTCCTAGTTCGCTAACTTGTCAAACGCTTCCCAGTCTTCAAATAGATCCACACTTTGTATGTGGCGAATAGTGGTGGCCTACAACCAGACCTCGTAACTGATAGAAGTTCCGACTGACACCAAATTTGAAGAGACCAGCATCACGTGCGCTGATACCATTCACGTGATTTGTGCAAATTAATGCAGATTTTGGGAGTGCCACAGGTGGAGTGGGACATATGACTTTAAAAAAAATAAAAGGATAAAGAGAAACACGGAGTAGAATATAAGGGAATCACCATTTCATCCATCGACTCGAATAGACAATTTGTTATTGTGACCGAGCAACAATCGTGCTGCAGACACTGATTCCTGATTCTCCTGAAGATTAAGTATTATATAATGGATCATCAGCACCACCAGCACCACCAGCACCAGCACCAGGATAACGTGACCCCTGCTGCCCTTTTGGAGCAGTTGGTGTACGTGGACACCTTTATGCCTGAAATCGATGACCCTTCCGCCCTTGATGAAAGACTCACTGCAGAGTTGAGTGCCTTTGCTGACGACTCATTTGTGTTTCCTGATGAGGAGAAGCCACACAATAGTGGAAATGATGATCAACCAAATGACAACAACAATAACAACAATAACAATGAGCTGCTGCACAGATTCAATCAGATGAACAACGAATTTAACTCTCAAAATGCTGGCAGAAATGGAGAAGTGAAGCATGAGTTCAATACTTTGCAAGCATCTACTTTTAATAC
The DNA here is from genome assembly GCA_030558145.1 of Barnettozyma sucrosica. Taxonomy (NCBI): domain Eukaryota; kingdom Fungi; phylum Ascomycota; class Saccharomycetes; order Phaffomycetales; family Phaffomycetaceae; genus Barnettozyma; species Barnettozyma sucrosica. The sequence continues at coordinate 27,413 of JAJMRY010000029.1, forward strand.
TGGTATCAACCACGTCCTGTCTCCACTCAGCTCGTTGCAATCATCTACACAGAAGCAGCAACAACAGCATCTTTTGCAACAAGAGCAGCAGCAGCAGCAGCAGCAGCAGCAGCAGCATCTCGATAACTCCCATGATGGGAACAATGACATTCTATCCACTCTCCCAAAGGTTCCGGTGCCCCCAGGCGCCCAGTCTTCTTTGATCGCAGCAGGGCTGAGCCAGACACAGATTGACGCGCTAGCGGCCCTTGTCGCCCAACATCAAGGTGTTGGTGATAGTGATACAAAGGGTATCAATACGAGTGGTATTGATAGTAGCTTGAATCAGTTTGGTGGCGATCAGTTTTTAGGTAACCATGTGAATCCAAGCGTTACAACATCCGATACATCAACTTCCTCCAATGGAACGCCCATCAACTTCCAGCAGTTCACGACAAAGAAGCCGGATCCAATGCAACGACAAGGCTCCACAGCCAGCGTTGACGTGAAGGTTGAAGGTGCTGGCGATGTCGATGTTGACAAGAGAAAGAGAAACACAGCGGCTTCAGCGAGGTTTAGAATCAAGAAAAAGCTAAAAGAGCAGGAGCTGGAGAGATCTGTGCGTGAGTTGAACGAACTGACGATAACACTGGAGAAAAAGATCCAGACGCTGGAGATGGAGAACAAGTTGTTGAGGAATCTAGTGGTGGAGAAAGGCGAGCAGAGAAACAATGAAGAGTTGGAGAATTTGAAGAAGAGGGTTCGCTCAGAGACTCAAGGGGGCAATGTATTGTACGAGTCGCATTTCTAGTTTCTTGCGCCTCTATGAATGAATAATGTGACGTTTTTATGTTTTACCGCTAGTCTGTAGGGCTTGTTCTAGACTTTGCACACTTTCGTGTTTATTTTTTGGTTTGTTTGTATCTGTGTTTAACCGAAACCGAAAACCGATGACGTATTATGACGGATCTGCGGTCAGATGACGAGGCATTTTTTGAGAGATTAGATGCCGATAGATAGATACCGATAGATAGGTACCGATAGATAGGGGAGAGAGAGAGGGGAATGTGACGTGTTAGAGAAGGAACAGATTGGTCATTGGAAGAACCAACTCGATGATGGTCACTTCGGGCACTATTGTCTAGGATGAACGAGTGGGGAGGAGGTCTTTTGAGTTTGGGACAATTCGAAGTCTGCACTCCTAACACTGACAACTCTTCATACCCTGGCGGTTCCTAGCTGGCCAGCTCTGCCCGCGGGGGGATTGCCTCTACCGCGCATAGACAGATTCCAGGACAAACGCCCCTTGCATGGTCCTCTACTGTGTCTCACTATCATACTCCTCACAGCTGTCCCACCACAGATGGTATCAGTGACCACTACCAGCACAACTCGGGACAAAGCCTGGCTTGGGTTGTCTCAGAGGTTCTGTGAAGTTGCATTTGGGAGTTTTAAAACCTTGACTATGGGGCATGAGAAATACTGAATAAGATTTTCTTCGTTTGCTTTCCTATTCCTATCCTATTGTCGATGCTGCTGTCAGGGAGATCTGGGATGTAGTACAAATATTGAAATGGTGTGATTATCAACAGTAAGCGCATAAAACTTAAAAGGTTCTGCTTGCGGTTTCTTATCTGGTTGTTCACAACTCATCTACTGCACAGCCTATGCCCCCGTGTTCTATTGTTTTCTTCGACAGAGGACGAGACTTTTGTTTGGCACGCACGTTTTCCTCGTTAAATAGAAAAACGTTGATTTTCAACCGTAACGTTTTTGCTGAGCCTTGGTTAAAGAAAAGAGGTGGAGCAGCGCATACTATGGTTCTCAACTTTCCCTCATCTCTCAAATACAGACCTTTTGTTTCCAGCAGTATTTACAATGGGTGTGATTTCCCAACTTCCACGCGTATTCAGATACAGATTGCAGAGATCACGTCTTTTTTTGGTGGAATTGCTTATCATTAGAGTTGATCTGATGACCCAGGTTTGTGCGTTTTTTACACCTAGGCGATGGACAAAAAAGAAAAAACTGACACAAAGCGCAATCGCTACACAAAAATAGTAGAGGCTCTAGCATCTACAGCTTTCCCAGCTAAAACTTGACCTCTTCATGTATTCAGGACAACTTCAAAAAGCCAAAAAAAAAAAGCAATCAAATCAAATGCAGTTAAATAAATCCCCAGTTACCATGCAAATTAACCCTAACAGAAAACCAAAAAGGGAGCAATAAAAACTTAGTTGTGTTGTGAAGACTTTCCCCAGTCCTCTCTATAAAACATCTCTAACTAGAGCTAGTTGAGCTATTAGAGCTCATTCTTCTCCATCTAAACTTACCCGCAATCTTCTTGAGTCCATTACTAGCCTCAGAGGTCAAAGTGCCACTCGCACTTGTGGCCTTACCCTTTGATCTGCTCACATCCTCAGAGCTTGAGCCGAATGAGCCATTCACACTTCTTGGAATTCCGGTTGGAATACCATAACGGGATCCTGAGAATGAACCACCAACGTTGCTGGTGGTGGAGTTGGAGCGAGAGCCAGAGGTGCTGTCGGACAATGGAGACTGGGCTCTGTGACGAGAGCCATCATTGAGAGAAAGCGCTCCCTCCAGTGGCGAGCAATTCTCACTCAGTCTTCTGAATACCGGAGCCACAAGCTGCTCATCCGTAGGAGTAGGAAGTAAACTGTAGTCACGGTTCACGCGATCATCAATCGGGCACAAGGTCGGCGCAATTAGCTCATGGGACACCATTGATTTCTTAACATGCGAAATAAACTGGAAATAAGTGTCTCGCAGGAGCTCCTTGATAGTGACCATTGCCGTTTCCATCAGCTCAACTTGCGGCAGCGTTTCATTGTAATGCTGATCCTCTAGCAGAGTTTTGAGTTCAGAAGGTATGTTCACCTCCTTGGGCGAGTCGTGGGAGATAAACTGTGTGTAAATGTGACGCCACAGCAGTGTGCGTTCCTGTTGGACAAATTCAAAATGGAGTGGATCAGAGCCATCCTGTAGTTCAAAGCTTCTTGTTATCAGTACATATTGATTCGAGTTGATCAAAAACTCCAAGTTCTCAGAGCAATGTATCGTCTTGAGAAAGCCCAAGAAGGATACTCTCGAGAACGGCGCCTTTGATAGGCCAGATAGGAGTGATTCTAGGCTGGGTGGAGGACCGGTTGTGGCTGGATGGAACCCAGAGGTGGCCTCCTCCTCAATTTCGTCAGGAGGAGGAGACAAGGGCGTTCGAATAAGAGGATTGGGGAACGTGAGGTCCATGGGCACGGACATCGGCAACGTGTTGTATCTGTTCGTAGAGTTAAAAAAACAATAGGTTTTGGTGTAAAGGGTTGGAAATTTGGGGAAATTGGGGTTGGTTTTATACTGGTCTACCAATTAGTGATCAAGCTGTGCAAAATGACTTTCGAATATGTACAGTTATGCAGGACAAACCAACGTTCTTACACGTCTCAAAAAATACGCAAACGCTAACGGTTACAGGTCACTCTGGGACAAACAGGACAAGTTCAAAAGAAATCTACAAGAGGGAGAGAAAGAGAGACCCAGACTCTGAGACGGGAATACGAGACACACCATAACTGAGCTGAGCATTGTCAACCTTGTGGGACATGTGATTCTGCGCTGATATATTAAACATGCCCTGAATATTGGCCTTTTTGGAGAGATTGTCCAAACCACACCAACGTCGAAAATTTAAAGGTGATCGGCCGTTTTGAGGGGACACAAGAATCTTGCTCCCTGACTCCTCCATAGACTGAGTTACAATCTTACTCACATATTTATTTCAAGGTTGTTTCCAAGGGCACTCACCGTTTGTCCTGTTGAAACACGGTCTTTCCTCCCGAGGTACAAAATTCTGGTTGGGGTGAGGTTTCAGTTTCGTTTGAGACAATACTGGTTGGTGCTCAATAGTGGTCCTTCTATAACTATCCCAGAAATATCCTCTCTTGTGAATCAACAATGCTATAGCCAGTACCCCTGAATCTAGGCCTCAAAACCCGAAAATAGTCCGTGGTGGACCCACCCTCTCGTGCGATGCGTTAAACCGCCCAAATAGGAAATAGTTAGAGATTATGCTCGGTTGCCGTAAACACTGTCCAGAAAAAGTGGTTACTTGAAGAAAATGGCCCCAGCGAAAAGCCAAAAGCTTAACTTTACGACAGGGGCAACCCGACCGGAATCGGCCCGCAAAAAACCGTGATTTACCGAGTAATACTGGGAGTACATACAAACCAAAACTCCATAGAGCTTTCTTCTCTCCACTTCTGGATGTGCCAGCAGTGACAGGTTGAAGCCACACACCAGAACTATGCTGATGGCCATCTTGCATGGGACCCGGGAAAATCGATGGTGTGAGGGTTGAGTATTTCCACTAGAAATTGTTGCAAACACTCATGTTCCTATACAAAAGGCAGTCGGGGTAAGTCGAATAACGGAAAGACAGGCCAGGTTCGGCAACCAAGTGGCGCTGCATTAAAGGAAGTTTACGCTACAGAATGAGTTATAGGTATCTAGACTTTTAATTACTTGTTTTTAAATAGTGTAATTCCAATAGAGCCGTAGCTCAAACAACACAGAGCCAGCTGTGAATGTGTGTGTGCGTATTTATGTAAGTGAGTGAAAGAGACCAGCTCAGTTCATATGCGAAAATGTCCTAAAGAGGCTTTATTCTCTGTAAGCGAGTTGTCTGGCAACAGACTTGAACTTCTCAGACACACCATAGTCGCGCTCGTTGGTCCAGATTGGTTGGGTGTTGGAGTTTGAACGGTCAAAGATGAAGTTCTTTCTCAACGGACCGTGCTGGGTCGCAGATCTTCTGTACTCAGAGAAGGACTTGAACGAGTTCCCAGACTGTTGTTGGTTCTTTGTAAGGTGCTTGGTGGCGTCCAAGGCAATGGCGGACTTCTTGGATGAGTCCTCGAAAAGTCTTCTGGCAGTGGTAGAGAGGTATCTTCTGTACATTTGTATTGCGATCTGGATGATGAACTTACCGCGTGTCGAAAGTTAATTAGTGAGGTGTTCCTGTATTTATACCTGTGTTCCTTATATCACCCCATTTTGTCTGTTTTACACGGACAGCGCAACCAAGAGGTCATTCTTTTTTATTTTTCGTACATCCACAATCCATGATTGACCGTTTTCGCGAATCCTCAGATCTCTGGCCAATCAGAGGCTGCAACATTCTTGTCAGTTCAAGGATCGGCTTGTCGCGAATATTCCAAACCGCGCCTCACTTTTTTTTTTGTTGATAGCGCCCAGAGTTTCCAATTTTCACTTTCTAATTTTTATTTAGTTTATGATGAAATGGGGTCGAGAGTTCCGAATTCGGACCTCGGACTTCGGAATTAGGGTTTATCTTATGTAAGATCGGGATGGGATGCGAGATGACCTGAGAGGGATTCCACAGACACAACCCGCCAAAGGCAAGTAGTCATTAGATTAACCGCGACACAACAACAATAGATGCTGTTGTCCGTGGTTATCGCTTCCAGTGTTGTGCTACAGTTAGTGCTCAGCGCTGGGATAGCTGTTCACAACACAATCGCTGCGAGAACTCTGAGCTTTTTTCCTCCAGAGATCAGGAGCGACAATTATTTACCTTTCATTTTGGCAGGATCTTTCTTTCCTGACTCCTTCTACAAGTGTTCGAATTGGGCTAATGCCAGTGAGGATGCGCACTGGCCGCCGTTCCTCCACACAGCAGTAAAGTATCACAACCAGTTGTCAACATCAGCGGGCACTGAGGACAAGGAGGAGCTGCTTCAGTTCAAGGCATTCCTCTATGGCATTTACACTCATCAAGTCGTGGACTCATCATGGCATTCACTCAATATGAAGGAAGGCTTAATGGAGATGCTTGCTGCAATGGAATTTCCGGGCAGAAACTCCTTTGACAGAGCGCACACGTTTTTAGACACTGCTGGAGATTTCGCTCATTTGTACAAGGTTGCTGATACTTCGTTATATTTGACACAATGGAAGTTGCCTGATGTGAAGTTTCTCATTGAAGTGTTTCGAAAGCGCGGCTTTGATATTAGCGAGGGCGAATTTAGAAGCTGTCTTGCTGTGGGACAGGGAGGTATTGTCGGAGAAGTGTCTCTTCGAGAACCATCTGGAAGCTATGTTCTTCAACAGTCTCCAATCTTGCCCAAATACTTGGAGGACTACTTCATTGGAGGGCTCAGAGATATGGCAAAATCCGTAGAGAGATGTCTACCCAATTTGAATGCTTGGTTTGATGGAGATGATGAGCATCATGATTGGAATCTCTGTGGATCAGTAATGAGATCCGATTCAAATGTATCTCAGAGATTGCAAAGAGGCGCAGAGAACTTAACTGTTGAATATTCCAGTAAAGGTTTGGCTATTAGTCCATATAGACCATTGGCTCAATTTGGACACGCTTTAACTGTCGGAAACTTTTTTAACGAGCCATCACTTGCTGTATCTGACATTGAGGGGAATGGTTCAGTTTACCTTTTCCCCCTTAGTGAATTTTTCAAAACTGAGGCTGCAACCCCATCGCAACCCAATAAGAAGTGTGATGTGCCAATAAATTGCAAGCGGTTCAAATACACTCCCAGGCTGGGATCAAGCTTGGCAAAGTTCAAGGTTTTTGACAATGATTTCCTCTTGGTGGCGGAGCCTGGGTCATCTCAGATTTTCATCTACTTTAAAGAGGAGATCGTCATGACGATTTTCAATTCCATCACGTCCACCAGATATGGCTCAGGCGGACACAAGGAACAGTTTACTGTCATTGAAACCATTCCATCATCTGACCACAAGGACGTGGAAGATTTGATTGTTGCATCGCCGATGGATGACATTAGTGGGTCTCCAGAATCAGGCGTTGTGAGGATTCTCTCTGGAGAAAGGATCCAAGAGTTCCTTCTTTCTGGTGTGAAGAGAGTTGATATACTTCTGCTGACTTCGCATTCCCTTGAAATTCATGACCAGTTCAAGTTGAAGAACGGGTATGAACAGTTTGGTACTGCTATTGGTGTTTCTTCAGGATATATGTTTGTGAGCTCGAGGGGACTTGGTTTAGTCTTTGTGTATGATCTGGTTTCGTTCCAGATTGTTCATGTACTGGAAAAGTCCAAAGTTGATCAATGGCCGAATGGCCCTGTCTTGAGAAAGGTTTCGCAGGAGACTAGACTGTTTGGCGAGTGGATTAAAACCGGTAGGTTTGATGGCATCGAATATTTGCTTGTTTCTGCAGCAGCGTTTGGAAATGGGATGCCAGGTGCTGTGTTTGTCTACGCTGTTGATCAGCAAAGCCACTCGATTGTGTTCAGAAATGTTATCACGATACGGAGCACTTTCGGAAGGTTTTCCAACTCACAGTTTGGAGCAGCTGCAGCGATTGATGTATTGGGTGGGGCAGTTTACATATCTGCACCAATGTACAAGGGACATGGTGCCGTGTTCAAGGTTAATTTGAGTGATGTTTTGCACAAGGAAAAAGATCAGGAACATGTGCAGATTGCTCTCGAGCATGGTGATGGTGAAACAGTGATTATCCTGGAGAATATTAGAGACACAGGTACGGAAACCGTGTACGCGAACAATATGATTATTGAAGGAGCTGGTTTCCTGACACGGAATGGGAAGGGTTATACTGGTCTTGGGGAGTCCTTGGCTTTTATTGATGGGTTACTGATTGTTTCAGAAGAGTTCTTTGGATTCGATGAGGTCTTTGAGCATGAGAGGCATCTTACAGGAAGAGTTACTATTCACGACATGACGAATTAATAAGATATTACAGTGGTTCTATTTTATGTACAAGGATATTTCATTTTTCTTCTTCACTTCAAGTTATTCTTCAGAAGAAGTTCTTCATGAAGTTTCCTTTTCTCTTCCAACTTAGCCTTCTTTTCCGCTTCTCTTTGCTGCTGCTTCAGCTGTCTCTCTAGCTTCTTATCGTTCTGCTTAGCCTTCTTCTCCTTGAGATCCTCTGTCTTTTTTGCGACTGGTTTTAACGTGATGAGAACTCTACCTTCAAGCACTCCTTCTAGTTCATACGGCGCGCTTCCAAATAGACTCTTGATGAAATCCAACAGTTTCGTCCTTCTGATTGTTTCCAATTCACTGATTTCGATATGCTTTGGGTTTTCAGGGTCGGACTCTTCAATCTCGAAGGCCAAGTCATACCTTGCCAATTGCTGCTTGGTATCCACCAATAGTACGACCTTCTGCCCACTCTTTATGTGACCCTCGATTTCGTTTCTCTTCTGGTTTTGCAAATCGTGATCACTTATTTCCCAACTGACCTTGATGAACTTGACACCAACATCTCTTTTCTTTTCCCTCGTACGACCAAAAAGTTTGCTCTTCTCCTGTGCAAGCAGTTCTTTGTAACTTTTCATACATGTGCTCTTCTCAACAATTTTCACAAAGGGAATCTGCACACCCCCAACGTCTTGCACATTAGCAATGTCAAAGGACTCATTCGCTTTCAACTTTTGTATAAGCTTGGCCAACCTAAGGGTTTTGACACCCGAGTCGGCCGTCAAGTGCATCACATTAAACTGTGGGTTGATCTCGAAAATCGCCTTGATTTTAGATGTTAGGTATCCAACTTCAACTTCATCCCTGGATCCGGTCCATTTGAACGTTCCTGGATTAAACATTTCCTCATTAAGCGTTTGTGTTGGGTCTACTGGCGGCTTTACCGTCTCTGGTTTTCGCAATCTTTGACCCTCTTGTTGAGTCTTTCTGGATTTGTTCTGTTGAGGCTTCTGTTGTTTCCCCCGAGGCTTCTTGAGCTTGTGGTTAGCATTCTTCTGTCCAGATGCATTTTGCTTCGAGGATGCGGAATCTAAAACTGGAGACTGTTGCTTCTGCTCCTGGTGCTTCTGGTGATCTGATCGTCTTGCCATGAGTTCATCAAGATAAGTTGTCTTCTTTTTGGATATATCTATTCCCAGTTTAGTAAAAATGTCATCCGAATGGGATCGTGTGACACTGAGAGTGGCCCGTCTTGCTGGTTGTGCCAATAGTCGAGCGAGCATTTTTCTGGTGCGTAAGTTTGGATCAGTGTTTCAAGTAAACTAGGAGGAACATTTCTGAATTTTCACTTGAGGTAAGTTCCCGGAGAGAAATGACAGACAGACAAACTACACAGTCTGCAGTGTCAAAGTAATCATAAATATAATGTATTATAAAGCGACTTCACAAATTGTTCCCAATAGTGACCATATGACTTCCAGAATTCTTTTGAATGACAGTGTCCTCCTCTCTATTCTTGAACGCATTGTCATTGCCAACGAGATCATGCAGGAAGCTACTCATCATTAAATCATAAATGGCACCCTCTTCTTTCAAATCATTCAAGTGCTCAACCAAGCCGTCAAACTTGTGATCAACGGAGTCAAGGTCAGTCATAGAGTCAGGATCTAGACTGCCGGACTCACGTCTAGTGACAGTGCCATTTACAGATTCAACAAGCTCATCAACCTTTACATGTGGGAACGGAGCCTTCAGATGAGCTACAAAGTTTTGAGATGCGCTGCCAAATCCATGGTTACCAAATGGTGAGAGTGTGTACGTTGAAGTCCCTTTGTGATTGCTTTCCAAAGAGAACACATCTTTCTCACCCAAGCTAATAGTGGAGCCATATATGGTTGTGATATTGGCATCAAACGTGACGTTTCTATCAATGATTTGACCAGATAGGATGGAGATCACCTGTGGATGGACCTTGGTTGCTCTCAACGAGTTGACCAATATTTCATCGTTTAGGATAACTTCTGAGTTGTAGGTGGAGGAGATCAAAGAGGAGACAAACTGAGAGTCACCAAATGACTTGTACTGTTGGAAGTTGGAGAATCTTGCGACTGAGGAAGTGTGCACTTTGAAGGGCAGTTGAGTTCCATTGACCAGGTTTACAGTGATGTTACTCCACAGACTTGTTGTCTTGTTAGCTAACACACTTTGGTACAAACTGGAGGGTTCAGAAGAGAGACCAAAAGAGGCATAGTATGAGCTGTTGTCATAGCTGATAATCTCACCGAAACTGCTTTCAATTTGTGCAGATTCCCAGTGCAATAGGTTGGCACTAACAATCCAGTTCTCGCCCACATGAGGGCGGCTTTCTTCACCATTTGTGATCTCAACTTTTAGCTGGGAACCCGTACCCTTCCACAATTCCGGTAGGAAAGCAGTCAAGTCAATCTCTAGGGGTTTGATATCGAAAGCATTGATGCCAATGACCGGTCTCCATAGAGCTGGGGAGATACCTCCAGAATAGATCACGGGTTCAGGAGCTGTTGTACTAACCAGCACATCGTTCAAATAAACGTTGATCACACGGACTGGACCATGACCAAGGAGCTCGTGACCATTCTTGATGAATTTTTTCTTGTAGTCGTCCAAAACGTTTGAATACCAAAATTCTTCAGCTGCGTTACCAGAAGCGTATAAAGCGAGTTTCAACGTGGTTGTGTTTTGGGAGATTTTCGGAAGGTTCAGTTTGAGTGGCTTATCATGGAAGTATACGAGAGGTGCTCTGTTAGGGAGGTGTTCAACCAGTTGAGTCACCCTATGCGATGGTCTATTGGTGACTCTAAAGATTGTGGCAATCTCATCGGCATCATCATGTTCTTCTTCATTGAAGTACGTGACTGTCAAGGTTGTGTTAAAGACACCTGTAAGCTTTCTAGAGACGTAATTATCCAGTAGGAAGACCAGTTCCAACTCATCTTTTCGGAACAGAGGCAAATACTTGGAGACATCCTTCGAGACAGAACTTGTAACAGTGCTATTGCCTGGTTCTGGGGTTGAAGTTCTCCAAATTGGGATATCATCGATAAAAATATGCGCCAAGCGGTCATATTGGACCCCAGAGACCGACATGTTCAGAGTAAGAACCACTCTGTTGAACTCAATGTCCCTCGGTGGTGTAATGGTGGCAAGTGCAGGCATACCCCAAGAGTTACCAAACTCGTGTTTCAAAATAACCTCAGAGTGGACTTGGTTTTTGTGAAGGATGGGTAGTGTCAATTCAAACACTTCCATTGTATCATTGTGCTGCTTGCTCGGTTTCTTGAAACTCACCATGGAGGGACATGAAGCTAGCAAGTTCCCCGAGATGGTGATAAGCAGTAGTGTCAAAAGGAGCGCAACAAGAGGGCCCCTAATCGCACGATTTTTCCTTTCGATCAAGGGTGTACCTGCATGTTTCGACTTTTCATTGAACACTGGCTGATATTCAGGGTCGCTGTACAGCCCTTTCATCTGTAAAGCTTTGATTGTTCTGGAACTGTTGTAAGGTTAAAATGCACTCACAGTTTTTGTTTATTTATTTATGCCATGACTCCAGACCCCCGGGAAGCTTACCATTTATTTCGCTGTCGTGTCCGCACCAAAGTAGAAAGTCACGTGCAAAACATATATAACAAATTCCCCCCACGGCAAAATGACTCGTTTGTCTGACCCTTGTGGCCAGGTGGACACAACGCCCCGTCAAAGTCTGTACTGACCTGTCCGCAAAAGGAACCACCCCCGGTTCGATACACGCAGGTGGGAAATTCGGTGGAACGCACTGTCCGATTCACAAAAATTCTCTTGAGAGACTTCCTGGCGGGAAACCGCGTGGGCGTGGCCATCAGAAAATTTCTGTCTAGGCTTCGGCTTAGGCATTGGGAGGCTACGCGGACAGTTGGCCCTTCGCGGCTCTGTTGAGTGCAATGTACAGACTCGTCCGCCACTAAGCCGAAACTCTTCGCTCAATGGCGGGCTTGAACCCGATACCGATCATTTTGATGGGGCGTTTCTTCTTTTTTTTAACTATCCTTCCATCCATCAGCAACTAGCAGGTAGGCACCACTGAGGAAGGAAGGTCAATAATCAATCAATTAATCAATCAATGATAATCAACAGCATAAGACGGATCTTCTCGTCGTTCCGCACCGAGGAAGAGGAGCGCCAGTACTCCAGAAAGGCCTTCTTCAGCTTGTTGGGCTTTTTGGGATCTTGTGTCATCTTTTCCTTTGTGGCACAGAAACTTGCCCAACACCCTCGACAGTTTGTGGCGAGTGCACAGGCAGCTCTGGCAGCGGCTGGTACACCTTGATTAACCTACACGTTGATACACAGAAAAAACAAATCATTAAATCATCAGCAATATGTACACGACTCTATTCAACAACTGGGCATAAAAAATGCATAAAGACATAACAAAGGTAATAATAACAACATCAGCATCAACATCAACATCAACAACCGTCATTAATCCAAGAGAAAGTGTTTTGCCATTTCGTAGGACGTCCAGGAGATGGCTGTAGCCGGCACGTTGGCCACCACTCTTGGCTTGACCCCTCTCCAGAAGCCCTTCCATCCATGGAGCTGGTAGATTGTCTGTCCTGCCTTGAAGAGCGTACTGGAGGCTCTGACTTGAGCATTGGTGGACTCACCTCTAATCTGCAGCAGGGTCTTGATACAGTCCAGAGGAGTAGTGATGGCCGCGCATGTGGCACCGGAGAGACCACCACATAGACAATGAATGATTGGATCGTACTGGTTTGTAGGGTTGAGTATCTTGGTGGAGGTTTCGTAGATAACAAAGTTCAATGCTGCAAACGGCACGTTCATGCTCAAGGTGGTTGGGTAGGAGTAGTAGAAACTCTTGAACCCTTCAGTCTTATACATATGCTTGGCCAGTCCAACCATGTTCATCTTGGTGGATCCCAGTTGCATTCTTTGCTTAAGAGTGTCGAATGGGTTCATCAGGGCATCTGCAACAATTGTAGCCGATGAACCTGCAATCGCAGTCTTCATTGTGTTGAACTCCTCTTTATCGTCTTCTGCAATCAAATTCCTCTTGGCAAACTCATAGGTGGCAAAGTACACAGCGTGTGCTGGACCGGCACCCAAAACCATCGAGTTCAAACCTTTGAACAAAGCCATCGAGCCCTCAGTAGAGGAAATCTTGGTGATTGCATTCAAAATTCCACTGTAACTTGTCCCGGCGTTCATAGACTGCATTCTGGTCTTGATTGCATCGATAGGGAACATGATGGAGTGCTCCATGATCCCTGCAAATGCACCAGCAAGAAGCTGAGCACCCATTGTGGCAGACCCGGGAAGAGCTTCGTAGTCAATTTCGACCGAATCGTGGCCAATATGAGCATGTGTCGGTGTTTGTGATGGCGGCGCGGTAGTGACAGTTGAGGACATGACTGGTATCAGAGGAGTGTCGGTGTCGGTGGTTGGTATGTGCACCTGGGTGTTCAAAAAGTACTGAAATTGACTTCTTGCAGCCCTTTTTTGGGAAGTTAAACTGAGAAAAGGTGCCTTTTTTTTGAAAAAGAAAGGAGCAGGGGCACTTGATGGATAAAGGTGATCACAAAACTAGGTGGTGATATGGTCGTAGCTGATTGGAACTATTGATGCCTGGCAGTGATGATGAATTTTGGTGGAAGTTTTTTCTCCGACATTCGGTTTTTGATCATCACTGAAAAAGCGGAGCCTATATTTTTTTTTCGTTTAAGCCGTATGATATATAGCGAACTACATTTTCAACGCTTAGGTCAACTTGCTCTAGAATTAATCTATATATCTATTTGGAGAAGTCAATCACTTTGTGTTCTGGAACCAGGGTGATCACCGATCCAGTCTCGATCGCAGTTTTCACGTTATTGGCCACGATTTTCTCCATCTCCTCTCGAGTCTCATGTGAATAAGTACCCATGTGAGGAAGAGCCAATACGTTTGGCAATCTTACCAAGTCTAGATTGACATTTGGCTCATTCTCCAACACATCTAAACCAGCTGATCTTATGTGGCCATTGGTCAAGTACTTATATAGAGCCTTCTCATCCACAACAGAACCTCTGGCAGTGTTGACAATCACAACACCCTTCTTGGTCTTTGCAAACACCTCATCGTTAAACAAGTGGAACGTGTTGTTGTTCAGTGGGATGTTGATAGAAATGATGTCAGAGGTAGCTAGCAATTCATCAAACGAGACATACTCTGCCCCATCTTCCTCCTCTTCTGGCAATCTGTTTCTGCTGTAGTAAACAAATCTTTCAAACCCGAAAGGCTTCAACTTTGCAAGAATGTTCTTACCAATACCGCCTAGACCAACAATCCCCACAGTCTTACCAACAGGGTCATGTGCCAACTCAGCGTGAGCAGCAATATGGTTTGGCCATTCACCAGCAAGCAAACCTTGATGACCAGCATTAAAGTTTCTCAAAGCACCCAGCAACAGAAACACGTGAGTGTCAGCAGTGGAATTGTCCACAGCCGCCGGTGTATTGGACAATTGAATCCCTCTTTCACCGAGGGCGACTGCATCAATCTGATCATAACCAGCACCATTGTGGGATATGGACACCAAAGACTTTGGCAATTGCTCAATCAATTCCTTGTCAAACAGACCAGTGTTCTCCACAGAGCCAAAAGTTCTGGTCATGTATTGCACGTTGGCGTATTTCCCCTTCAAGTCTTGGATGAATTCCTCTCTATTCTTGGACTCAAGGTCGATAACATTGGCCATTTGAGAGATGGCTGACCACTCCTTTTGAGTGTAAGTGACTGCACCGCCGAGTCTCAAAACAGTTGGCTTAGACATTGCAAAAATCAGGATAATTCAATGGATAAAGAACGGAATGAAGTTGTAGCAAGTTTAGAAAAGAGACAATATCCTGAATATTTATACCTTGTACTTAATTGCAATACTATCTTTGAGGGGGACATTGGCTACCTTTTCGGTGTAAAGATCCCGCTTTCACGAATAGTTTATCCGGAGGACGCTGAATTCCGAGGTCTTCCCGGTACGAGACACAAGCCCTTTACGGTTTCAGTCTTACGTAATATCTTAGTCATAGTCAGGTGACACCGTTCGCGACACAAACTCTCCACCAAATCTGGAAGGCAACAACAATACAATGGACACTTTCGGAAAGTGCGATAGGGAAAGAGACTTCCCCCCCATGGCATTGCTGTTTCTTAAAAAGCTTCTAGCGATTAGCACACAGCAGTTCATACGGAGACTGTTTAAGCCCCTACCACAACCTCAGCCGTCAACAGGTTGGCTCCAATCCTTTTACAACTCGCATTGGAAACACCAGCCCCTGTCCACCAGGATTCGCATGCTACTATTGGCATCACTCACTCTTATATCTGTCTACATCGTCTCCCCCAGCATCTCATACTACTTCAAGTCCCAAGAGGAGAAACAGCGCATGTTCAGCTCGCGCAGAAAGGATAAATTCACCACTGGGTTGATCAACACCAGAAACGACTGCTTTGCAAACTCGTCGATTCAAGCTTTCGCCTCTTTGGATGGTCTTAATGTTTACCTGAACGCTATTCTCAAGGAACACTATGAACTTTCTAAATTACAAATTGAAGATGCTCCCAAGCTCCCCCTCCATCACGCATTGGCGCTCATTCTTGAGCAATTGCAGGAGCAAATCAGCACAACAAGGAACATTTCTATATGGCCATTCCTTCAGGTGATTGAACGCATCTTCAACTCCAAAATATCCACGAATCAGAATGATGCTCATGAACTCGTGCAGCTGATCCTTGAAACATTGGAGAATGAGAATATCAAATTTAAAAAGTTTGTCAAGAAGAACCAACTCAAGCAGATCATTGTCACAGAGTTTCCTTTCAATGGTCTTCTTGCCGACCAGCTTACGTGTCTCTCATGCACTAAGTCGTCAACTCCAAGCTTCCATCCTTTCAGCGTGTTTTCACTTCCTGCGCCAGCCTCAAAAGATGCCAAACTTACAGATATGCTCAAGGAGTCTGAATCTGAAACCATAACAGGTTATAACTGCATACGCTGTAAAATAAGCGCAATCCTCAAGATTGAAGAAAGCAAGGTCTCACAAAATGTTGCGTCAACACCAGAGCACATTAGGACTATTGACAAACTGAAGCGCTTTGATCAGGAGAATATCCCCATCAACTTTGACTTATCTGAAGAGCTCGAGCAATTCATCAAGAGCTACAAGTACGGCAATTTTGCAGCTGACTCATTGAAGTCTACTATTGTGAAAAAGACTCTGATTGTTAAGGCCCCAAAACTCCTCACAGTGCATTTGTCAAGATCAATGCTTACTGGTCAGTTTTTCACTCGTAATGGCTGTCGTGTGGAATTCGAAGAGTCTTTGGACGTAGAAATTAATGATAAATTGGTGGAGACCTATGAGGAAAAACTACGGGCTGCCAAGTTGGAGAAGAGAAAGTCCAAAATCGCCTCCATCCATTATTCTGAACACGACTCCACACTTAATGATCATTTGGGTGAGGACGAGGACCAGGACGAGGACGAGGACGAAGTTGACGATGAAGATATTGTTGGCTATGACGATGATAGAAACGAACCGGAACAGCTCGCTCGTATTCACTCGAAGGTGTTAACCCAACATGACGAGGAGCCTGACCATCCAGAAGACGTATATGGTGGAGACATTCACACCCATATCGAGACATTTGGGGCGGATGAGGGGGCAGATGAAGGCCCCGGCTCTACCTCTACGCAGTTTGAGAACCCAGGTGACTCTGATGATGAGCAGGAGGACTCTGAATCATATGAGGAACAATTTCACGAAGTTCTCAAAAAAGAGAATGTCAAATATAGACTCAGAGCAATCATTAGGCACCAGGGCACTCATAATGCCGGCCATTATGAATGCTTCCGCCACAAGCCTCATTTGGTGAAGGACACCTATCAGGATAGGGTTGTGAGTCTATCTCCTGTCATTGATATCCCTGGTGATCCTACTGAGGATGCCCTACCAACTCCACCCCGCTCCAATGACTCCACTTTGCATCACCCAAGACCGACATTGGCTACCACACCACCGCCAAACCAACCACAAAGCACAATCACTCCTCCATCGACATCAATGAACACTGAAGAAGCCAACTATGATACTGATGACTCGACAACTTCGTTCTACCGTTTCCGCAACAGAATCGGCTCTTTTGTGAGCAGACGATCCTCTGGTGCAAATTCCAACGGCTCACTTTCGCGTCGTGGCTCACTTGTTTCTGGGGGATCTGCCATCATGCACGCCGGAACACCAGTTCAAGGTCTGGCTAGTGTTACCGAGTCTAGTACTGGCGATATTCAAGCTAAGTTTGCTAACTTCCAAATCGGCGAGGGCGATGGAACAGCCAAGGCCAGATACAGAAAGATTTCGACTGTAAATAAGTACCCATACTGGAGAGTCTCAGACACTCAGGTTTATGAGACGAAACTGGATGATGTTCTGAAGGAGAGGGCGGGCGTGTACATGATCTACTACGAGAAGGTATGATGTTTTTATAGCTCCTCCTTATTTAAACTATTCCAATGTCAAAGTATCCAGATATCCAGAACTGTTTATTAATTGGCACTGAACGCTGAGTGCTTCCAATAGTCTACGTCTATCGCTATCGCCGAGGAACATACGAAGAAGAGTAAATACAAATTACCAGAGTGATGTAGGTTCATTCCATTCTTGATGACCGGAATTCATTTCTCCTGTCATCCTCGGATTTCTTTGTGTAGATCAAATATTTTTGCTTTTGGAATGGAAACAAAACAAATAAATGAAACGGACGCTAAGGAGCACACAGATCCTTTAAGAAATGAGCAGTGCCATCGGTCAAGAGTTTAACACGAATGCGACTGAAGTAGGTAATTCCTCTATTATGAGAAAATAGAACTCGCTAACAATTTCTTCACAGGATTTTGGTTTTAAATCACTGGGTTCTATACAGCTGGTTAGTGATTTCAATGAAAAACTCCCATTCAAAAGAATAAACAACCTGGCATATGCTCCACACAAGGGGCTCTTTGCCGCTGCCGGTGCTGCCGATCTTGCGTACGGATCAATTAAGTCACTTAGAGACTGTATCAAGAACGGTGAGGCCTTCACACAGAGAATTACCATTAGTGGAGTTAATAACGTGGTTTTTACCAAGGATGAGAAGTATCTTTTGATATCAAAGGGGACAGAGTTGAAATATTATCACATCCAAGGAGAGGTGCTGACTTTAACGGAGTCAGATTTCAAGAACATGAACACTCCTGCATCCATCGAGAAGGTTTCTTCATCCTTTGAACGGCCTGAACTTGTTGCCATAACAGACTCGGATTTGAACCTCCACCTATTCAACATCTCAAGCGAGACATTGAAGACAATAAGCTCCAATGTGTTGGATTTTGATTGGTCGCCGACTGGCGCACAGCTAGTTCTTGCAAAGAGTGATGGCACCATAAGGAAGATCAATATTGACGGAAATGAGACGGTCATAATAGAGCAGCCAGAGGACCTCAAAGAGGATTCTGTCCTACCGGTGGCAATTTCTTGGCTTCTAAATGATCAGCTGCTTGCTACGTTTGCGGAAGACATGGTGCTTGACCAAGGGGAAGAACCATTTTATGACTCCAAGCTCTTTCTCATCGAATTTAATGACGGTAGATACCTTTTCAAAGAGTCATATGATGCTGTTGTCGCATCAGGATCAGTTTGGAGGAAGTATAGTCTTTATTCCGCCTCTTTCAAGAATCTTTCCGATTCTTTGACCGTGTTGAATATTGTTACATCCTCAGTGTCTCCAGAAGTTTCTGCCCTTACTCCGGCGGAGCTCTTATGCCCAGGAGATGACTCTGCGAGGGCATCCCTTCCAATGAATGAAAGTACTGATATTGATGTTAACCCTATTGGAATGGTCCTTGATTCAAGAAACGATGGTCCAATCTATGATGTTTGTACAAACATTCCAGAGGCACAGTGGCTGCCAATCGTTTGGGTCCTTGGTCATGATGGAAGATTGGAAGGATGGTATATTTTTCACATTCATGATGTTAAGAATGGTCGCTTCAAGAAGGATGGTGTGGTGATGTATGAGGATTCTCTATTCAGCCAAACATCATCTCCTTCAGTTACTGCACTACAAGAGACGGACGAGCAATCAAAGTCCGTTCATCTGTTGCAACCCGAGAAAAAGTTGGATAACCCATTTGCAAACTCTACACCATTTGGTGCGTCCAACACCCAATTTGGATCCTCTACGTTTGGCTCAACACAATCCAAGTCCCCGTTTGAATCTTCTACGTTTGCGTCAACACAAGTCAAGTCCCCATTTGGATCTTCCACGTTTGGCTCAACGCAACCCAATCCTGAATTGGGATCTAGCGATAGTAAATCTGCTTTTGGAGGATCTGCTTTTGGAGGTTCTGGGTTTGGTCAGACCTCGTTTGGGTCTTCAACTGAAAGAAAGCCTTCTCCGTTTGGGTCTTCAGCTGAAGGCAACTCTTCTCCGTTTGGATCCTCAACTGAAAACAAATCCTCTCCGTTTGGATCATCTGGGTTTGGTCAAAGTACTTTTGGCTCAACAGAAGGAAAACCTGGCTTTGGTTCTTCAGGGTTTGGCCAAAGTACTTTTGGAAATACTGACAAAGGCGCATTTGGATCATCTGCGTTTGGCCAAAGTACTTTTGGAGCCCCAAAATCAGGAACTTTGTTTGGAGGCTCTCAAACCCAGGAATCACCATTTGCTTCATTAAACAAGAACGAGTCTGTTTTCGGAGGAGATAAGACGAGTGCTTCTTTTGGAGCTACTGGTAAAGCAGGAACCATTGGAGATTCTCCTTTTGCCTCCTTTGGTAGCTCAGCCTTGAAACCGAAGGCCGAAACTTCTACATCATTATTTGGGTCAAAAAAGGAGGACGCCTTCAATTTTGGATCTATAAAACCCATCCTTTCTGGCACAGAGAGTAAAATTCCTGATACAAACCTCAGCTCCGACTCTGATGACTCCGACAATCGAGATGAGCTGGAATCGAGTGAAGAAGATGAGGGTGAGACATCACAAATTGAACCGGCAGCTACATCATCTGCGGGATCTGGACAGTCGATGGGCCCTACATCATTCGGCAAAGCTTCCTTTGGCGGCTCAAGTGGCTCAAGTGGATTTGGTCAGTCGACTTTTGGGCAGCAGAGTGGCAGCGTGTTTGGACAGCCTGCATCTAGGCCTTTAGTAGCTGGATCAACAACCCAAGAGAATCCAAGTGCATTCTTGAATACAGGAGGTTCTGGTTTTGGAGCGTTTGCCAGCCAAAAGACAGACTTTGGCGGAAAAAATATCTTCGAAAAGGAGCATACTCCGGCCGAACGTGATCTTAACAATTCACAGAGTGTTGAGAAAGTGAATGAGGATAGTAATGACTTTGATGAGAGCGAAATTGAGGCAGTGCAAGAAAGAGAATACATTGTGGACGAGAACGGAGAGGAAGAGTTTGACGAGGAAGAGGAAGAGGAAGAGGAAGAGGAAGGGGAAGATATTGATCCTACAGGTATGTCTCGTGGTTCAAGTGATGATGACCTAGATGAATTGAATGAAGATTTTGAGGCGGATTTAAAGGTCAATGAATCACAGTCTGACGTTGAAGTCGACAGAGATCTTGCCGAAGAAGTGTCAAGAGACCTTAATATTGCCAATGAGTCTCTTCAAGCTGAGCAAGATGACGACAACATCTCCTTGCAAACCAGCGAAGAGGACCTATACAAGCAGGCCAAGTCTCTAAATCCTGAAGGTGAGGACAGTGGAACATACACTGATACACAGGGCAGTCAGGACCAAAAGGCCCAGGTGGAATATGCGACCGCTGAAATTTCAGTTGAGGCTGTCCCAGAGTCTGCTGAAGTTGAGATTCAAACTGAACCAATTGTCTACCAGACCGTGGGCATCCAATCCTTTGAGAATGATGTACTCGATCAGGGCGAATTCCATTTACCCGCTTCCGTCAAACCTTATGTGTCACTAGTGGATGTTGAGTATCCTCCTTTGCATAAGGACCCTGTCCTCAATGCGATTGAAAAAATCATTTATGACACTGAAGCGGAGTTGGCTATCGTTGGGGAGAATTCTGAGAATATTCGTGATTTCATTAACGACCATTTGGAAGTTGAAGTTGCTCACGGGTTGGAGTCGATTGGCCGTGGTTACCAATGGAGACTGAGCGAAGCTGATACACTCCTTGAAATCCTTGATCTGAAAACTCCTGAAATTAAAGAGCTGCGCCAGGAGGTTGATGAGAAAATGGAGATGTTGAGTGAGGTTAAAGGTCAATTGGCGTCCTTTTTACAGCAGTCTCAGGGGTTGAGAGAACAAGTCTATTCACTGGAGTCAAAGAACAATAATAAGATCCTTGACCTCAGAGAATTACCATTTGATAGCAAACAGCTGCAAAAGAGAGTAAGGAAGCATAATACGGAGAACAACAGCAAATTGAGAGTTGCCGAGGAGAAGATTCTTATTCTGAAGACTGCGCTTGAAGCACTGAGAAACGCCAACGATGTCGAGTCTGTAAACCCTAATGCTCTTCAAGGAATTGTGAATCACTTGGTCACAATTTCCAAAAGCTACGCGGACGACACCAAGGAAATTTCAGCTAGAATTGCCAAGCTCAACAAAAACCACGAGCAAATTCTGGAGAAACTGAAAGCCAATAACTCTCTTGTCCCAGAAGATATAGAAAAGAGAGCGTTTAGACAGTTATCACTCGATTCCGCCTCCGAGAGAATTGCAAAGATAAAGTCCCTTTCCGCTAGATTCAGATCGAGAAGCCTGGAGGAGGTCACCTCAACCTTTTAAAAATGTACATCTGTTGGAACATAATATCTTATCTAAATGTGTACTATTTCTATCTATGTATGTTTGAGCTCATTGATAACAACTTGGATTCTTTTCAAAAGAGTATCATTCTCCTCCTTGGTTCCGATTGTTATTCTCAGCGCACCAGGGCAACCAGGCTCCGAGCCTCTGAATCTAACAACAACGCCCTTTGTGGTTGCAAGCTTTTCATAAATTGCTTTAGCGAAGACAGAGTCCGGTTCACCTTTATTGTTTTGGAACTGAATTAGAAGGAAGTTGGCATCCAACCCGCCAATGTTTTTCTTAACGCTTGGGAGCTTTAAGAGCTCATCCAACAATCTAGCCCTCTCCTGATTCAAGAGCGCCACGAACTCTTTCATCTTATTGACACTTTCCTTGGACACTGCTCTGAAGGCGACATCTGCAGTCAAAGAAGAAATGTTGTATGGTGCCTTCAAGGCGTTTAGAATGGACGAGAGTCTCTTGGAGGAGAAAGTGATTCCGAGGCGGATACCAGCTAGTCCGAAGGACTTGGACAGAGTCTGAAGAACAACAAGGTTTGGATATTTGTTGACCAGAGTGGAAAGGGATGAGCCCACTGGAGAGAAGTCAATATAAGCTTCATCAGCAACAACCAGCCCATTCCACTTGTCGTTTTGTAGAAGTTTCTCAATCAGCTCGAAGTCAATCTTGACAGCGGTTGGATTACCTGGAGTGGTGACGTAAACAAGCTTGATAGATGGATCATTGTTCAACTGTTCGTTGATGAGGTCCGCTTCGATCTGGAAAGTGTCAAAGTTCAACGGCACCTTAACAATCTGCACATCGTTGATGACGGACGTGATTGAGTACATCCCGTATGTTGGTGGGCAGACCAGGAGCTTGTCCTTTCCTGGGGTGCAGATAGTACGGATCAGTGCATCAATGCTCTCATCTGACCCAACACCGAGACACAAGTTTGCTGGGCTGAGAAGTTGCTGCGGCTCCAATATGAACACATTCTCTTCGTTTCTAAAGTCTGCAATTCTCTGCTTGAGTTCAATCTGGTGGGGATCTGGGTACCTGTTCAGTTCTAGCTTTTCCTCCTCAGATAGGATAGTGGAAAGAGCAGGCCCATGTGCGTTTTCATTTGCGTCCAGGAGAATACCCTCCTTGAAGTCACTTCGAGCTAGTTAGTAACATGCTTTGCTTTATGAATTGAGGCCCTCGTCCGCCCCACTATCACAACTTACTCTCTGGCACAACGGTAAGGCTCTAGTGTCAAAATGTTTGGTCTCACAAGTGTATCTAGGTTGAAAGAGGCCATTGTGAGAGTAGGATAACTGAAGGAAGATTTCTTAACAAGTTGGTCTATTGATAACAACAAAGATGAGTCAAAGGAGGGTAAAGAATACCAGTGTATTACATAATCAGATAAATATATTACATAATCCTTCCTTTTGGCCTTTTTGACTCATAAAAGAAAAAAAAAAAAGGTTTTCAGTTTATTTTTTTAGGCGCCCCGCCCCGCGGATGGTGTGGAGAAAGTGACTCTGGTGAAAGAGTTCACAAAGAGAGTCTCTAGGTTTGTCTCTTTGTAGCTAGGTAGCGGACGGGTCGAGTCACTTTTATTGGAGGCGCAGATGATAGATACACATCGCCTCTCGGCTTGTTCCGGGTGTAGCTTCCTCTTCGCCAGTCACCCGACAAAGATGAAGGGAGGTCAGCCACCGTGGAGTTGACAAGACTTCAGCCTCAGATGTTCAAACAAGAAATGGCCGCACGGAAAAACTCTCGTAATATTTTTGACAGGATTGTTAAAAAAGTTTATTTGAACCCAAACTTGAGAACAAGGTGGAAAAAGGAAGCATAATACCCCGTGGGATAGACCAACCGACCCTCCACATCTCTACACACACCCACAACCCCCACACTTCGCAACCCTCATACACATATAGTCTATAGACGGTATGGGCGGGTTCCGTTTCAATAATGTCTTCAAGAGAGCGGAGATCGAGGGCTCCAAGATCGTTATTCCTGAGGAGATCTACAACTGGAGAACATACTTATTTGCTACGATCGCTGCCTTCGGTGCCGTGATTTCAGGTTATGACACTGGTTTCATAGGTGGTACTGTGACTCTGGACTCCTTTAAAGAGGAGTTTGGTTTCAACCACATGACAAAGTCGGAACAGACGCTCACAAGGTCGAACATCATATCAGTGTTCCACGTCGGAGCCTTCTTTGGAGCACTGATGGTATACCCACTGGGAGAGTTGCTTGGACGGAGGATTGCGCTGAACCTATCTGGGTTCCTACTGACTTTTGGCGGTGCCATATCTTTGGCCAGCAACAGCGCGCATGGTCTAGGGGCCATCTATGCGGGTAGAGTGATCAGTGGACTGGGAATCGGGTTCTGCTCTAGTATCACTCCCATGTACGTGTCCGAGATCTCACCAGCCAGTATCAGAGGGCAGCTGGGCGGTATCTGGGAAATTGCCTGGCAAGTTGGCAGTGTTGTTGGCTACTGGATCAACCTCGGCGTGAGCAAGCATGTTTCTAACCCAACTTCGCAATGGATGATTCCATTCGCAGTTCAGATCATACCTTCTGCTATTTTCTGGATCGGCGTATTCTTTGTCCCAGAGTCTCCTAGATGGCTGGTTTCCAAATACAAGAGAGAACAGGCGGAGAAGACATTTTCTTACATCACAACATTGCCTGCGGATAATGAGTTTGTCCAGTACGAGATCTCTGTGATGGAGTCGAGTAGAGAGTACAGAAAGCAGATTTACGGCGAGGGTATCTTCAAGCAGATTATCACTATCTTCACCACCCCAAAGTACATCAAAAGACTGGCGATTTCGACATCCACGTTCATGGTTCAGAACTCTTCTGGTATCAATGCTGTCACCTACTACTCTGTCACTGTCTTCCAATCGATAGGGTTGAGCAGCAGCAGCTCGAAGTATCTCTCCACCGGTGTCTTTGGTGCCATCAAGCTTGTCGCCGCAGTTGTCTGGTTGTTCTTTATTGTTGAAGCTTGGGGTCGTAGGGCCGCCTTTTTGGCTGGTTGCATTCCATGTGGTATTGCTATGTGGTATCTCGGTGCCTACATATACATCTCCAAGCCAGAAGAGAGGCTTGCTGCCGGTGATGCACACCTAGACAGTGCCGGTAAAGGTGCTCTGGCCATGTTCTACATTTGGACCTTTGTATATGGGGCGGCGTTCAACGGTACGTGCTGGGTGTACTGCGCAGAGCTATTCGACCAGAATGTCCGCTCCCTGGTCTCTGCTGTCAATGCTTCTTCTAATTGGTTCTGGGCCTTCATCTTTGCCAGATTTACCGGTAATATGTTTGAAGCTATGGGATTCGGAGTGTACTTTCTCTTTGCTGGTTGTATGACTGTTGCTCCCCTGTACATCTGGTGTTTCTATCCAGAGACTAAAGGTGTCCCACTGGAGGCTGTGGATTACCTATTTGAAGTCCCAGCTTGGAAGGGCCACGCATATGCTCTCCAGATGGTCAAGAGAGATCATGAGAAACTGGGTCTCGACTATGAGTCCTCATCACAGAAAGACATCTTGTAATTCTGTGAGCTTTAATAGATCTTGTACTTACCAAACCCACGTTATGCATAACTCGTCTCATGTATGCTGCTGACTGAATCTATAAACTATCATAAAACCTCGAATACATACATACATACTTACTTACTACCAACCACGTATCACAGGCCCAGAATCTTTGCAAACCACTGAAACGCTGTACCCCCCGCCAACTTGGATCAACAGAGGTCTTTCGCGAATACCCAGTTATCAGCATTTCGAACCGCGACCAGCTGGGCTGGCAGCTGGAGCCACAAAAAGAAGAAGGACAAAAAAAAAATAGAAACCAAAACAGAGAACTCTACGTGTCAAACAGGGCCATCATCCACACAAAAGACAATACAACAAGACAACCAAGATGACATTGTGTGGAAGCGCCCCAAAACCTCTACAGCGCAAGATAGTGATTCTAGGGGATGGTGCATGCGGTAAAACCTCTGTTCTGAATGTGTTCACGCGTGGGTATTTCCCTCAGGTGTACGAGCCAACAGTGTTTGAGAACTATGTGCATGACATTTACGTTGACAACAAGAGCATCAAGCTGTCCCTATGGGATACCGCGGGGCAGGAGGAGTTTGACCGTCTCAGATCGCTGAGCTACTCGGACACTCACACGATCATGTTGTGCTTCTCGATTGACTCGCGTGATTCGCTCGAGAATGTCAAAACTAAGTGGGTTGGCGAAATTGCAGACCACTGCGAAGGTGTAAAACTGGTACTTGTTGCCCTCAAGTGTGATTTGAGAAACATTGAAGAGGAAGAGGAGACGCCTGTGAATTCCAGAAAGAAGGATCTGATCAGTTATGAGGAGGGTCTCAGCATGGCCAAGTCAATTGGTGCATTGCGCTACCTGGAGTGTTCTGCGAAGAAGAACCGAGGTGTCAACGAGGCCTTCACCGAGGCCGCAAGATGCGCACTGACCGCTAAGCCAAAGGGTGCTGCTGATGACTCTGACGAGGACGACAAGAAGTGCGTCATTATGTGAAGCACTACTTTGTTTTCTGTTCTTCTTGGTATTTTTTCTTTTGTGTTTTTGTTTCTTCCTCCCCTCTCCATTTGCTAATCGTCATCCTCTTCATACCCATTAGAATCAATCCATTTTGCCCCCTCCCCTCATTTTGTCCACTTTGTTGATGTTGTTGTTCCTGGTTTTATTCATGCAGTTTATGCATGTGTGTGTTTTAATTGAAACATTTGTATTGTATGGCACAACACATCCTTGTACGTGTACTCTTTGAAATCAAAAAGCGTGTATAGTATAGTACTCCTTTTACTTAATAAATAGATATGTGAAACCCAAAAAACCCACCCACAACAAAAGAAAACCAAACAATTATCTAGTCACCATTCACTCAGGCATCGTCATCCTCAAACATACTTTCCAAATATGCACTTGGAACAGTCTTCTTAGCAGCCCTATTAGTACCTCTGGTCGAAGAACCAGCAACAGAGCCATCATTACTGAGTGAAACATCGGTGCAATTGTCATAAGAATTGGAATGGTTATGGCCCTGTCCACCAGCAGAACCACCATATGTGGAACCGTCTGGAGTATAAGTGGATGAAAGGTTTGTCATTGAGCCCAATCCTCGTTGATGGTAGTTGGCCTTCTTGTTATAGATCATGACTTCAGCAGTTGGAGACAAAAACATTGATGATCTTCTCTTCGCAGCCAAATCTGGTACATCTTCCAGGGTGGAGTACAGGTTAGTTTCATTGTTTCTCACTGAGTCAGAAAAGTCGGTTGTGGAGTTCAGTTCCTTCTCATTATGATACAGCAGCGGGATTTTGTTCACCACATGTGAATTAGACTTCAGCAGCTGGTTGCTAGATGACGAGAGAGTAGAATAGAATGCGCCAAACTTTTCCTCGCCATCAGTGGAAGAAGATGAGGAGTCCAACAAAACCAACGAGCTCTGGGCATTCCTTTTTGCCATCCAACGTCTCACGAGCAAGAAGATCAAAAACACCAAAATGAAGAAACCGGCAATCGATCCAACAACAATAAAAACCAACCCAGAAGGCGCACTGGATCTCCAGATGTTTGGATTGCTCTGTGCAGAGGGTGGGGTGATCACAGGTGTTGCCCAAGTAGTTGTGGTCGTCTCTATAGGAGCGTTTGCACCAGGCTGAGTGGTGGATAGTTTAGGCAGGTTCAAGCCACCGCCAGTCGTCGTAGCTGCAGTTGTTGCCGTGGTCAGTTTTGGCAGGTTCAGGCCACCAGTTCCAGTTGCCGTCCCTGTTGTCGTCCCTGTGTTTGTAGTCTGTGTTGGTGCCAAAGTGGTGGTGGTCTTTGGAGAGTTGTTGGCCCCAATGGTGGGCATCTTCAGTGTCGTTGACATTATGATGAGAAGTTAAAAATAGCAGTAAGAGCTGATATCCGCAGTCGGTTGTAGTGCAACTCGGTAGAGGAAAGCGAGTGTATATAGAGCAGTAGTAGAAGAAGAGGAGTGTTCTTGACCAAAGGGTCACTGAGTGATTTTTTTCCAAACTAAACGAAAGTCTGCTGGAGGAATCAAAGCAAGTAACTGTGAGAAAAGGCTGATCTGTTCCAGAAATTTTTGTGGTTTTTTTTCTTCTTTCGTCTTTTGTTTTGATTTGTGTGGGAAAATCAAATCTCGCCGAACTTTCTGTTCTCTTCCAATTTTCTTAAGGAGATAAACACCGAGAGAGAGAGAGGGAGCTGAAAAATCTAATAAAGGGGAAGGGGAATGGGAAGTACATGCATGGATGGCTATGTCAGCAATCTTAGAGAGAATTGTATTAGTTGATGACTTTGTAGTATGTATCCTCGTCTGTGTCCACCAGATCCAGGCCACAAACCTCCATTCTCGTCTGCTTGAAAGTTTTATGGATCTGTTCCCAATGCTCTCCCGCTGTACAGTCATTAATCTTATGCTTAGGCTTAACGAGGCCTTCTGTTTCTGAGGTCCAATCTGGATGCGTTGGACAACGACGTCTGGCACTCATATACCATCTGTCCAATTTCTGGAGGAACCACGGCTTTGGGATAGGAGCATCTGAGAAGTGGAAATACTTCATCTGCTTGTACATAATGTCACCTGCATTGGTCATCCCGTCAATTTCATAATAGGCCTTTTTGTTGGACTCAGTTGGAAGACGGAGATGGGAAAAAATCTGCTCATGGGCATCAGCCATGTATGAAAAATGGGAGTCCTCAATATTGAGCTGCTGCGAGATTGTACCGTAAACTTGATGAGGAAGAATTAAAAACTCTGGGGACTCCTGATATCTTTGTGTAAATGGAAGATTTGGGAAGTTCTGCTTTGAGAGCTGATGCTGTCTGGACAAAATGTCAAAGAATTCAAACAAGTGGTACTGAACCAACTCCATATCGTACTCATCCTTCTTCTTCTCGGCCATCGCCTTGACTACTTTCTCGTAGAGCTCGGCTGTTGGCTCAATAACCATGATAATGTTGGTTAGGTCGAACTCCTTCAATGTTGGATACGAAGGAAGCTTGTTGTATAAGTTTCTGTAGAGATTCTTCTGGTTCACTTGCGCCTTCAGATCTTCCACTGACGCAGACTTGAGATCCTGTGTAATAGCGGGCAGCTTCTTCGTAGAGGGATCGACGTAGGCCAAGATGTTGTCCTGGACAAACTTTGCGATCTTGTTGGCGCGCTTTTTCACAGTCATTGGCTTGAACCCAAAGACCTCCGGTGGATACTGCTCCAGAATCTTTTCCTTGCCCATTTCATAGAATTTTTTTCTAGTGTGCCAGTATGCAGTTGACACAGCCATCTTGCAAGGGGGTAGGAAAAACAGCTCATCAAGGTTGTCCTTTAGCAATAACGCGTCGGAGTCCATATAGATTATTCTATCATACTCAGTCTCATTGAAAACCATCAGCTTCGTGTACGACGACAACCAAATATTGACTGAATCACCACCGATTTGAATAATCTCAGTTGGTTTTAAAATGACATTGTACTTCTCGGCAAATTCCGTCAACGTTTTGTACTCATAGGGAAACTCGTCAGGCTTGGTCACAAACTCCTGTTTCACCAGCACGACTAGCTGAGCTCTTGTGTTGAATTTCCTCAACTCCGCAAAAATCATTAGGGTATTGCACATGTGTGGCTTCGACGTCGCGTAGAGAACATACGCATAACGACTCCAGTCAACAGAATCCTTGTCCGTAAGGTTGTACATAGTGTCAATCACCTCTGGGTAAATGTACTTGATGTTCGTACGGTCAAAGTCAAGCAATTCAAGCCCATCGTCAGGGTTCTGTTCATCAGTGAATATCACCTGTCTCGGATCGAGCTGTTCAGTGGCTCTGAGGTGGCTGATAACATCATTGGCCTGTGCTTCTTGCTGCTTAAATGTCTGTGGTGGTCTGTTGTTCTTCACGACGGTAGACGTGTATTGCGGCAAGTCATCCGTGGCCTGGAAGGACTCCACAAGTCTGCTGGCATGAGGGCTGTATGTGAGGAGCCACAGAGAGGCAGTCAGCACAAAGAGGCCAATTACCAACTTGTTGGTCCGCTTCAAGGCATGGAGGAGCTGAGACACCAGCTGGCGTGGGTTGAAGGGTTGGTTGGGCATTGAAAGTATGGACTCGCACGAATGCTTTCCTTGGACAATTTTACTAACAACCAACAAACAACAAAACAAACTACAATGCGACAATTTTCGGGGGAGGTTGTCGAAAGTTTTTTTTTTTTTTTTTCGTCCCTAAATGTTCAGATTGGGCGGGGGCCAGATTCATATTCTCGGGTGGTGTGTGAGAAAAAACTTTACATCTTCATGGGGCGGCGACCAGAGAGAAAACTTTGGTAAGTGGATCTAGGCTATCGTAGATATGGGCAGGGCGCGTCAATGACTCAGGAAAGATCTTCTCCTTGACACGTGGCTCTCTCTCGGCGACATGCACGCAGGGACTTGGCGTACGTTTGATCACTGGTTAACAGCAGCTCTTTCCTCTTTTTAATGCCATGCTGGTATCTGCGATGTGCCCCGATTATATAGACGTTTCGATAGCCAATCTTGATTTCCGTGGACGTGTCCGGGGTTGAATATCTCGGTATGGATGTGATGATGATTTTGAGACACTAGGTATAGAGCCGTTGCAAACATTCTGGGACAGTCTCCTCTAGAGCCAAGACAAATCCATTCAAAAAGCCTTCCTCTGCTCCAACAAACTATAGATCCAGTCCCATTTTGGGCTATCAGGCTCCGAACCACCCGAGTCCTTTAACCCACTACTCAAAACTAACTCAAAACTCTCGTGACCGGTGATCCTCTTCGACTCTGCCTCGATCAGGGACACAGCAGCACCAACTGAGGCAAAATCATTATGTAACAAAACACGTGACAAGCCATATTCAGTCACGTGATGTTTTGGGTAAGGGACACATACACACACTGTTGGTTCTGAGCCGTGGACAGCTTAAAGCGCTACCAACCAGCAGGCATATGAGGGGGGCTGCTCTTTGAAACTCACAGTATCATCTCTCCGTACTGTCGGCGTTAATCTGAAACACGCTTCTTTTTTTTCCTCGATTCCCCGGTCCATTGTCCTTCTTCTTTCTAAGCAAAGTATCTTCCGCCATATCCCCCCAGTCGCACCACCCATTTTGAAAGAAGCATTCTAGGTGCACATAGAATGCTAAGACTGCATTAACAATGCAAAAAGCAGCATGAATACAGCCAGTACAGACAGACGTCACCCTACTCTCCTTCTTATGTGGCTTCAAATAAATCATCACGTTCCCTCGTTCACATCGGTGGTTTGGGTTATCGAAATGTCACTGTCTTTTGCACTTTGTGTGGACGGAGATTAATTTCATATAGCTAACTGATACAAAAACCCATTTTGAAACTTCAGAAGATAACTTATCTCTGGTTCGATAAGCTGTTACTGAATGGTATTCAAGTTCACTATCGACAAGTTTCTCGATCCACATATCCCGAGATCACAAGTTCATAAGCTACCAAGATGGATCGCTCATTTTCTGGGACACAGAACACCCGAAGTAAAACCTGAACCAGATTATATCTTTTGGCTGGATGTGTTCATTGGCACTTTCGTTGGTCTACTGACTGTGGAAGGCATCTTTCTACACTCCGGTGTTTTCAAAGAGCACCACGCACCCGTTCTTATTGCAAGTTATGGCGCAAGTGCCATTTTGATCTTTAACACAAGCCAGGTCCCTTTGGCACAACCCCGAAACGTGTTCTTTGGGCAGGCAGTGAGCTCTATCATTGGAATAAGTCTCTTCAAACTCTTTGAACTGACCCAAGATGGCAGAGATCACATGTATGTTGGTGCAGCACTGGCCACTGCCATATCCAGCGTCATCATGTCCATCCTTGGTTGCATACATCCACCAAGTGGGGCGACAGCATTGATTCCCTTCACAGATCCAAATGGGATAGGGAGAATGGGATGGTGGTATATCCCTGTGCATTTGGTTAGTACTGTCGTGTTACTTGGTGTCGGACTCTTCACCAACAATGTCCTCAGAGCGTATCCAGTATATTGGTGGACCAGTTATCTGAAGCCAAAGCCCGAGGACCCAGAAGTTCAAGAATTCGAAATGGGGGGTATGAAAGCAAAGAGGGATAGTGGTGATTTTAAAGATAACCGTGTGGATACCTTGGGATTCAGTGAGTTGAAGGACGCTTCAACGATGATTCCATCGTCCCAGAGTCATGATTTGAATCCATTGTTCTCGGGCCACACATTCATTGGCTCTGACCTACCGACGTCGGCAAGTAGGGGAGTTGTTATCAGTGCAGAGCGGCTCTATATTCCAGGCTTCATTAGACAAGAACTGAGCGAAATCGAGTTGCAACTGTTGAACACCGTCAAACTGAAGTTGGAAGAGTTTGACGAGTATGATCATCAAGGGAGAAAATAGTCATCAAATCTACCATCGTATATATATATATATATATACATGCGCACACACACATAAGAATTCCTGGAGCCCTTCCTAACGCGCTTGCTCAGCCCTGAGGTCCTGTCCTCACAAACTTCGGAAGCTTGTCCACATTAACAATTAATTTCTCTTCAAAAATCTCAATAAACTCTATATCACTATCACCTTTACCTCCAGCAAACTTATCATACTCACTAAAGATCCCCGTCATACTCCATCCTTGCAGCAACTTCCGCATTATCCCAACGAGAACACCAATTCTATGCTTGCCCTTATTCGAATGGACCAATATCGGATAGTTGTCGCGATTGGCAACCAGCTCCAGTGCAGTCAGGATCGCTCGTGGGTCATTCATAATGAATGGTTCCTCTGAGGATTTCATCTTGATGTACTTTAAGCTAATTCCCTCATCTTCAAGGAACTTGTAGTACTCAAAGTTGTCCTCTTTATCTCCAAGGTAAATTACAGTCTTGAGATTCAGGCGTTTGAGGTATGTGAAGTTGACTGGCACTGGGTGGCCCGATCTATAGATTCCCTCCTCAACCAGTGAGAAGTTCAACGGTGGAACAAAGGCTGAACTGGACATGGCAGACGCAACTGGCACTGTTTCAAACAGCAGAGCACTGCGCTCCATCAGAGTAGACAACAAGCCTCAAGTTTGATTTTGCGGTGACTTAGGTTGGAGTGTGCTCTTACCAGTATTCTAAACCCTAAAAAACTCATTCTCCGCACGTGATGGTTCCGGCCTGCCCTCGGATCTGCCACGGCCAAAAAGGATGATAAAACCAGAAAAATTTTCACTCAATCCACATCTCTTCCATCAATACACACAATGGAGAAGAAGAAGAACATAAAATGATACTGAAGTTTCATTTAGTGGTGTTCTACTTCTAACCCATTGGAGACAAAAAGGGTATGTTTTATCACTCTACAATCCAAGCAAAACAAGCTCTTTAATTACCTGTTGTGTGTCTTGAAGAAGTCGCAGTGATTATTTGCTTTTCAGTTTCACTGGTTCCACCTGAATAACCATATGTCGACAATTGCATTATCGTTAAGTTTCAGCCTTGTATGAGCTACTTCTTCAAAGGCACCAATAAATGTATGGAGAGTTTTTGTTTGGATGTTGTTGGATTCATGGGGTTTCATTCTAACATTTTGGCTAGTTAGTGTTTTTTTCAGTCTCCAAGACTATAGCAACTTGGATATTCGCAGCACAATTACTTCGGTAGTATTTGATCAATTGGTTCTTTGGATGAGGATTCATTTCGACCGGGCGGACATATGGTGCTTGATCCATCACCTTTTTAAGGTAACGGTGTTCTTCGTGTACAAATTAGAGCACTGGTGGATCGAGATTGATGAACGGTCTTTAGCTGACGTTACAAGAATCTGAATGATCTTTGCCCTCCGAGATTTGTGATGTGAATGCGCTGCTACTAGTAATTACCCTTACTAACATGTTCAAAGAGTGAGTTTTTAACCTTGTTGAGTATCCTTGAGAGTGTTGTCCATCGCCGACCATTTTATTTCTGTGATGATTTTTTTATATATTCACACTGTCCGATTTCTTATGACGACTAAACAAAAATACTGATTTAATGATTCTGATTTTTTGAAACCTGAATGGCTTCTGTCTTGGAGCAACACTTACGGGAGGGTTTGAGTCCAGTTTGAATGATTTACTAACTGTTTATTCTAGCTGCAATGGTAACATACATATAGGTGTATAGGCTTCTTCATGCCACTATTCCTCGAAACTAAATGTTTTCTTTTTGTTCTTCTTCTGTTGTAATCTGCTGAACAATTTAAACCGATATACCTCGTCTGAAGAGGTATCATCACTTGCTTGTTCAATCGGCTACTACTCCTTTATGATTCTCTTGTATGTTTCACTTGAAAGAAACTCATCAACACCTTGTTCAATTCTTTTAGCCGCCTCAATGTAATCGTCCAGTTCTGAGAAAATCTGCGCACTGAATCTGATCCAGATCTTCCCGTTATGGAGGAAGATTGGAGCTGCGGTTCTTTGCTCCGTGATAAGTTTCTTCTCGAGAGACTCTCTGATCTGTTGATAAATGTTAAAAGTTTCCCAATCTGACTTGTTAATGACAGTTCCCTTCTTGACTGGATACTCCACACTAACCAAGGAGGATACTAAAGTGCCTTCCTCATTTTCTAAGACATTTGTTCCCCATAGCTTAGCCACAGCATCGCCAACACCCCTGGCTAGCTGCAAGTTCCATTCCTGGATCCGATCCATTCCACCAACCTCCTCAATGAACTCAGTCGCAGCCTTCACAGTGGCCAGTTCACCAATATTTCTGGCACCGACAAGGCTAAACTCATCTGCAAATCTTGTTTTTTCTCTCTCTTCAGACACTTCTTCGTCACTACTAACGTAAAAGTCGGATATTGGCAAAGAGTGAACAAACTTGTGATGTTTCGGGTGAACATAGAGGAACGCAGAGCCACGAGAGGTGAAGTACCATTTGTACAAGTCGCTGGTAAGAAAATCTGGCTCAAGCTCATCTAAGTTCAGGTCAATGAGGCCAATCCCATGGGCGGCATCAACGAGGGCCAGTGCGCCAAAATCTTTCGCCTGCTGAATCAACTCTTTGTAAGGCAACTTCACCCCTGGCTTAGATGAGATGGTATCGATGATCGAAAGGGTGATCTTGCTGTGTTGTTTGTAGGCCTTCTCATATATGTCCAGAACCTGTTGGTCAGAGAGAGGGTAGTTCAGTGCGAGTTCCACGACTACAAACCCAAACTGAGCAGCGAC
Source organism: Barnettozyma sucrosica (assembly GCA_030558145.1). Classification (NCBI taxonomy): domain Eukaryota; kingdom Fungi; phylum Ascomycota; class Saccharomycetes; order Phaffomycetales; family Phaffomycetaceae; genus Barnettozyma; species Barnettozyma sucrosica. Next base: position 62,305 of record JAJMRY010000029.1, read on the forward strand.
AAAGTTCGCAGTCTTAAGGATGGCTGGGCAAGTGTTGCTCGTAACTAGGATCTTATCGGTAGGTTTCCAACTCCAAGATCTGAGTACCGCGTTTACTAATGTGGTCACATTGGGGCCAAGGGCAACATTTGTCTGACTGGTGTGAACAACATCAGCAACGATTTTAGATGCCTCGTCATAATCTTCACGGTAGTTGAATGCCCTGTAACGGTCAGGCCACACAGAGTCACTCAAAGCACTGTCGAAACTGCTTTCAATGACTTTCTCAGGAGTTAACCCAAATCCCCCGTTGTTGACAATAAGGGCTTCGCTGTCAACATGACCAAAGTACTTTTCCCGTAGTGATCTTCCGAACTGGGGCTCTTTTCTCATTAGCGGTTTGATGATGGAAAGAGGAACGTTGAACATATTGAGAGCAAAGGGTGGCGATACCTCGTGCGCACTTTAGCTAACTGTACACACAGTCTATTTTTTCTAAGACCGACTTAGTTTCACTCTTTTGGCAACGCCAAAATACACAGTCTCTCCAACTCAATTGAATCCACTACTTGGAACTGCAGCGGACTTGAGGTTGGATTTTTGACAGGTAGCCAGACATTCTCCACGAAATAATTGTGTCAAAAATTTCACCTGTTCCGTTTCCTTCCGTTTTTCTTGTTAAAACAGCCTGGGTTCGAAACTGTGGAGACGTGGTTAAAACCAGGTCTACAACCGACACCTGAGTTCAAACAGCGAAGCGCCACTGTTGTCGATTGATTACTATAAAGGCTTAGGATTTGGGGCTTGTCCAGAAAAGGATGATGATTTAAATTCTGGTTGATGTTGTCCACCACGACCATAACAATCCCAGTCCAGATTAAGAACCCCAACGAGGGCTACAACGCTGGGTTTGCTGACGACTATTCAGATCACCTACCACCCACCACAAAGGTTCGTCTAGAACGTTGGGGTGTTGACTTGTCTAGGGGGTACCCTGAACGTCCAACAGAGATCCCACTATATTTAGATGAGGCCTACAAGATCCGTGATCAGCCTAATGAGAAGTACGTGGAACGTGGTGTGAATGCTGATAGGGAGAAGAAGGCACTGTTTTCTAAGGTCAAAGGGGTGAAACACTTGACTAAGTACATCGGTACGGAGCTTATTGGCGTTCAACTGCAGGACTTGGACGAGAAAGAGCTCGACGAACTGGCCTTGTTGGTTGCAGAACGTGTTGTTGTCTTCTTTAGAAACCAAGATCTTTCACCAAGGAAGCAGCTGGAGATCGGTGAATTCTACTCCTCCAACAACGTCGAAGTTCACCCTATGGCCGCTCATGTTCCTGGTTTGCCTGGCTCCACCGTGGTTTGGGCCAAGTTCAATAAGCGAAAGCAGGAAACCACATACACAAAGGGTGTTTTTACTGGCCTGCATACCGATCTAGTCCATGAAGTGAACCCAGCTGGCATCACGCACTTGCACATTGATGCCATTCCAATCACTGGTGGAGACACCTATTGGGTCTCCGGCTATGGTGTGTATGATAAGCTCTCCCCTGCTCTTAGAGAGTTTCTTGATGGCAAGAAGGTTGTACAAAGATCTAGCCACAAGTACCAGAACCGTGGAAACTTGTTGGCTGGGGCGGACTTCATGTACAGGGAGCATCCTCTGGTCGTGACACACCCGGTCACCGGTTGGAAAGCCCTCAACATTTCTCCTGAGTCAACAGTTTGCATCCTGGGTTTGGAGCCAATAGAGAGTGAACTGCTCTTGAAGTACCTGTTCAATCTGTACAGTTCCAACCTGGACATCCAAGTGCGTTTCAATTGGCAAAATGACCAGGACCAACTTCTTGGAGCCTCTGCGATCTGGGACAACAGAATCTCCCAGCATGCACCAGTTAATGATTACTTGGACTCTAAAGATAACAGGCATGCTGTTAGAGTGAGCTCGTTGAGCTACCCTTTGCCGTTTGTTCAAGGATCCAAGTCACAGAGAGAGGCTTTGGGCTTATACCAATGATTGCACCCACTCTAAATGTGAACAGTTATTAGTCCAAGACAAGAGTAAAGAAACGAATATATGCCATAAACCGAAGACGAGACAACAGCCTCGACTGTAGCTTCCATTATGTGTTAACGTTAACAGGACCTTTTTGGAAGCTGCACAGATGACTAGGTCTTGTAGAAAACGTAGAGATGGATGCAGATACGGCCAATCGCTTCGAATATATGAGCTACTAGTATTGTAGAGCTGGCCAATCTTATTCTTCGGCATGGTCTAGTCTACACCAGATAGAGTCTAGACCCAGAAAAACGCGAAGTTTTTTTTTTTTTTTTTTTTTGGTTTTTGGACCCATCACCAACAAACTTGAGGAAAAAAGTCAACAACGCGTGTTAGACATATCCAAAAGCGTCTGTCTGGTCCATCAAGCAGCCGTTGCTTCAAGAGCCAATCGCCAATCAAAGACAAACTAGCAGCGCGCACGGATGCTCGGATTCATCACTCCAAGAGCCAGACGATTGCTGATCCTCGTCCTGGTGCTGGCGGGCTTCCTCTATTCAATCACATCAATCCCAAACGCTACACCAGAATCGCTCCAAAGCATATCGAAGGACATTCAGGAGTACTTCTACGACAGAGAGGATGCGGCTGAGTTCCTGAAGCAATACGCCAACTCAAACATCGACATTAGTGACTCTAAAAAGTTCAGAGACAGCGTAAACTCACACCAGAAGTATGACGATGAGTTCAACAAGAAATTCCAGACGTTCTACGAGGACTTGATGCTCTTGATGGAGTCCAAGAGGGACATCATACCTGAGTATCATTTCCTAGACAGAACAGAATGGCAAAGAGACACTGCGTTCTGGAACAAGGAGAAGCTCCATGGATACATGAACATCACAGAGAGTGATCTTGTCACATTGCGTGCAATTCATCAAGAAATCTATGACAAGATCCCTGATACGTTCCCATCAAATTTGTACAAAGGTGAAGGTATCGTGTTGATTGGAGGCGAAAAGTACTCGTGGCTATCCATCCTCTCCATCAAGTCAATCAGATCATTTGGCTCCACATTGCCAATTGAAGTGATTATCCCGACCGAAGAAGAGTATGAACACGATCTTTGTGAGGAGATCCTTCCCGCTCTCAATGCAAGATGTGTTTTGCTCTACAACGTCCTGGGACCAAGCGTTATTGGTAATATAACCTTCTCTGGATATCAGTATAAGTCACTTGCGTTGATTGCATCCAGTTTCCAAGATGTGTTTTTGGTTGACTCTGATAATATTCTGGTCTGCGATCCAAAGCAGTTCTTTGAAAGTGAACCTTATGAGAAGGAGGGTATGCTGATATGGCCCGACTACTGGGAAAGAACCACATCTCCATACTTTTATGACATTATTGGTCAAAAGGTAGATGAAACTCTACAGGTGAGAGAGGGAAAATGGCCACTACTACAACCAAAGAAGTTGAACAGTGTTAATGATGCGAAGTACCATGATTTGAAAGGTACCATTCCTGATCTCTCCTCTGAATCAGGGCAGTTGATGATCAACAAGAAAACTCACATCAAGACATTGATTCTGTCATTGTTTTACAACATGTATGGTCCTACGATTTTCTATGACTTGCTAACTCAAGGTAATTCAGGTGAAGGTGATAAGGATACGTTCATTGCTGCTGCTGTCAGAGGTGACGAGAGCTTCTACCAAGTGAAATCAGAGATTCAGTCATTTGGGTGGTTTACTCCAAAGGAGAGAACTTTCAACGGTGTTTCTATGGGTCAACGAAACCCAATTGAGGATTTTAACCAATATCAAAAACTCTTGAAACAAAACCCAGATTTGGATGGTGCCGAAAAGTTCAAAGACTTCGATACCAGAGAGGCCTCGGTCTTCACAGTACATGCTAATTACCCAAAGTTGAACCCATACTTGCTCTTTACCGAAAAGAAGTTGGTAAATAGCGAGGGCAATGATTTCAGAATGTATGGAGATATCCCTAGGTTTCTTCCAAAACTTCCGAAGGACGAAGAGAACAAGCACGATGATGATTTCTTTGACTTTGAGATGGTTCAGTTCAAGAGAATGAAGTTCCTCCTCTGTGACTTAAACCTATCATTGAAGTATTTTAACCAAATCAGCAGAACTGAATTGTGCGGGTTTATTGACGGACATATTGAGTTTTTGAAGATCACTTCCATTGAAGGCATTTAATTCCAGGTACTACTCTGAATTATTAGATTCTTAACAAAACGGCATGCATTTGTTTTCTTTTTTTCCAGTCCATCCTTCCTTTTATATCAGTAGCCATTGATGTAACTATCAATCCAGTTGTTAGCCTCTTTCCCTAGAATATCATGGACATTGGCAGATATATCAAGTAGACCTGAAGTCTGTGACAGATTTCCCGGTGTTTTCTTGAGTTTCTTCAAGATGAACACCCTCTTGGAGCCACTGTTCACGTTGAAAACCCACCAACCATTTCTAGTGATGTTCAGTCTCTCTTTTATCCCATCTGTATCGACGTTGTTAAAAATTGTAGTTAATTCTTTGTGGACCAGTTCACATTTAGACTTATTGATGGACAAATCATCATATCTGTGGTCCTCAATGTTCTGATCTGGGAAATCTGGCAAGTCTGTTCTTGGAATATAAGGAAAGTTAGACTCAATAGTTCTAGACAGAAAGTCTACCCCAATATAATAGAATGGTTTTTTTTTCTCGTCATGATCTTGATCATTTCTCTTTGGAAAATGGACTTTACCTATTTTGGCCATCATGACATCCAATGCCTCATAATGAATGGACTCATTTAGTTGATTCGCATTGAACGGATAAATCAGTAAGATTAAGTTTTTTTCATATCGATAGATAACCAATCTGTGAAGCTCTTCCCGTCCTTCATCTTCGAATTTGAGGTAGAGATTTTTGTAACAGATTGATGTCTCGTTAATTTTACCAACAAGGAATGAACCTGAATTTCCCTGCGATCTTGACGAAGGTGGGATTGCTGTACTTGTCGTAGTTTGCAGTTGGGCATCTCCAACAACAGGTTCTGTTGGCCCCCATGGGACAGGAAGATAGCTGTTCACCGCACTCAGTCCAGTTGACATCGTCTTGATACCATAATTGACGCCAGTAGTGATACCTGTCTTCTTTGACACATCAGTGATTGTTTCAAACATCAGCTTGAAGGGGTCATACACAAGTTCTGAGACATGCAGCGGGTTGATGTCTTCTGTTTCAGTTGGAAGTTGATTTTTAATGATGTTGCTTGTCAGAAGTGTTTCGGTACTAATGCCATAGTAAGAATTCAGCTCCAACCACTTCAGCAGTCGCGTTTTGGATTCGATGCTCAGGGTTTTGAAGTGTTCATACACCAACCCAAAGTTATCAGAGCCATCGTCATTCCAAACCAATAGTTCCTTGAATTGTGAGTATTGATGAACTCTGTCAACACTGTACTTCACTTCACTATCCAGTTTCAAACTAGACTTATGGTAAAACTGCTGGTACTGTTTCATAAAACCATCCTCAGTGAGCTCTAACTGGTAGTTTTTGTACCAAACGCTCCACCAGCGCTCCAAATAATTCACAAGCTCATCTCTCTCCATCGTCTCATAAAGTGATTCAATGGTGCCATTATGCAGCCTGAACTCATTGTATCCTTCGACAATCAAATCAGAATAAAACTTCTGCGGCACTGATTGGTCATATGTCACCCTCTTTCCATCCTCTTCTTGAAACTTGGTCAGACCAACAGCAAGAACAAAGCTGTATCGGAGTTCAAACTTCTCGAGGAATATTCTACTGTCTTCAAGCTCCACGCACTTCAATGGGTTTTGTTTATCATAGTCATTACTATTGAAACCAAGACAGAAATCATTCATACCAGATACGAGTCCTATTCTCCTTATCTTTGTGTTCAGGCTCGCATCATCCTCTGTGGGGAGGTACACTAACAGCTGCTCAGAGTTGTCATTAGATTCGTCATTCTCATTTGTCAGGCTCGGATCAAAGATAGCAAAGTATTTGAGATGGGCAGAAACGACAGAAGAGTCAGTCTTGGACAGGAAGAAGTCCATTCTCCGAGTGGAAGCTGGGTGTTAAAGATGTTTTACTGCCATGAGCACCTCTCCACCAAAGTTCATCAGGAATCACCTAAATGATGATTAAGCCATTATGTAATATAAACATAGCGTAGGGTAACTCTCAAAACAACAACAACCACAATCTGGGCTTTTTTCTCATCGACAAAAAGGCGATATTGACGTTGGGTATACTCAAAGCACTTCAACTGGACATCGCAAAATGGTGCTTGCTGACTTGGGTAAGCGCATTAATGGTGCTATCCAGGGCGCTGTGAAGTCCTCGGATATCTCTGAAAGTGCCATCGATCTGATGCTTAAGGAGATTTGCAATGCGCTTCTCGAATCTGATGTCAACATCAAGCTTGTTGCCAAGCTGAGAAAGGATATCAAGAGTAAGATCAACGAAGATCAGAGCGCGAATGCCAACAATGCAAACAAGAGAAGAATATTACAGAAAGTTGTGTTTGACGAGCTATGTTCACTTGTTGACACCGAAAGTGAACCATTTAAACCAAAGAAGGGCAAGACCAATGTTATTATGTTTGTTGGTCTGCAAGGTGCCGGTAAGACAACCTCATGTACTAAGCTGGCTGTGTTTTATCAAAGACGTGGGTTCAAGGTTGGTATGGTGTGTGCAGATACTTTCAGAGCTGGTGCCTTTGACCAGTTGAAACAGAATGCTACGAAAGCCAGAATCCCATACTACGGCTCTTACACTGAGACCAACCCAGTCAAGGTGTCTAAGGATGGTGTGGACAAATTCAGAAAGGAGAAGTTTGATATCATCATTGTCGATACCTCTGGTAGACATAGACAGGAGGAGGACTTGTTCCAGGAGATGGTTGAAATTGGGGAGGCTGTGAATCCAAACCAAACCATCATGGTTCTTGATGCTTCCATTGGTCAAGCTGCTGAATCCCAATCCAAAGCCTTCAAGGAAAGTTCAAATTTTGGTTCCATAATATTGACCAAGTTGGATGGCCATGCGAAGGGTGGTGGTGCTATTTCTGCTGTTGCTGCCACGAAGACTCCAATTGTTTTCATTGGTACTGGTGAACATGTTCAAGACTTTGAGACTTTTTCTCCAAGAAGTTTCATCTCCAAGCTACTTGGAATCGGTGACATTCAAGGGTTCATGGAGCACGTTCAATCCCTAGACCTAGACAACAAGGACACAATGAAGAACTTCCAAGAAGGTAAGTTCACACTGAATGACTTCCAGAAACAAATGCAAAATATTATGAAGATGGGTCCATTATCACAGATTGCTGGTATGATTCCAGGTATGGGTGACATGTTGAATCAGGTGGGGACGGACGAAGCATCGAAAAGGATGAAGAGCATGGTTTATGTTATGGACTCAATGACCAAGAAGGAGCTAGACAGTGATGGCCAAATCTTCATTGATGAGCCAAGTAGGATTGTTAGGGTTGCAAGAGGATCAGGAACATCTGTCACCGACGTTGAGATGATTTTAATGCAGCAACGTATGATGGCAACAATGGCCCAGAAGTCCAAGAGTATGATGGATGCACAGAAGGCAGGTGGCGCTGGACCAGGCGGCATGAGACCCTCTACTGCCCAGATGCAGAGAGGAATGCAAAATCTACAGAATAACCCTGGCTTCAGCCAGATGCTTCAGGGAATGGGTGGTGCTGGTGGTATGCCAGACATGGGTGAGATGATGAAGATGATGGGCGGTGGGGCTGGCGCTGGTGCTGGTAGTATGCCAGACATGGGTGAAATGATGAAGATGATGGGCGGTGGAGGTATGCCTGACATGAGTCAGATGATGAACAACCCACAAGTTCAGAATATGATGAAGCAGTTTGGTTTGGGTTGAGTGCATTTAAAGAGAAGGCAGTGAGTCTTCTCTTTCATTTCTCAGGGTGTTTATCTACACCTTCTGTACACTTAATGACGTGATTTAATTTAGTTCCGTGTATATGATGCTTTGATGGAGGATATATGGTTGTCCACTTCCGGACACAACGACCCCCGGGAATGTTGACAGAATACGTCATTTGATGTAGAAAGAACAGCCAAACAATAAAAGAAAACGCCTTCCCAGAGGGTAATCGCCAGATCTTTGCCCCAGCTGTTCGCCTTGAATCTTTTTACTAACATGAGCTGGAAGGTAATCATTATCGCATACGTTTTCGGCGGCCTCACTTTGCTACCTCTTGTGGCTGCTGGTACGCTGTACTTTCTCTTGATGGTTCTCTCTGACAAGAAGAACAGCCAAGGCGAAGGTTCAGAGGATGACGATTTATCTGACTTCGCCTTGGACGAGTATCAAGCTTTGAAACTCACTGAGATTGAGGACAAGCAAACCATCGGGGTCAATGCGTTCAGAGCCGGATGGCTAACCGTTACGAGAGAGTACCATCCATTCATCAGTAATGCAAGTGATAAGCAATTGGAGGAGAAAACCCCAGAGAACAAGTCAGCATACACCACTCTGTATAAACTGGTAAAGAGCACTGCATCGAAGAAGTTGGATATCAGCAACAGCAATAACCAGGAATCTGGGGAATCACAAGACCCACCTGTCAAACAGGCAAACCCAAATCAAGCTGTCTCCAAGACAGTACGCCGAAAGAACCGGTACTATGGTGTTCTCAGACATGGTAACCTTTTCCTTTACAAAGATGAGACCAAGAAAGATGTTCAACACGTCATTGTGCTTTCCAAGAACATTGTCACGATCTGGCCCAGAGATTTGATAGATGCGGAGTTGTTTACTAAGAAAAGTGCCATATGTGTCTTAAAGAAATATCCAAGAAGAAAGTCAGACCCCCCACCAAAAACTTCTTCTGCAGCTCTAAGTCAAGATCTTGGAACAGATTCCACCATTGATATCTTGGAAAGTGGGACGTTACCACCGAAGCACATGGGACTCTTCATCTATCCAGACACCAATTATGACAAAGAGGATTGGTACTTTGATCTAATAAAGTCTACGAAGAGGGATGTCACTGAGCAGTCCGGAGACGAGTTCGATAAGATGGAGCCAACGATTTATGCCAATCCATTGCATTTCAAGACTGCGGATATCATCTCCTTAATCCAAACTCTTCACTCATCTGAAGGGCAGTTGCAAACACGCTGGCTCAATGCTATCATTGGAAGAGTATTTTTGAGTTTACAACAAACCCATTACTTTGAAACGGTAATCAGAAACAGATTACTAAAGAAGCTGGACAAGATCAACAAACCCGGATTCCTTGATGATTTCCAGATCAAAAAGATTTATGTTGGTGATTCTGTGCCTTTCATTAGCTCTCCTAGATTAGTTGAATTGAATCCCGATGGCTCGACAAAAGTTGGCTTCAACTTCCTTTACAAAGGGAAAATTTCATTACAAGTTTCTACCACAGCTAGCATTAATCTTGGTGGAGCTTTTAAACCTCGTGAGGTGAGTTTGTTACTGGCTGTTACTTTGAACAAACTTGAAGGGCCAATGATTCTTTCCGTGAAACCTCCACCATCTGCAAGACTATGGTATGCATTCGAAGAGATGCCGGAAATAGACCTCACTGTTGAACCGGTTGTATCACAACGCCAATTCTCATACAGTATGATCAACAAGGTGATTGAGAATAAGTTAAGAGCCTCAGTGAAAGATTCTCTTGTGCTCCCATTCTGGGACGACATAAGCTTTTTCAACACTGCAGATGAGTTCTACAGGGGTGGTATTTGGGATACCAAACTGAGACCAGAAGAAGATTCTGATACACACCACGTTAATCAACAAGAGACTGATGACTTTTTGAAGGATTATGCTGTTGATAGCGATGACGCTGTTACATTCAGTGGTATTGATACCCTCAACTCCGAGATTGCCGCCGCGGCAGGACGTGCCTTTACTCCAAGTGATGATGGCTCACTGCGGGATAGCCAGACCATGAGAACGAGAGCATCGTTCAACAATTTGAAGAGAAAAAGTGAGCCGTATCTCGGAACTTCTAATGACCAGTTCTTGTCGAATGGATCATACGTTGGTACACCAACACCAGATGATCTAGAGAAATCAAGCAGATCTAGCACAATGCAAATCCTCACAGAAGAAGCTTCTGCTGGTAAGAAGACGATCTCTAATGGGTTAAAGAAGATTGGTAAGTGGTATTCTGAGAAAAACAAGTCATCTGCATCGTTAACTTCTCTAAAAGCAACTGAGCGAAACTACAAACCTCCTGAGATGATTTCGAAGAGAAGAGCGCCATCAAATTCTTCCAATGACAGCCACCCAAAACCAAGGCAGAGAGATAGCGTCAGTGATCTCATGGAGGCTGAATCAAACGATACGCATAGTTCAAAGCCAGCACCACAAGCTCATAGCTTTCCTCCAGAGTACATGTATGGACTGGAAACAAAGCAGCCTGATGAAGAAAGGGAGACGAAGAATTATCAGCCATCAAGAATGCCCGAAATGAAGGTTCCATTCAGCGGCGACTCTGCAAGTATCGAATCAGACACCCACAGCTTATCAATTTCCGTATCTGCATCAAAGAAGGTTGAGTTCCCGAAAAGAAAACCCGTTAGAGTGGTATCCGAAGATAACATGAACAGCACAACAGAAAAGGCCGAATCAGATGAAAACCAAGGACCTGTTGATGTATTGCCCATTCCACCTACAATACCAACTAGGGAAAACATGCCAGCCATTCAACCACCCGCTCTACCAACGAGGAAGGCTCCGCCAACCTCCAGCGGCAGAAAGGAACAGTTTGAGGCCCCAGAGGTTCTCTTATCACTAGAGCCTCCAGAACTTCCGCCAAGAGAGGGTTCTTTTGGTGAGCTATCAGATTTTTCTACCGCAGGGCCAGAGATTCTAACTAAAGAGAAAGAAACTGTTGAGGTGGAGAACGAACTTTCTGCTGTCGAACGAGAAACATATGGGCAAGAATCTGATTCTGATACAGCTGCCCACGACGAGAAGGTTAATCCACTATCTGAATAACCCTCTATCTATAGAAATTATGATGCTGAAATGTCGCTTTCAAAACTTCAGCTATAAAATGCTAATCTTTAAATGCTAAATCAATCTAGTAAAATGCCATCCAACCCACATACATCTGACAAAGATTTTCCACGGAAGTGGCCTCTTGTATCAAGTAGTCAACTTGACCTTGAACACCAATTGCAAGGCCATCCTCATCTAAAATACCCCTGATTTTTCTTCTAATAGTGTTCAATGCAGCTGCTGGGGTACTGCTCTTCGCACTTCTCTTCTGTGTCCAATCCATGATTGGATCATGCAAGAAACTCTCCAAAATATTCATCAGGATAGTTTCATTATTTCTAATCAATTGCAGCGTAACTTCACAAGACTTCTTAAATGAACCTTCAACCCCAGTTATTCCCATCGCGTCCTCCATATTTTTGGTCATTCTGAAAGGTACCACTTCTGGAACAGCCAAGTGTTTGGCCTTGTCAAAAAGACAATCAAAGTCAACGTGGAGGATGCCTCCATTAGACATGAAAAGTAAGTTTTCACCATGTCTGTCACCCAAACCAAGCATATACCCGACAATAGACATAACAGCGGTGCTTCTGGTATAATTGTTTCTTGCATCATACCAAGTAGCTGGATTCGGAAACTTGGAGATAAACCACTGGAATAAAACAGGTGGATATCTTCTCATGATCTGGTTCTTGAAGTTGGCTGCCTTTTCCGATACGTCAACTTCCTCTTCCAGGATCTTCTTCACAAACATAACATCTAGCTTTATGCCAATATTGGCATAATTTTCATTCAAGATATCTCTCATGGTTGTAGTGTCTTTAACCCATTCAATAATTCCGTTGTCCTCATTTAAAGGAATCACGGCATAGCCAGTGATATTCAGCTTCCTCCTTTCAGACTCAAAGTCTTTTTTCAGTAGACGATCAACCATAGTTGTGAATTCCATCAGTTTGGCATCTTTCCGCAAATCATCCTTTGGCTTACATAGGATACTGTAGTTGATTCCATTCGATCCCAGAAGAAACAAACGTCTTGGTTTCTGCATGGAGTGTAGAATGTCCACCCTGTCATGAAACCTAGAAATTGTCACTGTTGAAGAGTTTGGGAAGCATGTGTGCGTCTTCAGACTTTCAACAGACGATGGTAGTGTGATTTCAAAGTTCTTCTGGATTGGTAAAACCAATTGAGACGGCATCAAACTGAAGTCGAAGTCAAAATCGTCCCTCAAAGATAATCTCGTCGCTCTTTTGGGGACAGCTTTCTTGCAGACGGCCATGAGCGCACTGAATAACTTCTTAGACTGGTGGAGAATAGTAGAGTTAGGCAATTCAGGATTCTTGCCATCAGATGTGGCGAAGAGATCCAATAATTTTCTTCCCATCCTTGCCCTTTCTTCTTGAGTAGATTTGTACTGGGCTAGGACAGACCATAATGCTTGAGATGGGTACTCATCAACAACACGATGTGCAATGCTAGCCATTATCTGACCCGTCGTAGTATTTGAATGAAGAATTCTCGATAAAAGCTGGGAGAACACAGTGTACCAGTAGTATCTTGGAAACGAACTAGCCCTTTTCTTCATCTCATCGTGAATAATTTGAAGATTCTTCTGGCGTTCAGCAACAATAGTCACCCGCAAACGTTCTTTGGTGCCCTCTGGAACCTGTTGAATGGCCTCTGCAAAGTCTAGCCAAACAGTCAATAGCTTTGTCAGAGCCTCAAAAAGGTACCTTGCACTGAAATCAATAGCTTTGGAGTAGAATATGACAACATTTTTCTCCATAATACCACCCAAGTCCCTTGGGTTAACATCTTGATTAGACGATGTCTTCAAATGGAGAATCTTATTGTAGTACCTTGCCAAATAATAGTATGGCTTATCCCAATTCTTGTCCAGTTGCATCGCTGCGACATACTCGTCAACAATTTTCTTAGAATTGCTGTTATTGGAAAGATCCAACCATTTGGTATACTTCAGCTGAATAGTGGCCTTTTGTCTCCGTGTCAACGCTTTAGAATCAAAGGTTCTAGCTCTTAAATCACCGATAAACTTTAGAGCACCGGGATGATCGCCTTGGGCCCAGACCAACTTCGCATACTCAAAATCAACATCAGCATTACAAAGCTCGGACGCATGCATGATAGAAGTTGTTGATAGATCAAGTCTGTTATGTTTTCTAGAAATCTTGGCTAACCTGAGCCAAGTTTCTCTGCAGTCAATAAGATCTTCCTCGGTTCCTGAAACAACATCAGCTGTCTTTCTTAGAACGGAGATAAACCACGATGACTTGAATTCACCGCCAACATGTTCCAACCTTCTATTCAAATGAGCTTTCAGGTCTTCAGAGCTCTTCCCTCCCATTATGCTTTCTAGATCCGATAATGAATGCAGGAGAGTCAAGACTGGCTTAATCTTATTGGAGGTCAAGTTCTTGCTTACACCAAGCCCAGACCCAAGTGTCAGGTAAACGTTTTCCAGGGATGCTTTATAATCGGAAACTTGACCTCTTTTGAAGTGGATCAATGCCTTCCCAATATGATAGTGTACCAAGTTCTTATTATCCGAAAGTTCTTCGAAAGATTCAAGTTTCAGAACCCATTCTTGCACCTGATCCAATCTTCCAGATAAAAGAGAGGCTTCTAACCCAAGATCTAACAAGTCTTTTTTAATTTCATTCTCTGTCACTAACAGATTAAGCCTCTCAAGAATATTATCGTACAGTTCATGATCAAATAATGATTTCAGCAATCTGGTCTCTGAATCAGTTTTTGCAGCAAAGTTGTTCATCTCGCCAAGAGCTTTGAGACAGTCTTGCCCCATCCTCCAATTATCACTATATTCCAGTTGAGCAATTCTGTCGCTCAGACTCTTATCTGAAAACTGCTTCAAAGCACCATCCAAAGCATCATGATCACCAATGTTAAAATAAAGAGTCTTAAGGGTTGAGAAGTTATCAGCAAATACATCACTAAAATCTACCCTGTAGCTTTGCTCAAATGACATCAACGAACGCTCAAAAGAATTTGACTGAAAAGCTCTTTTGGCCACCAGATAATCTGGAACCTGGCCAAGTAGAGATTTGACTCGTAATACTCCTTGATCTTCGGGTGACGTCTTCTGCTTTCTCAACAACTGTATTCTAGCAATCACCCATTTTTTAAGGTAGTCCAACAAGTTGAAAACAGACTCAAAAGCGGATTTCAAAGTTTCCACAGCCATCGGATGAACCTCTGAGGTATTGTAACTCAAAACATGCCAAATCTCCTTCTTCAAGATTTCAAACTCAGTATTTCCACCAGAAACAATAAGATGAAGTGCACCATAAGGAAGTAAGAAGGTGCTAAGTGAGAGATGAGAGTCTTTGACTAAACCTGCGGAAACACTAAACATAGTGGCAGGCTCCCCAAAACTGGCTCTCTTCAAAACATCCAAAGTGAATGCCTTCAGCCATGTGTTGTGTCCTTTCTCTGGTGAGAAAATTGGATATTCAAGCTCAGTGTAGTCACCTTGGGATATGGTATATTTCGAGCTCAACAAAGGAGTTAAAGTCGACTTAGAGATCTCGCTGAACTGGTTCCACAGAAGAGCATCCGAGCTATTAGAATCAAGCTCTGAAACATTAATACCCCATAACCCACACATCTTGAGAAACTCCTGCATGCCATAAGCAACGAACAACTGATGATGGGGACTGTTGGAAGACCAAAAAGCCGGAACCAGGTGTTGATTCAGTAATCTGAGGATGAAAGACATCTTTTCCCTGTGGTCTTCAAAATCAGAAGGAACAATGAATTGCTCCTTCTTTGGTTCAAGCTCAAACTTTGCGGGATCCAACAACCCTATCATACCAATGCATCTCGCTGTATCCGCACAAATTCCATCGTCGAACTTGAATTTGTCCAAAATGTTCAATAGGGAGCTCACCAAAGCCTGTATGTCTCCTTTGTAAATATCCTTCTCCAAGTAAACTGAGAAGAACGATTTCTGGTTGTGTCTTAGAAACCTGGACAGGTCAACAAGACCCTGTTTAACCACTGGTGTATTGTCAGAACGACACCTTCTGATAATATCTTTCAGAAGAATCAGTGATTTTTGTCGGCGATTTGCGTTCATCACTTTTGAGAATATCTCAGCCAAATCATCGATCCCAAAGACTGAATAGAACGAAAACATGTGCCTTGCTCTGAAAGAATCAGACTTGTCAAACAATGCATTTATCAAGCGTGTCGCCTCTGTTTTACACTTGCGGTCAAAAGAGTCCCAATGTTGGATGACAATCGCAATAGTCTGATCGGTGATGGTGACAAGATCAGTTTCCTTTAAGTTATGCACCAAGACCCTCCAACAGTGTAGTGTTGCCTCCTCCAATGAATCATCAAGTGCATATGTGAGACAGGCATGAATCTGAGGTAAAACAGATACAATATTGGGACCAGCGATTGTTGACAAAAATTCAATAGCGTAAACCGACTTGAGTTTATCAGGAGGTTGTTGTTTGCCCTTTCGCCCACGAATTGAGTCAAAAAAACACTGGACAACCCCCAAGATGTTTGGCTTTAAGTACTTCGAGATGGCATCGCTGTTCGGCACTTTGGGGTCTGCTATACTAAGAAGAAATTGCAACCCTTGAATAATTTCGTCACCATTGTTAGCTTCTGGCGAGTAAAATGTCAGTAATTCCCAAAAGGTTGCGGTAAACGGAATAAAATTCTCCAGCTGAATCTTCTTGATCTCAGGACAAGCACCATTCAAAAGTATTCGGAGTTTGGAACTTGAAACGTCGGGAACAGTCATAATCAATGTGGCTACAACTTTGTGCTTATTTCTTTCGACCAAATCGATCTTCTGAACTTTTGAAATCTCAGCAATTTCTCCAACAAGGTCCTTCTTGTAATAGGTCAGAAGGTAAGGCACAGTACTCGATGATGTTCTTTCAAGAATAGTCTCAACGGATACATCAAGCAGTTCAGCAATTCTCTGGAAGATATCAGGTCTGGTATCCATCTCTTTGGCCTTGTTGATACAAATATCTGGGAGTATTGGTGCCAATAACTTCCAAGTTGTGGTGTCCTTCGCTTGCGCGATGAGTTTTAGTTCATTAAACGAGATTGTAGCTTCATAGACGTTTTGTGAAAGTAGAAAGTGGGCCATCTTAAACAGAACCATTCTCAGCCGATCACCTTCTGATGAGACAGCCAGCTGGCCCCAAATAAAAATCACTGGTTCTGCCAAGATTGGGATGATTGAAAGATCTATACTCTCCAAGAAATTCAAAACGACTGTGAAGTTGTTCTCCTGAATATGGTGTGGTGCCAGAATGAGTAGGTGTATAACATTGGCAGAGGCCATTAGAACCTCCTTAATATCAGAGTGAAAGCATTTTTGAAGAAATTGGAAAATCTCATTTTGCAGTGTCAACTTAGGGGGCTGGTAGTGAGTGAAAAGCTTCAGGAGAGTATCCAGATAACATCTTATTTGCACAAACCCTTCAGTGTGCGAAAGTCTAGGTATCAAAAGGTTTAAAATTTCTTTTGCCAAATCAATATCTGAAACCAATGGTCTACCAGCGTCAATGCCGGAAGGTTTAAGAGAAGTAGCAGAGCAACATTCACATACCCCTGTTCCAATATGAAAGTTCCCGCTCAAATAGCAGAGTATAGTCCCAAGCGAAGATATAACTAGATATTCATCAATCTCAGAGAGAGAGGAACTTTCCTTCTTCACTAGCTCCAACCATTCCTGAAGTGTTGAGACCTCATCAGTGTGTTGATACTGTAAAGTCTGTATTAATAGAGTTTCATCAGAGTCAGAAAATCCCAGCTTGCGTAAGATACCAAGTTTTATGACTTCCAAAGTCCTGTTTTGGAACGGTGAACAATCAAAATCAACCGTTGGTGAGCCGTCTTGGAAAAGCGACAAAAGAAATACAGTCTTCTTTAAAACTGGTGAGATTTCCAGAACTTCTATCAGGTCGATAATGTTTGGTAATTGAAAGAGGTTAAAGAATACTGCAGAGTTCCCTGAATCCAAGCATTTGTCAAAGCTAAACATCACTGAATAGGCAATGCTGGACTGTGTGCCAGGAAATCTATTGATGAAAGGAGATCTCAATAACCTGTTGAAATAGTCCAAGAGAAGTTTGAGTCTCCCTGTGTGTATGAATTCTGTGCCATGACAATAATACAGCGTGGTGATCACCATTCTTGATCTAACCTGATCCAGAATGGGTGTCTCTGTCGAATGTGAAAACCCGGAGATTAGATGTTCCATAGTTCTTGATACTGTTTCAAATCTATGATCATATGAATCATCAATAAGCAATTGATCTCTTACTTCGGCATCAGTCAAAATGGAGAAGAGGTTGGCAGTTATACAGAGATGGTTTAATCTTTCCTGGTTCTGTTTCAACAAGTTCTCACTATAGGAATCAAGAACTCCAAGAAGGTACCCTCTTATTCGTTTTTTGTAACTAAATAATCTCAACTTGAGAGCAATGGCGTGAATGATAGTGATGATGGTTCGTTTGACAGTATTAGTTAGCACCTCTTCCATGCTGGATAACAGTGGAACCAGAGATCGAAGAATCCACTTGTACATTGGCATGGCTTCCTCCTCATCTAACTCATTGAGTAGAAATGGATCCCTTTCCACAATCGCGTCCACCGCTAGAAGACATTCTTTCTGCCAGGAAACAGATGACGGCTCGCCTTTGGGGTTAATGATGCCCTGCTTCACGATCAGGGTCAGAACAGCATGCAGATTTCCCTGATGCTCGTCGAGTCGTCCATTCAGAGCAGAATCAACAATATCCTTTACCACTCTCGAAGTTCCCTCAACGTTGCTCATGGTGCTTCATGAAGATCGGCTTCAGTGAGTTCGGTGAGTGGCGCTGTGATTTGTTTGTTTACATTACTATTATGGTGGTTGTGAGGTGTAAAACCGATTACTTAAGAAATTACGTAATATTTGAATTAAAAGAGTAGGTAGAACAGAATCCTAACAATTCAAGTTGGGGTTCCTTCTCCAGTTGCCATAGTTGGGAGGGGGGTTGACGCTCTGCTATAGGGGCACTGATGGCTAACTTTACAAGAGAGCTTCTAAGCAAAAAAACAATATATCGTATCTTCGTAGGGAGTTTGATGCAGGTTTTGTATATGTATGGTGATTCCTGGATCATTCGGGTACCAGTGTGAATGAAGAAACACAAACTGTTGATGCGTGGATATGGAATATGATTGGCTTCAGTTATGATCAACGACTGAATGCTATCTCTGCTGATGAGCATCAAAATTCACAGCGCGCCTTGGTCGAATGTTAGTAAACTCACAAGGACAACAAAAAAAAGAGATAGACCTACTTGAACAAAAGAATATGTGGTTCTGGGGCTTGGAAAATATGTTAGTAGAGTGAAGCCAAGATATTAATCATATTGTTTGAAAACTCACCATGTGTCTCATAATGTTCCCAACCTAGGGACTGCGTGATGCCCAATCCACGCCATTCATCCTCCAACAAAATACGGAGTGTACCAGTTTCACTGTTAAAATAATCACTTGGAATTGCCTTTAGCATGGCCTTTGGCAACATGACGTGACTGAAAAGTTTGATTAGTACAAAGTCTCATAAGCAACGCCAGCACATCTGACCTCAACTTACCGATATTCATACTCATCGTCAGAGTATCTGAAGATTACATGTTAGTACGTTTCAAACGAGACAGCCCACATCAAAAAACTTACCTCGGGGAGTAATGAATATGGTCCTGGAACTCCAGTACTCGAGCACGCTCAGTGTCTGATAATTGGCGACCCCTGAAACTCATTCTTAATTGACTAAACAAGAGAGTGCTGGTGAACGTTCATTGTTTGTTGTGTTTTACGCGTTTTTTTTTTTTGTGACGGTGGAGAACACACGTAAAATTATCAAATACGGAAGTTCTCTTCTTTAGGGAAAACACTAACACAGCGAAGCCTTTTGAAATTTTTGCTGTTTCAGGTTCAAAAAGTTTGAACAAGCCATCTATCTCTCTTAGAAATCTAACTTTGAAGTTTTCCTGGACCTGTCATCCAGTACCTTGAACTCATCTCTTTAAGAATTTTTAAGATACGTTTGCTCAGACTCTCGGCTGCTATTTTGGGACCATTGTCGTTTAAAGGTACTTTTATAGGGCTGAACCAGTCCCCTTGCATTAATTTAGTTTACCAATTAGCTGCCTGATTCAACAACTTTGATCCAAACTTGCATCTGTGAACAAACTCACTTTGTTCACGTGAAATCCTTTTATTGCACTATCAAAATGGCATACTCCCCAGCTTTTCCTACCAACCCATACATTGGAATCAAGCCTCTGCTGCCCTCAAAAGGTACCACTAACTCCAACACGGAACTGATCGAGACGTTGGTCAAGTCAGGCTATGATTTTGTCCTTACACCTATAACCAACGCTCAATACCGTGAAAAGTCCCGAAAATTCTTTCAGATCGCAAAGTCTAACAACCAACTCACGATCCCAAGCCCTTCTTTACATGATGTGAATCTTTTTGAAGGAGAACATCTCAGGCACACTATCGGACTTCTTTCATCCTGGATCGAACTCGAAAGTGATGATGAACAA
Source organism: Barnettozyma sucrosica (assembly GCA_030558145.1). NCBI lineage: Eukaryota > Fungi > Ascomycota > Saccharomycetes > Phaffomycetales > Phaffomycetaceae > Barnettozyma > Barnettozyma sucrosica. The sequence goes on from JAJMRY010000029.1 coordinate 81,968, forward strand.
ATAGCAGAGTTTTCCCGACAGATTTTGTTCAATGAGATCAAATATGCTAAATTCATCGGGTTAAAACACATCATTATTGCACCACCAAAGAACCTCATCAAGCTGGCGACTTACTCCAAGGTACTGCGATCTGCGTTATCGCTCACCGAATCTCATCAGACTACCATTTCCATCTCATTGCCCATCTGTGAGAATGTTTCTCCAGAGAATCTTAATTCAGTGGATTGCTTGAGTACCTGGGACATGTGGAACTCCATTCGTACCAGTTGTGATTACAACAACAGACTCAAAGTATCGCTTGCACTTCCAAAGAGTCGTATCCCAGTGTGGGTGATGGATAGGTGGTTTGCTGAGCCTGTTTCTGTGCTCTTGATCTCTTCATCTGTGTTCTTGATCAACAGTAAAGGGTACCCTGTTCTGTCGAAACAGAACCAGCAACTGTTGACGACATTCAACACCAAAGCCCCGGTTCATCTACTCCACGGTTTGGAAAAAATTCCGGAATCGATTGACCCATCCTCTTACATGCATTACATCAACTACTTGATAACTAAGAACCACAGAGAGTTGACCAAGATACAGAAGTATGCGTTCAATCACCACGATGTGCTTCTACCACCACTACAGCCGCTTAGAAATGATCTTGACAACTTCACATATAATGTCTTTGAAGAAGACACCATCAAGTATCAAACTTATGAAGCAGCTATCGAGAAAGCAATGATTGATATGTCCCCTCTAGTATCGATAAACATCGCAATCGTTGGTGCGGGAAAAGGTGGGCTTGTTGACGCAACTGTCAATGCTATCAAAAAGCTTGGCATTGAGTCCAAGTGCAACATTACAGCTATTGAGAAGAACCGATCGGCTATGATTTTCCTCCAGGCCAGAAATCAGAACAGATGGGAAGATAAGGTTGATATCATCAACATAGACATGAGAGACTGGAGTCCTCGCGAGAGTCAGAACTTGATCATCAGTGAACTACTTGGAAGCTTAGGCTGTAATGAGCTAGCACCTGAGTGCTTGAAGCCTTTAGAAAAATACTTGGATAGAACACATGGCGTATTTATCCCACAATCGTACACCGCCTATGTTGCACCGGTATTCACGCCCAAGCTATACAAGACTTTAAAAGATATGAACAAACAGAACTGCTTTGAGAATCACTACGTTGTGAAGTTGTCAGAATCATGTTTGGTATCCACAAAGATTAATGAGGTCTGGTCTTTTGAACACCCAAGTACACATCAAAGAAGTAGAAAGAATGTGATATCCACTTTCAAGATTAGGCATAAGGCGGTAATTCATGGTATTGCCGGATTCTTTTCTTCAAAGCTGTACGGAGACATTGCTTTGTCCATCAAACCAGACAACCATACCCAAGATCTACTATCGTGGTTCCCACTGTTCTTCCCATTAGAGACTCCATTGTATGTCACTGATGACACAGAGTTGGAAATTTCCCTTTCTAGAGAGTCCGCAAACAATAAGGTATGGTACACTTGGGGGTTAGAGACATTTATGTACCTGGTTGGTCCAGAGTCCGATGAGTGTCAAGTTCGGGTTAGAACAGGTATCACGAAGATTCACAACCACAATGGGGAAGCTTTCCAAATCGATGAGCTTCTGGCCAGATAAACAGCCAGCTAAGAATAAGCATTTGGATTTGTTCAACTACTGATCTCATCGAGTTGTTACCTTGAACCTGTAAAACAAAAGGTCTATGGGACCTCCTGAAATACCGTAATGATTGAAGTTTGTGCCACTAAGATCAACCGTATCCTTACAAATGTTATCTATGTAGCCTATTGTCTTTGCAGCTTGTTCTGCCTGATCATTTGTCCCAAGATATTCGGAGAATTAAAGTCATGCACACTTTGCAGCAGACTGGCCAGAGGCCGGAAAAACTTGTTTTGATGAGCCGTGCAGATCAACGGATCATATGCACGGTCCCGGAAAAACTGGCCACCCCTCTTGGTTTCTTTTCTTTTTCGGAATAAGTACCTGAAACTGAACTCCATGAGAAGAGCCTGTTGGTTATATTACGATGATAGACCACTCGAAGTTCGAACTGTCTTGCTCATTGGGGTTGACGATGGCCTCATGCTTTTGGTTGGAGAAGTAGAAAGCAAGCTACCTCGAAGCAAGCTTGATTGAGTACTATTGAAATTGTGCAACATGTTGAGACACCCTAAAGTTACAAAAGCAATCAAATGAGGGGCATGATCTTGTGGCTGGGATTGTAGATTTTTTGGATGAATGAATCTTACACTTGTATTTTTGTGTACTCAAAAACTTAAGATGATGAGGGTGGAATCGAGGGTGCACTACAGTGATCAGCATAATGTAGATAGTCAAGGAACAGAGGGTGCTGCGTCAAACTGAGACAGTACGACAAGACAAAGTCAGCTGATGGCACTGAAAGTTCGAATATGGAAAGGTGGTTTTTGTCACCTGTTTAATGGCGCTGTTTTTCAAAAGAGACACATTCTCACTCCGCCCAAACAATACGCCGAAGAATTTGATTGCCTTAAGATAAAAAAATGGAACTTTTGGGTAATCATGGTGTACCATTAGTCCAACAGCTTGTGCCCTACAAGACGACGTGATCGTTCATCATTGTTAACTGGCAAAACGGAGGCCTTCCTGAGAAGCAACATATCACATCGACTCATAAAGACAAGGTTGACTTGGTTGAGGGTCAATTACAGCACATAGTAACGTTCATACCAGCTACCGATGTTGCCTTTCTCACATTGAAATGACGGATATGTGCGGCTTACACTAATCATGAACTGCTAACTTTGTACGGAAAAACTTTTATTCGGACAAATTAAATTCAAAAAGCAATTCAATAGAGATACAGGATTGTTGTGACATGATTGTTCGATCTGCCGAGTCTCATATAGTGTTTGTCCTCGCGAATATATGTACAGTGTTAGCGCTCACTTATTTGGTGTTTTTGCCAAGGGATTGATTGTTCACAACACCCGGCTTGCTCGCAATCTAGTTCATTCCTTTTCCTGGGTACTTATAAGCTTCTGTAATTCTTCACGTAACTGCTAGATCCTAAGGTTGAACTGCTCATTGTAAGGAATGAATTAACAGTGGTACTAGCGGTCTAAGCTTTATATAGTTTATCCCTTTTTTCAGGTACAAGCTACTTAGGAGATACTAGTACTGAAACATTCCACAGCATCCACAATGCATTTTCAGGAGCTGGAATAGTGTGATTGCCTGTGATTACAATGTGGAGCTTTGTGCGTGACCAAAAGTGTCAGTAATACAGCCACTAGATCATCACCATAATCCTTCAAAGAATGCTTGACCTGGTTCTAGAGTCTTCAATCTCTACACAACTGGTATGGACCACATCCAATAATGGTGAATATCGAAAATTTTTCCTGAAGGTCACAAGAAGACTGACCCTCGATGTACGAAACTGGAGAAAAAGGCGTCTCTTTGTTGGGGGCTCTGTAACTCTTTTGATAGGGTATACTGAATGTTCGAACTTCCTAACAGGCTTAGTTAAGCCTGTTGTTTGCCTTAGTCTGTCGTCCATCTGAACTCAACTGAGTCAAGTCAGCATTGTAGAGAATTGCATTGTTGTTTGTTACGAGGTTAATTGAACGGCGAGAGGCTCGTCATCACCGTAAAAATGTACATCACTTTGTCGGCTAAGAGTACCTAATTTTGTTGGTTGTTGGCGACGCCCGTTGCATTCGCCAGCAGATTCTTGATCTGGGTGAACCCCTCTTCTCTACCTAATTGAGTCTTAAAGTGGAGTTCATTGATCGCGAAAGGCGCCCACTTTGGAAATGAGAGGCCCGACCCCATTGAGCTGGAAAAAGAAATTCAGGTGGGAATGAACAAAGGACATTCCGTGCAGCATTTTAGGATCTAATGGTTCGTTACAGGCGTGGTCCATGGTCCAATAGTACGTGTCTATGACTTATGGCATGTTCTTGAATGTGAACGCACTATCGGCGGTCGATGTTCCGCTTAGTTACCTGATTTCATTTGTCCACAACGTCGACGCCTTCGATCGCCCGGACAAATTCGAGAAGAAGACAAAACAAGGCTGCATTAACCTGCAGAGAGATGGACACACTGTGAAGCCAAAATTCCCCCCCTAAATCGTATAAAACTGAGCCCGAGGCACCTTTGTTACCTCTTTGCTACACACTGGTACTCAACCACAAGTTACAACTTACATCGTTCCGTGTGACAAACATCCATCCTCCACTTAGTCCTACACCCCCCGACTACAATGGCTGCCTTTGCTTCCTCCAACTTTGACTGGTCGTCGATGATCAACGAGCAACTTCAACAGCAACCACGAAGCATGATCAAGATGGAACAGATGGAACAAATACAGCTGCAGCACCAGCACCAGCAACAGCCGATCACCGCTGTAAATGATGCCAATGGCAATACCGCTCTTTGGTTTGATGAATTCTTGAATCAAGCAAGTGAAGACAACAATGCTAACCAGTTGCCTTCAAACACAACATCTACCACCACTGGCTCCCCGTTGGAGTTCTCCTCACTATTCGACATTGACGATGATGTGCAACAACAATCACAGCCGCAGAGTCTTTTCTCTTCAACTGCCACATCGCTTGATAACTCACCGATGATGAAGGCTGAAGAAGGAAAGATTCAGGAGATGTCTCAATTGGACCTCAATCAATCCTCTATTTCGAGAACTGATTCCTGCATCACCCTAAGCAGCGACTGTTCTGCAAATTCTGATATAACAACTACCAAAGGTGGGAAGGCTAAGAAGAAGAGAGCCCCAAGAAAGAGATTGACTGCACACCAGAAACAAGCCCACAACAAGATTGAAAAAAGATACAGGATCAACATCAATGCCAAAATTGCAGGACTCCAACAGATCATTCCTTGGGTTGCCAGCGAGAAGACTGCTTTTGAGACCGGTGATGCAGAGGGAGTTAAGGCTGAGGAGAGTACAGATGTGCCTAGATTGAACAAGTCTATGATCCTGGAGAAGGCAACCTCGTACATTCTATTTCTACAGAAAAAAGAGCAAACGATGGAGACTGAGTTGACCAAGTTACGTGAAGAGGTTGTCAGATTGAAAGGAACCAACTAGTCTTGTTGAGCACGGTGTTTGGTCTGGTATTACACTCGTTTTGCTTCAATGATGTGTCTAGTGCACGATGGTACTTTTGGTTTATGATATATTTATGAGTTTATGGTTTACATGATGTTGTTTATAGAGTTATTATAGAATTGTTTATTACATATCTTCGTAGCATTGCAATCGGTTGTTTTCCAAGGGTCAAAATTTTGGAGCGCACGTTCTCTCACAGATGTGACACAATTCTGGGAGCCAAAAAAAATGCACTCATTCAACATACCGAAGAGACCACTGTTGTTTGAACACCTTTCCAGCCCAGTTCTCCCGTCCTCAATAGAACCCTAGATTGCTGAATCTTGTCATCAGAGCAATGCATGCTTTTCACCTGCTCCCCAAAGTGCTGATCGTGGTTGGGAATGAAAATCTCAGACAAATACGTTATGTTTTGTTCTCTCTACGAAGTTAAATTGTTCCGGATTTGGACAAGGATCACCCAGATCAACCGAATTGGTATGGCCACATTGGACACCCAATAGTACGAATGAACAACGCAACGATAGAGTGAAGCGAGAGACCTCATGGTTTCCTTGCATGAGTGTACTCAGAATTGCCTCTTCTTGTTGTGTCTCCCCTTTTCCTACTTTTCGGTTGGCTTAATTGTCGTTGGATTTACACAACTATTCGTTCAATTTTGGTGCGCTGTCAATTAGTTGCTCCAGTTGATCGAAGGAACCTAAAATTCCTATTTCCGAAGTCCGAGCTTGCTCATTCATCTGAGACAAATGCGGCCATCACCTGGAGCTAAAGAGTTAAATTTAAGATTAGGATTGTATAAAATTAATGCGTCTGTATTCCCGCTAATCTCTTCACATGCGTTGCTTGCAGATTCATAATAGCAACTCCTTCCTTTGAGATACCTGAAGGGCGAGCGCAGCCAACACATCGATCTAGACTCGAAAGTTGACAGTTTCAGCTGATTCATGAAGCCATTAAAAAAATGTTCAAATAGAAGAGTCTCTAAAACTGATATTATCAAGGGATAAGAAATCGGGAGATACAAAGCCAACTTACTACACACATACACACTCCTTTTCTCTCTCTCTCTTCCTCCTATTATTACTGGAGAACTAGAACATGGCCACAGTGTAGTATGTCTCACTGGTGATACGTCTTAGTTGATTTGGGCCAATTGGAATGTCACAGACCTCATGATAGCGTTCGATTTCCGCGTTAGGGATCTGCAACCCTTGAGGTTCAGTTTATGTATTGATTTCTCATTTGTGTGGTGGATACCACCTTTTCACGGCATATTGATATCAACCTCGCTAAAGTAACAGCCCTGCTATTCGCGCCCATTCATCACTTTACACATACTTCAGTACACCACTTAAACTAAGCTTTCTTTAATACTGTACACAATATAACCAGATGATAGATTATCTATCCTTCTTTCCCCTGATCATCTTATCAGCTTCATAAACACCACGATCCAACATGGCGCCAACAGTCAACACACCACCAATGGCACTAATTACATTCAGCAAGAACCCGCTCCATGTAGTACTGAAGCTCTCCTTGTTGATAACCTTTAACGCACTAACATCAAAGTTGAAGAACAAACCAGGAATACCACCAGTTGCATGGAAACTGTTTGGATGGTCTTCATCCCTGCCACCATCTAAAGGTCTGTCATGATATGTGGAGGAAAACTGGTTGGTCTCTAGAAAAGTACCATTCAAGTATTCGTATCTAGTTGGTACTACTTTGAGGAAGTAGGAGTAAAGATGCTGCTTGCCGCCAGGCGGTGAAACCACTGAATCCAAAGGATGCGAAGACAGGTCATCCGCACCAGTGCTTACCAAATACTTGGAATTGATCTCGGGTCCAAAACTGAAATGGTTGATAGTGTGTCTGAAGGAGAAATCACCCTCGCCCAAATACAGAGACAGATCATGGACGTGTTTGTGGCCATCACTACCCGAAGCACCTGGGGCAAAATGTAGGTTCCCACTGATTCTGTTCAGCTTGGCAGAGCCTTTGATTCTGCAACCTTCGTTGACCCTCTCTCTGATTCTGTCAACATACCCTTCTCTTTCACACTGTTCGACTTTCTTTCCATCGTAAAAAGCCCAACCCTGTTCGCCATATGCCCTTCTGACACTTTCACAATCATTACAGCAGATCTTCTCATTCTGAGGCTTTTCTTCATTCTGGGATTGATCACGGGCTCCATAACAGGGGCCACAATAATCTGCAGGGATATCCTTCGAGACACCTTCACTCAGCTTCAATTCATCTTCAGCAATGCTCTCACCGGCTTCATTCAACCGTACCTTGGAGAATCCATAACTGGCGACATCAAGCTGAATACCACCGGTGATATCCATGATATCCATTGACATGAGATCACACGGCAAGTCTGGGAAGGTGATATCCAAATTTATATCCAATTTCAACGCACGGTCTCTATCCACCACCAGTTCTGGCTCGATCTCCACTGTGTTGAACTCTCTCCATTCACTAAAGACAAGGAAAACAAGTGTCAACACACACCCCAATGTAATCAGCCCACCAGAAGTGGTCTTAATCCTGGAATCTTCCACTGTCTTTGCAAATGCATCCAGTGATAACACACCGCCCCGTTTGCCCATTACGATCGCGATATTTTATGGTTTATGAGTTGAATTCAACAGCCCGATATCTGAACACATATTCAGAAAAACCAGCCTACCTAATTTGATCTCATTTTCGCGAAGTTTGTTTTTTGTCACTCACAGTCGATGGATTAGACAAAGGAGAAAGAATATATTCAGTTGAACATTGTCTGGAATAATGACAGAACAACATACTACATCCCAACAACAGCGTATTGAAAATCCCTTGCATTAAACCTAGAACGAACAATTAAAACCAAACCTAAAGAGACATATAAGATGCTTCTTAACCATGCTGTTGATGACTCTATTGAAATCACGAGAATGACTGAAGTCCAAAAACGCACACTCCGCTGAAGAGGAAGGCAGAATTGGATTGCACTGATGTACACCAGTAATGGTATGAATGGAGGAACAAACAATGGTAGCACAAAATAACAAAGATGCACTTAGAAACCGTGAATCTTGATGTTCTTCTTCTGAAGGGCCAACTGGGTGGTCAAAAACTCCATGACCTTAACTCTCTGGTCACCTTGCATTTGAATAACCTCACCCAATTCCTCATCTTTAACGATGTTACCGTTACAGGCAAAATCTTTCTTCAAAACCTTCAAGATCTTCTTCAGGTCATACTCATCAGGCAACCCTTGCACAGTGGTTAGAGTTTTACGACCATTTCTCTGTTGGATACGGATATGGATGTAGTTGGTTGGTTGAGTATCATCATCACCGGTGTCGGCAAAAGGATCAAAGGACTTGAGGTTCTGGATAGAGGACATAAAGGTATGAGAAGACAGGCAAAAGGGAGCACTGATTGCCATCATCATCACACTTTTCGTTGGGAAAAAAGAAAAAGTTTTAAATGGTGTTACCCGCCGTATATTTATCATGTGATAGCACGTGAGTCTCATCCGAGATGTGTTGCACCCTCGGAAGTCGTAAATCATCGCCACCGAGCCTCGGGCTACTTGGTGGTACACTTTGGAAAACGCGATAGTTCAATTGCAAACTTGTCATCTTCATTCCCTTTCGAGCCGACTCCCCACAACGTAATGAGCTCCATCATCATCACACGGAGAGCTCTGCTCTCACGCGCTGTGAGAAGAAGTGTACTGTCCACACCGGCACTGCCCCTCTTGATTTCCCAGAGAAAGTTTCACTCTGTTGGTGGTCCACTATTTCAAGCCGAAAAGAAGAAGAAGTCCGAGGACCAAAAGGGTAATGCAGTGGCAGAAGCTGCAAAGAAGACCATCTGGGAGAAAGTGAAGCATGAGGTTAACCATTACTGGGAAGGAACCAAGCTCTTGGGATTTGAGATCAAGGTCTCATTCAAGTTGGCTTTGAAGTCCACCGCTGGATATGAGTTGACAAGAAGGGAAAACAAGCAATTGCAAAGAACCACCCAAGATATTGTTAGACTGGTTCCATTCTCCATGTTTGTGATTGTCCCATTCGCTGAGTTTCTACTGCCAGTTGCCTTGAAGATATTCCCAAACTTGTTGCCGTCCACCTATGAATCTTCAGCTGACAAGGAAAAGAAGATTTCAAAGTTGTTGAAGACCAGAACCAGCGTATCACAACTGCTGAAGGATTCGATTCAGATGAAGTTGCCGAGCACACTAACTGAGGAACAAAAGGCAGACTTCAAGGATTTCTTGGTAAAGATCAGGTCGTCATCTGAGCAACCATCTAGAGAGCAGCTACTTAGAGTTGCCAAACTCTTCAAAGATGATACCGTATTGGATAACCTACAAAGATCTCAGCTAGTTGCTGTTGCGAAGTACATCAATCTTCAACCAATTGGTACCAACCAAATGCTCACATTCAGAATCAGAAACAAACTGTTGAACATCAAGAGAGATGACAAAGCCATTTACTATGAAGGTATCGACAGCTTGAGTACGGTTGAATTGCAAGCAGCCTGTAGTTCCAGAGGAATCAGAGTCAGTGGTGTCTCAGTAAGTGAGTTGAAGCGCGACTTGACTGCTTGGTTGAACTTGAGATTAAATGAGAGAATCCCATCCACCCTGCTTGTGTTGTCCAACGCATACACTTATGGTGATCTGGACTCTGATGAAACCATATATGATGCGCTTCAAGCTGTTTTAAGTTCCATGCCTGAAGAAGTGTACCATGTTGCTGAGGCTGATGTTGTCGAAGAAGTGAGTAACAAGCAGAGATTAGAGCTGCTGAAAGAACAGCAAGAGTTAATTGAGTCGGAGACGAAACAAGATTCTGATGATGGTATTATCATCCAGGTCCAGGATAATAAAAACTTGGATGATGATGATGTGCATGAATCTAAGGGGGCTGCCGAAGTCATTTCAGAGACTCCACAAGAGCCAATTCCACACAAAGATCCACAAGAGTCGAAGAGGGGTTAAGCCTGTTTATAACGTTGATTTTACATAATAATAAACCCTCCGTTGTTGTTCCTTAAATTGAACACAACATCTTCATACATTTAGGTAGAAGCCAAGAAATCTGTCATTCCATTGAGCTTCATTTAAAACAGGGTACATAAAAACAATAAACAACTGGGATGGATCAACCAACACAGGCATTGAGAATTTAAATCAACAAGGCTGCAACACCAATCGCAACAGCAGCACCTGGAGCTATTTGGCCAACACCGTTACCAGATTGGACTGGAACAGCCGGGGTAGTGGCTTGAACCTGACCATCAGTAATTTGTGAAACAAGAGTGACTTGAGAGACCTGTGGGGCTGGGCTTTGGGTTGGAGCTGGAGCGGGAGATGGAGATGGAGATGGAGCCGAAACCTGAGCCTCAGTACCAGTGGTGGCTTGGATTTGACCGTCACTAATTTGGGAGACGATAGCTTGGGAGAAGCCAAGGGCAGCGAGGGACAATAGAGAGATGGCAGAAGTGACTTGCATTTTATTTAGTGAATGGATCCGCTGTTCTACTTCAAGAAAGAAACACCTAAATTAAATCACCCACCAACGACATGTGGTATCTCTTTTATACTTTTCGGATAACCCCTATGTTTATCTGGGAATGTTCATAGAGTTTTGAAACCGGTTCTGATCGCCTTTTCGCAACAATTCAGCTCATACTGGGGCGAAAGCTTATTCCAAAATGGGAACTGTGAGCCGCGAGTACTGCCGTTCTACTCATACGATCGATTCTAGACACTACTCGAGGCTTTTTTGTACAACATGACGTTATAGTGCACTTACATATAGTGTTGAGTGATATATTATTAGCATTATTGACAAGCGGCCTGACGGAACTTGGTCGTAAGACTATTTTGATAAGGTACCCACCCCCCTTACACCGGAAGTGAACCGATTCAACTGAATGCTGAGTCCGAATCTGTGGGGTGTACACATCCATCATCAAAGCTTATCATAAGGCATCCGTCTCTGTATTCAGATCTTCCAAGAGCTGATTGGTGGTGTTAAATAAAAGTGTTTAGATAGAGACATGATCTGAATTCCCCATTCAAACACAGTGTTACATCATAGACATGAATGAAATACGTGATATAGATAGCTCTATGAAAAAAAAAGCATGCGAAGGTTTCTGATAAAGAAAATCAATCCTTACCAACAAGTAAGGCCAAGACCGAGTCGAAGAACTTGGCGACTCCTTTCTTTTCACCTTTGACTCTCTTTATTTCCTCCAACTCTTGGTAGTACTGGGCTTCATGTTCCTCAATCTCCTGCAATCCAGAAACTAGGTCAACTTCCAGAGGGTCTTTCCACTTTCCTCTCTTAAGCAACTTCCAGAAAACGTATAACGCAATACAGAGAAAGATGGACAGATAGTTGAACAGGAAAGAGGAAACTTTCCAATTATCCTCAAGAAAGACTAAGTAGCCATTAACCCACATCATGATGAAAGGGCAAACGAAACCAACGATACACGGGTATGGTTGCCACCAGCTCTTGAAAGTGAACTCATCTCTGTTGAGGCCTTGGGCCAAAACAGCTCTGTAAAAGAAGTAGTAGGTGACCATCATCACACAGAAGTTGATTAGTTGAGATGCAGTGATCAAGTTGATCAGCCAGTTCAACACAACAGCGGAGTTGTTATTTAATTGCAGGAATGATAACAGTGCCCAAGCCAATGATACAAGGACTGCCAGAATGGGGACACCTTGTTTGTTACAATATGTGAAGATCTTCGGAGCCTTCCCTTCAAGAGCCATACCATACAATGTTCTGGATGAACAATAAGTGTACGCATTGCCAGCACTAAAAGCTGCCACCACCAAAGCACCATTGACTATGTCGGGTAAAACTTTAATGCCCATATTGTTCATTGCAATAACGTATGGACTTGAAGCAGCACCAGGTCTAGACTCATTGATGGCAGCAGTTAAATCTGGGTCATTGTTGGCTACTAGGATACCCACACACAGTGCACCACCAATGAACAGGAAGGTCAATCTGTAAAAGATCTGCTTGAAAGCTCTTGGGAGGGTTGAGGACTTTGGAAGGACTGTCTCACCAGCAACCATGGCCAGGTAATCTGGCCCTGCAATGGTGAAAGATGCTTGAGTGACACATGTAATAAAGGCTTGGAAATATCCCAATGAACCAGTGGACCAGTATGTCTTAAATGCGCCTGGATTCCTCCAGAACTGGAACCCGAAGGCGTGATGCTGAGGGTTACCACCAACCATGGTGATAAATGTGAATAGAATCAACCCAACAGCTAACAAAACCTTACCAATGGCCAGCCAAAACTCAGTTTCTCCATAAATTCTCACGGCAAATATTGAAATCAAGAAATAGATCACAACTTGCACCATCAAGGTGATGACGGGTGAATAATCATCTCTCCAGTAGTGAATGATGGTGTTGACAGCAACAACCTCAAATGGAATCAACACACACTCCAGGAACCAAAAGTTCCAACCAGCCATAAACTCAAGGGCATCATCACAACAACGGCCAGCCATTCTGATGAAGGGGGAGTTAATTGGTAGGTAGCACACCATTTCTGCTGTTGAGACAGTGATGCACAAAATTGGAATGCACCAAATGGTGAATCCAATCAATAAGAATGCGGGACCAGCCTTTTGTAAGGCACCTCCAATTGCGACAAAGAGGGCAGTACCGATGACACCAGAAATGCCAATCAATTGTACATGTCTGTTTTTGAGTTTCCTGTGTGTTTGAGGGACCAAGGTGGAGGCATCACTGATGGACTGTGTGTCATCTATTGGGAACTTGTAGTCGTCACTGATGTGGTGATGGTGCGCTTCATTGGTTGACTGCTGTGGATGCGAGCGTTTGCTTGCAGGAAGAGGTATGAAGACATCCTTCAAAAACTGCCCGGTTGTCTTTAACATTTGGTCACTAGAGTAGAGCGAATAAAAGTCCTCCAACTAGATGTACTGAAAAGGTTGCAAGAGTTCAATTCGAGGCTCTGAAAGTGTATATTTTTTTTCAAATTGACAGGAGGTGGGGCAAGAGCGGGCTAAAGTATTAAGTCGGCTGAAGTGACGCTTTGTCCGTTGATGATGTAGCGAACGATAGAAACCTGCTGTTCGCAAAGGAGTGAAAAAGGACTGAGGGGGAACGTTGGAAAACGGCGGACTTGACGAAAGAATGAATCACTTGTAACTAAAAACCTTTCATATATCATCAAGGGCTCAAAAGAAATGGTCATGTCTTTTCAACAGCCACACAGCTGGCCGAATGGGGGAAACTTCCACATGTGAAATTAAACGTTGGTATGCGGTTAGAAGTCCTGCTTTCAAGGAAAAAAATAAATAAAGCTCTGATCCCTGCTTGATGGATGACATCATACCGCGACCCAAACAGACCCAAGTACTTCCGCTCAAAGGCTACAAATACCCACGAACAAACAAACAAATACTTTAATTCCCATATCTAGATGTATTGTAAGTATAACTCCTTAAATAAAACAGAGCACACCATGAATTTAAACTTATGTATCCTGGCTCAGTATAGTGATAAAAAAAACCAAATCTCTATAAACCCTTATCAAATGCAACCAGCTATAACAGTTCAGGATATCAATGCAACTTAAAACAAAAAAAACGACCAAAAACAATCAATTGAAGCAAAACCATAGTGAAGTAAAAAAATTAATGTGGAACCTGCAAGTAGTTGGAGCAAGCACGCACATGACCGTATTAAAAAGTGAATGAAGAAGGGTCTCAGACAGAGAAGACGTCAAGGTCAAAAAAAGCTTAAAAAATGTTGAACTCTCCAATAGCCATACCAGTTCCAACCATCTCACTAGCCATACCAGTTAAGATTGCTCTTCTGTTCAAAGCTCTGACAGACTTCTTCGTATTCTTCTTGCTGTTGACAGAAGGGTCGAATCTCACAGGGAAAGTGGAGACATCAGGAAAGGCCAGGTTGTGTTTCTCATCATGTCTATAGTGCAAGTGCTTCGACAATGACTTGAATGGGACCTGCTGGTGTTGAGTGTTGATGGACTCCAGATCCTCATCGGAGGACACCACGTCAGAAGTGTAGTCAACAAAGTCATCGATAGTGATATTCTCGTCCTTCTTCAACTCCTCCAGAATTGGAGTGATTGTTGACTGCATATCAAAAGATGTAGTGGATTGACTAGAGGACTTGTGATTCTCATCAATAATCTTCTTGAAATTCTCCTCCAAGGATTTCAATTCACCGAAATTGTCCGCCAAGTGAAAATGAGAGTTGATTGGGGAGGTAGCCTCGGATTCAGACTCATCAGACTCGAACAGATTGACATCCTCCATCTGCATGAACTTCACATGAGCTAATCTCGAAATCTCAGCGTCTTGGTTCTTTCTGAAGAGGAACGCCTTTGAGTGGCTAATGAATCTTTTGTGCTGCTGAGTGGCAAGAGTTGGTTTGCTAAACAGGTTGTCAGACTCATAGTCAGAAATGGCGCTGTAGTTCTCATTATCATCGTCTGAGTTGAACAAATTATCGTCCTCAGATTGGCCAAGGAGCTCCTCCTCACTCATAGAGACAAAGTCATCTGGGACTTTGAAATTTGGTTGGGTGTATTCATCCTCAGATTCATCAGCAGCAGCTTCTGGTGCCTGCACGACAGAAGCGTTCTGTAGTTTTCTTCTCTTGAAATTGAGGTTGTTGTATGTGTTTTCATTGTCATCCACAGTAGAGATGGATCTCAGCACTGGCTTCTTGGGAGCACTAGTGTTATGTGTGTTGTTATTGTTGTTGATAAAGGAGGAGTTAACCAAATTCTTGGAGGTTTCTTCTGAATGTTTAGCTTTGGAAGACATAAAACGGGCACGAGTGGACTTACGAGTAGATTGGACCATGATGAGCGGGAAACTAAAAAGGTCGCTAAGGGGCAAAGGTGGGTATAAGGGCTTTTGAAAAGGGGGGAGGAGGAAAGGAAAAGTGTTGAAAAGATTGCTACCTTCTGTTCAAATAATATCAAGAATTAGTTCTAAACACTGATATAGTTGAATCAAAAAGGAAGTGGGATGCAAATCAATTCGAACAGTTAAAAAGGTAATAACGAAAAGTTAAAAAAGTCCAAGAACCTGGAAGTTATAACTCAAACACAAAGCCTTAAGGATTGCGTTGAGGGGATTTCTGTTTTTTTTTATATAAACCTGCTGATGAGCTTCCTAAAAAAAAATTCCGAATTTCTTTTTTTTCTTTGCAGATCACTGTAGAATTTATGCAAGTTGGTTCTCCAGTTGCGGCTTCCCGCCCTAGTGATCCTTGCGTGTCGTTACCACTTCTAGGCAGACCCTCTGCCTAGCTTCCGTCTGGCCTCTGCCTAGCTTCATCTGCAACTCCGCGCGGGATCCCAACGGCTCTTACAGTTTTTCATCAGAAGGGAGAAAAGTTTTCATAGGCGGGAGGCACCAAAATGAACCAATGGGGAATGCTCGAAATAATCCAGACTGGGAGTTCAAAGATCATCTCGTTCTTTAGAGGCCAGAGTCCTATTATTTGGAGAGTCTGAAGCCGATCCTCAGTGAAGCAGCCATAAAATGAGCCTCTCAGGTCCCACACACGCACATACACAATACAATCTCTCTATCTTTCTCGCTCTATTTTTCTCGCTCTGCTAACTTATGCTCCTGATCCAGCGGGGTGCGTGGTAGGGGTTAAACTCACAGCCTGTAGCTTTCACGGAAATTGCTTTGCTACAGCGTGACCACTGGACTACAGAGAACCTACGGGCAACAATCAGATTCAACTTCCTCTCCAATCTTTGACCCCTCTTCAAGGTTGCTGATCCGCAGATTGGAATATGGTCCTTGTTGAGTTCAGATTGCCTTCTCTGACACTTGTTTTTCTTTCTTTGACAAGATCATCATCATTCGGTCCAAAGAAAGCGCAGCCTACGAGTTTATACAGCATGGCTCGGTTCAGCAAAACCTAGGTTGTATGCTGAATCAATTCGCACAAGGGATGGAATAACGGTTTGTTATCCCAGACATTTTGGGCGCTTTCTCTTGAGAAAGCCTCTTTCCCTGGCCCATTAGCGGGGCAAAGGTGAAATTGCAAATCCCATTTGGTGGTTCCCTCCATACAGAAGATGCATGGCCTGAGGTTTCATACAATGCTTGCCCTTTTTCGCTGGTACACTACCAAGACCCAACGCTCACTGAAGTGCATACATGCTTTCCAGATCTCGTGTACACCCCAATTATTTACATGTCAACACAATTGACAGCAGGCGTAGTTTCTAAATAATCAGTAAATTGTTTGCTTGAGGCAAAGATCACTGGTCTGGAAACAACAACATTAAAAAAAACTCAAGGCAAGAGAGCCTCCATTCCAATCATCTCATCATCAGATTGAAACTTATACTTACAGTAAGTTGTACTGAACCGTTATGCATGATTACCCACAGGTTTTGGATTCTGGAATCTAGTTGAAGTTCCCAATTGGTTCCCAAATTTGTATATTCTCCCTTTGGTGAATATGGACTGTCTATGGGGAAGCAATGTTCTTTGGCCCTGGTGTTTGCGTCATGAACTCTTCTTGTTGACACGTCACATCCTTTTCTGTACTTCGCCTATAACAACTTTCAGTTTAGTTCTCGCCATGTGGGTCTGGCTATTATTGTTTTTGCCCTTGGCAAAATCATAAACGTGTAAGTTCAACACCCTCATCACCCATTAGTTCCGCAATCAATGCAGTACATGCTGTCACCAACCCATGTGGCTTGCTCGCTGTTGACATGTGGCACTAAACCATAGTTGCTTTTGAGAAAGAACGGTGGAACATGTGGAATTGACAGTGCGGCATTGGTGCACGTTCTTTGTAAACTGGTTGTAACCATTCACGTGCCACGCTCCCCAGGTACTTTCTAACTACCATAACCACACACATATCTTCTATAATTGATGTATACGCCTACTATCATCTCCAATTCAACGGGTGGATATTAATCTGAGGTTTAGATGACACTTTAATACACTCACCTGCTTCTTTTTTTTTTGGTTGTTGATAAGCCCAAGAGAAGAGCAAGCAGCAATTAGCAACTGCGTTTGAGAATATTTTGATACCTTTCAAACTCCTGGGGTCTCCATGTTGTCGATATAGCCACCATGAGCCCATATGCTTCAACCGCAGACCTCTGTTCTGGCGCACGAATAATGTCGTGAGCGAGGGCGTGTGCTGAGTTCAGTCTTGGAGAGCGAATTTTACAGTAGATGGCAACAATAGGTCGGGTTTATCACAAACATTACTTTACACGGTACAGTGCAGTGCAGTGCAGTGCAGTATATATCTCTCTTCTCTCCTCTCCTCTCATTGGCTAGTGATATCTTCCTAATCAGCTCCTCGGAGGTTTGTTAGTGGACCCTTCTCTAAACTATGGGCTGGTTATCTGTGTGCGATGATGTTTTTTTGTGTTGTGGCTTATCATCACAAAGATAACAAGAGCATACCAGTTCGGCGCCATGAGCTTCTCGAAAGGGAAAAAACTGTCACAGAAGGAGTTGCTGGGCGACCTTCCCAATGGAGACAGGCGTGTTCCACCAGTGATACGCCGCCTGCTCCCCTTGCTCTCTCCGGACTCTGGATGTTTTGAGTGAGAACGGCGGTTGCGAGCTCTGAACAGCGAATTGTGGGGATGAAAGGCCTTCGTTGAACATATCCCGGTGATCAACAAGCAATACATAGCTTCAATTTCTTGTGGACCCGAGATCTCGAGAGCAAATACTCAGCCGCAAGACTTCATCTAGTTCTATCTGTTCTCGGAGTCCTTCCTTCTCTATAACGACCTCGAGCAAATTTTCTCCAGAGCCAAAGATAAGGGACCACCAGACGATCGAATTTTTTCATCATCAAGTACATATTACATTTTCCCATTGCACCCCACACACCTGAATAGCACAGTGAAAACAGCTGAAAGGGAGGATGTGCACAGAACAGAACAGAAAATGTTTGAGTGGTCTGATTCCTGTAGCAGTGGCGATATCCATATATCGTTCATTTCATAGTTTCATTGTACTTCCTATTTCATGGCTCAACATTCACATTTCACAGTGGTGATGACATCAGCGGCAGGGGAGAGAAACAGACAAAAAAAAATTATTGGTGTTATCAATCCACACACACACCAAACCTTGACACCACAGACCGGACAAACAGCACACGCACAATGGCTCCAGGCGATTTGAACCTCAAGAAATCATGGAATCCTGCTCTAATGAAGAACCAGCAAAAAGTCTGGGAAAAGGAGCAGGAGGCACTCGCTGAGAGAAAAAGGATTCAAGAACGCAAGGCTGAAATTGCCAAAGAACAAGAGCTTGCGGAGCTGAGAGAATTACAATATAAACAAACTGGAAAGAGAGTTGCAGATAGAGTTGATTGGATGTATGATACTGGTGGAGCTGCTGGTGTTAGCGGTGAGAGGTTGACGCCGGATGCAAATGAAGATTACCTACTGGGTAGAAAGAGAGTCGATGATCTGGTTGTGAATGCAAACAACAAGAGAGAAGTCAAGTCCAGAGGGTTTGACCGGGTCGCTGCTGGTAATACAGGAACTCTCAGCCAAAGAGAGGAGATGAGCCGATCTCAAGAGGATCCAATGGCGAGAATCCAGGAACAAAGAATCAAGAAGCTGCGAGAGGTGGCAATGGAGAGGAAACTCAGGGATGACAAGCACAGGGAAAGGTCACCAAGGCGAAGCAGATATCATGGTCATAAATCAGAAAGACTTCGGGACGTTGGTGATTCGAGCAGGAAGAGACATGGTTCCGAGAGACAGCACAGACACTCAGAACACAGAGACTCAGAAAGAGAACAAATGAAAGACAGAAGAGAGCATGGGAAAGACAATGGGAAAGACAATGGCAGCAGGAAGCATAGGCATTTGCATTATGAAGGAAGAAGTGAAGGCAATTCGGTTGACTATTAAACACCTTCCTCTGTAAAAATAAATGAGTGAACCGGCACATAATGCCAGGGAATGACAAGGAACAAGAAAAAAGGGTGTGGCCAATAGAACACCCGGCAAATACCCTAAATGCGGACTGACACATACAAAACAAAACACTGTACTCACTTACATATCTATATTTCAAGCGAGCCACTATCCCCGATAGGAGCGCCATCGATAATCGGTACGTGCCGCTTTCGGAGACTTCGGCGCTCGGATTTAATCCTTTTTGGTGTCTTTTTGGCACCCTGAATTTTGAAGGAGAAAGTAAACTGGTGAAATCTTTTCCAGTTCATTCATTAACCTCACCTCACGATCTCATCCATCAGTTTAGTTTGTTTTCTACCCCGCCACAATGAGATTGCTAAAGCTGCTGGTTGTTACTGCTGCTGTGGCCAGAGCCGCTGACGTTGCTGCTGCTGTTATCTCCAGTGAAGTCAATGCTGGGGCTGCTGTCACTATCCAGGAGGACATTGCCTCTACCACAGAGGCCGGTAAGCCAACAACTACATCCAAGACGGAAGATTTGATTGTGACAGAGGACCCTTCAGATCGTCGTGCTGGAAAGACCATTGACTATGACGTTGATGACAGACCAGATGAGACTGATAAGAACGAGGGGAACCCAGATGAACGTGAAGGTGACAAAAAGGACTCTCAGGAAGGGAAAAATGACGGTAGGGTTAAGACTTCTGCTTTTGGATTCAGTGGTAAGATCTTGAAGTATGTCTACTTGGACCGTGTTCCTGGATCCAACTTGAAAGATGAAACCATTGTGCTGTTAACTTCTTTAAACAGAGGTTATGTCACACACGACCAAGGCTCTACCTGGGAACAGATTGCTCCAGAGGAGGAGATCCTCGATATATTTGTGAACCCCCACAATACAAATCATGTCTACCTGCTTTCCACCAACCAGAAGATCATTTACTCCACAGACAGAGCTGATAACTGGAAGTCCTTCAGAACACCGGCCAACTTCATCCCTGGTGTCAACCCACTTCGTTTCCACGCCCGCCATTCCAACTGGTTCATCTATGTGGGGCAAAAGGACTGTGACACTTCTCACACTGGTGCCTGTCGTACCGTCACTTACAGAACCCAGTCTTATGGGAAGCGTTTCCAACTCTTACAAGAGCACGTCAATTCTTGTGACTATATTGGCCACCTTGCTCAGCCAACCAACGAACGTTTGATTGTCTGTACAAGAGAGGTAAACGAGAACACTTTCCATTCTGAGGAATTGATCTTTTCTGAGGACTATTTTGAAACAACCTCGTCTCCATTGGCGAATGTTATCGGTATGGTTCAAGCGGATGATTTCCTCGTTGCTGCTACTTCAGCTGAAGACGGTTCCTTGAGAGCACATGTCTCGCTTGATGGTAAAACGTGGGCAGATGCTGAGTTCCCATCCAACTTTAGGGTGGACAAGAAACAAGCCTACACTGTTCTTTCTGCACAGTCGCATGCCATCTTCCTGCACGTTACCACCAACGCTAGATCAGGCACTGAATTTGGTGCAGTCCTCAAGTCAAACTCAAATGGTACTTCGTATGTCATGTCCCAACAATTTGTCAACAGAGATGCCTCTGGTTTTGTTGACTTTGAGCAGATGGAGAATTTGGAAGGTGTTGCCATCATGAACACTGTTTCGAACCCACAAGAAGCACAAACTGGTGCTAAAAAGAGACTTCAATCCAAGATCACCCACAATGACGGTGCTGACTGGGATTTCCTGCAACCACCAGCTGTTAACTCTGAAGGGAAGAGGAACAAGTGTTTCGGCAAACCATTAAAAGAATGCGCCTTACATCTGCACGGTTATACCGAACGCACCGACTATAGGGACACTTTTTCCTCTGGTTCTGCTATTGGTATGATGCTTGGCGTTGGTAATGTTGGTACTGAACTGGGACAATACTTGGATGGCAACACCTACTTGACCCGTGACGGTGGTATCACCTGGAAAGAAGTCAAAAAAGGGGTCTACCAGTGGGAGTACGGTGACCAAGGTTCGATTTTGGTTCTGGTCAATGGGCAAGACTCCACCAATGTACTTTATTACTCTTTGGATGAGGGTGAATCTTGGAACGAGTACAAGTTCACTGATGAGCTGGTTGTCGTTAATGACATCTCGACTGTTCCATCAGACGATTCCAGAAAATTCCTTCTTTTCACTCGTCTACCGGCATCTTCTGGTGACAGAGCAACTGTCTACCAGATTGACTTCTCTCAATTGCTAAAGAGGAAGTGTTCCCTAGATTTGAAGAATCCTGATTTTGATGATTTTGATTTATGGGCCCCACGTCACCCACACCAAGCAGATAACTGTCTATTTGGCCGTGAGGCAAAGTATTACAGAAAATTACCTGGTGTGGACTGTTACATTGGAGAGAAATTGCTCAAGCCTTACGAAGAAATCAAAAACTGTGCCTGTTCCCGTCAAGATTTCGAATGTGATTTCAACTATTACAGAGACTCCGCGGGTAATTGTAAGCTGGTTCCAGGTTACACTCCCCCAGATAACTCCGCTGTCTGTAAAGAGTTTGGAGGTGATGAATACTGGTTGCCAACTGGATATAGAAAAATCCCACTATCCACCTGTGTTGGCGGTCAAGAATTCGACAAGGTTGAGGCAAAGCCATGTCCTGGTCGCGAGGATATTTTCAACAGAAAGCACGGATTTTCAGGGCTTTCGTTGGCTTTGGTAATTTTGATTCCAATTATTGGTGCTGGTGTCTTGATCTACGTCATTTACAACCACTACGTCGGCCGTTATGGTCAGATCAAGCTTGGTGATGACAATGAGCCAGTTGAATTCGACACTGACAGCACATTTAATAGAATCTCATCCATTGTGGGCTATGTTGTTGTCGTAACAGTTGGGTTCATCAGTACAGTGACTGGCCCTGGTATTGAACTGATCATGGAAAAGATTTTTAAGAAAAGTGTCTCTCTAGATTACAGTTCTGCTTCTGCCACTGCATACTCTGACGATGTCTTGGATGAAACCTCTTTGCATACCACCCAACATGACAACACTGATTTGTTGAGCGATGGTGACTTAACTGAGGCGGAGGATGACCGTTTGTGAAGTACAATCTGGCCGGGACCTCATTCTTAAAGTTAGACGAAAAAGACAATCGACTTGTCGCCATTACAGAATACCATTTTACTTATTTATAGAGAGAGGTAAATGAAATAAATTTGTACACTTCTTGTAAGATTTAGAGAAAAAAAACGAGGCAACCGTTGATTACGGCAAGGTTTGAGTGTGACAGAACATAAACATCATTATCAAGAGAAACGTTCGAAATAGTAATAGTCTCTTTGCCTAATCTTGTCCGTGACATACTCTGCATCTTCAGTATGAACAACAGCCCACGAATACAACCGATACGTTTTTGCGGATGAGTTCTCTGAGGTTAAGGAAAAGGCAGCGTTATAGGAAGAAAGCCGTGGTCTTCATTTCCATTAAACGTATAATGATGGTAGGTGGGGGTATGGAGTATATCTTGGCTGGGAAGATCCAGCAACCTTGTGAGAACTTTTTAAGTACAGCGGCACCCCCAGAAATGCGTTGCCTAACACCTTAGGAAAAGCCTTGTGGTTGGTGAGCGCATATGGGATGTCTGTAGGTTCCCTGTTACCTCAATTTTGTGATTCCCACAAACAGTGATGAGGTTGTTAACGTCCTTGATGACGAGGTCTTAAGAAGCAAGATTGATACCAGTAAGGTGTCTTACGTTGAAAAAATCCAGTCTTTCTAGGCCACAAGTTTGAAGTGAATGGAAGGAGAAACACAGCCCATTTCAGGATGTTTGGTCCTCTGTGCCAAATGAATCTTTATGAACAAATTTTACGAGTGAAAAGATTTGACTGGATGGAGAAAATTAAGCAATTAATGGCTATGATGCTAGTAAAAGCTTTCTCAATGCAGATTAATAAGATGTGTACATCATCACTGTTCCATCACTATAACCAACAGCCATGAAATCATTGGTTATCACCTGTAAATCACGTCTGTTCTTGGATACAATACCGTCTCTCCAATCAGCCCCTTTGGCGATCGCCAGGTCATTCGGTTTAGTAATCTTCATATTCTTGGCCTGGACATCCTCATCTTCGTTCAGGTTTCCAACAATGTTCAAACTTCCAGTTATTAGGCCCCTTGGTTTCTTGAAACTTGATTCATACTGCAATTCCAATGTTTCTTTGTTGAGTCGATAAAACTTGATTGCACCATTCCAGGAGGCAAACACATACCTGTCGTCAATGAACCCAACACTGCAAATCTTTCCAGCTCCAGATCCCCTGAGGAGTTGGATCAATGACGAATTAGTGGATGCAATGGAGTGCAGTGCTACCTCTGGTTTTATCGATGTCGAAATCACTGTGTTGTTCGTTGGATCATGGGTCAGTGATAGCACAGGATCAGGAAAGTGATGTTTAGCAACAGAGATGATTTGGGATAAATGGGAAGATAAATTCATCGCAACTTGTACGACATATCCTGACTCATAACCAATAAATAGAATATTGTCGGTTGTCCATAGCAACTTCATAATGATTCCAAATTTTCCAATTTTGTCTTCATCATCGTTGGGTTCAAACTCATCACATTCTGAACTCTTCACCTGCTTATAGATATCCACGGCTTCAAACACTCTCCTCAGTCGGTGGTCGTCTAGCACACGTCCACTTCGTAGAAATGACAAATCGTAAACGTCAAATGTCTCAGAGTCTTTTGTGTTGGGAGTCACTAGCCACTGGCCATGGACATCCACATTGCTGAAATTCAGTGCATTTACTGGAAGTTCATACACCAGTTCTTCCTTCATGGCACCATCTGTTCCAAATAGCCTCCAAAACTTGACACTGTGGTCTCTTCCATGTGTCAACACCAAACCAAAGTAGTCCCAGTCAACAACGCGACTTTCATTCACACCCATCTGTCGCACAGACATAATCTGCGACGAATGAGCTTGGATCTCCAATACTGGCCTATGCGTCGCCAGATCCCACACAATCAGGAGCCCTGATTCATCAACGGACACTAGATGTGGCTTCAATTGAACAGTGTCTACTTCATTATTATTAATGCCTATCTGTTTCGGCCCCACTAATGGCGCCTGGATGAATTGAAGAGTCGTGATTGGCCGCGAGTGCTTTCTGAGGGTAAAAAGTGGTGCCCTGGAGTCATTGGCCAGCGGGTCGCTCATGAATTGCCGCACCCTCGGTGTTAATGGTGAGTCCTGAATTCTGGGAACAACTCTAATTTTTTTAAAATCTTTCTGGCACAAAGTGAAAGTGAATAACCAACATCAATCCTGCTGCCATGGCCAGCAAAGCTAAGAATGCCAAAAATGATATTCAGATACGGCAGACTTTTTGACTTAAAATCCTGAATCCAGTTGCTCTGCTCAGTTCATTCTTTCTATTGGTGTAATCTCGCTGGTGGTAGCAACAAGGTGCCACCGTCTGGTGAAAAAGCGGTGGGTACTTTCACCATCTCTGGAAAGGGCAAACATCCAATGGTAGGTATTTTTGACATTGCAGTATGCCACAAAAGTGTCCAAGATGCCATCACCAACCAAAGTATCCAGCTGTGACTTCCTTGACGAGGTGCCACTGGCACTGACTTCTTGGTGTAGGTCCTACCTGACGATTGCTGCGCAAAACTCACTTGGTTCCTGTATAGGGGAGCTAATCTGGTCTCATGTATCTTCATTTCTCGAGAGCCTTAGTTTCCCTCCTATAAACCGGATGACACAGATGGGAATCAATCCTCTTTAACTGATGCCCCCGGGCTCTAAAGGACTAGATACACAAACTACAACGAAGAATTCCTCAATTAGCCTTTAATAGCTGAATATGGCAGTTTTATCAATCAATAACATAAACTTCAACACCAAATAGTCTAAATTAAAAGAGCAGCACCCACAGCAATGACTCCAACAGCAGCACCATAGGCGGGAGCAGCACCTGCAACGGCAGCGTTGGAGGTGGTATTAGAGTGGTTTTGAGCGGCGACAGTGGCAGCAAAGGCAACGATTGAATAAACGGCAGAGAACTTCATTTTGGCAATTTTATATGTGATGGTCAGTAACCAGAAAAAGAGAAGATGGAAAAAACGTTTCTTCTACAATTTATACCCACAGCGGGAAGGAAAAGCTCTCAGATTGCCAAAGACAGTGGCTTTAACAGAAATTCTAAATCTTGAGAATCTACAAAATTGGATAAAATTCTCTGCACGATTAGCAAACGCATTCTAAATGCGAATGCCGTGTGTGATGATACTTCATTTCAGTTGGGCTCTGAAGTAGCTATCCATTTTCTATATATGGGCAATAAGGTTCGCATTTGGAAGAATCACTCTTTTTCTCCTAATGATTAGAGGTATTTGCTGCTGCGTTAGATATGTACTCAGTTCAGAGCTCAATCTCAGACCTTCCCAATCGGGAACAAATTGCGTGCGTTTGGCAGAAAGAGAACTTCAAAACATCTCAAATTGTGCTCACTTCCAGCGCGTTAAGTGAGCGTATTGTCGGCTCACGGTTGCTAAGTTCTTCTCTCGCTTAAATCTTCCACCTTCCATGTGGCCATTGTTTTTTTTTTATTTCTTTCTTTTAGTACTTAACCTATTGCATATTTAACATATCCCAACCCTTCTATGCTTTTTCTGGCCCTGTCAGCAAGCAATGTCCTGGGTCTTACTGGGCCTTACAATAACCACAGCTTTCATACCGTGACCCACTTGGGGAATTCCGACTAGGTCGCACAGATGCTCTATGAATATTAATCTGTATGTATATATGCAAAGGATACTTATACTTCTTCAAACTTCAACATCCAAATTCATTACCTGTCTTGCAATTTTAATGGCGTCAAGCGGGAAACCAGCCTTTTCTGCAACCTCAATGGCATAAGATTGTTCAGAAATACCATCTTCCAACTTTCTATTGAAGTGAAGATGTCCTTTTATTCGCTCCGCTGTGATCTTTTTAAATGTGAACGAGTCGGATCCATCATCATCTTGATATTTCTTGATCAGGGATTTAATTTCATTTCCATAATGCGTAGAGAACAGAATTCTCGATTTATTTTGATTAACCATATGATTTAGTGTAGCAAATGCCACTGCAGTTCCCTCTTTGGAACTAGTACCTCGTCCAATTTCATCCAAGATGGCCAAGGATCTATCAGTGGCACCATTCAGTATGTAGCTCGTCTCGACCATCTCCACCATAAAGGTGCTCATGTTGTTAGATAAATCATCAGTGGAATTCACGCGACTGAAAATCTTATCCACAACACCAATCTTTGCACGAGTGGCTGGGACATAGGAGCCAATCTGCGCAAGGATTACGATGATTGCGTTCTGCCGTAAAAAGGTGGATTTACCACCCATGTTTGGCCCCGTGATGATCCAAGCAAACTGAAGTGAATTCAGATGTAGATCATTTGAAGCGAAACGTTTCATCTCCGCATTCAACGAGTCTTCGACGACAAGATGTCTCCCACCAAAAACTTCAAGATCTGTCGTGTCATCGACTTCAGGGCAAACCAGATCCCTCTCATGTGCCAAAACCGCAAAGGAACTTGTCACATCAAGCGAGTCAAGGAACTTCGCAATGTTTCTGAGGCGTATACTTCTCTTCAAAACCTTCGCCATCAGAAACTTCACAACATTGTTCTCCTCCTTTTCAATCCTAACCTTCGCTGCGTCAATAGAATTGCCTAAAGATGTCAGCTTTGGATAGCTGTACCACCTGGTGTACATGCTCTTCTGACTCAGTACACCCTCAGGGAACAGTTTAGGCAAATCATCGTATCTACTTGTCTTTGTACCCTTGATGTAAACTTGATATCCCAAACTTGGGCTCAGTTTCAATGACACCTCTTTGAACCCACCTTCAATCTTCACTTTGTCACTCACGGCACTTTCTAGGTCGGTACGTTCCTGCTGAAGTGTATCCACTTGATCATGAAGTGACTTCAACATTATAGACGATTCCTTTCTGATTACGTACAGTGGAGATGATTTTGTCTGCCGAGCAGTTGAAGAGGTGGTTCCACTGGCAAAAAACTCTAGTTCTTCTTTAACAGCCTTTTGTTGATTCTCCAAGTCACTTAGTAGATGGTCAATGTCAATATCCCTAAGAATCTCATTGGCTAGTTTGATCTCAGACTCTGGAATTGGCGGTAAAGACTTGAGGGTACCCGTATCTGTAATGTTCTCACTTACTACCTCCTTGAGAGCCTCAAAAGTTTGAACTGTAGTGGCCAGTTGCACAAGATCAAGGATATTTCCTCTTCCCATTGAGAAACGCTGAACAATTCTGCTGATATCATGGCATTCTTTCAACTTCATAATAATTTGTTTTCTAAACATTGGTTTCTCAAAAAAGACAGTAACCATCTTTTGTCTGGAAATGATCTCGCCAACATCTGTCGATGGTGCCATTAACCACTGAGATAACAGTCTCGCACCCCCTTGTGTCGATGTTCGTCTCACGCAGGCCAAAAGTGAACCTTTAGCCAACTGGTCTCTGTATGTCTTGTGAAGTTCCAAAGCATCAGATGTTCGGGAATCAATCTGCATGATCTTGTCGGGATACTGTTTCTCTGGCAATTGGAGGCAAATTGTTGTCTCAGGGAAATGTTCTTGTATGTAATTCAACAAGCTCTTCATTGCAGATGCCTCCTTTATCGAAAGCACATCAAAAGACTTTTTGATAGCAGATTGGGTAAAGTTGAACATTTCGTAAAACAGATCCAATGTCTTATGTCTAGCTGGCAAATTCTGATACTTGACAAAGTACTTGTTCAGCTCAATAAGTTCTTGGTACCAACCTCCATTTTCGAGCCTGTACTCAAGCAATTCCTCGCTCAAAAGAATCTCTGATGGTTTTATTCTCGAAATGGCTGAAGCAAGACCTTCAAGGGTGACTTCTTGCACAAATAACATACCAACAGAAATGTCAATCCATGCTAGTCCAACTGGTATGGTTGGATCAGCCGGTCTGTTAAGAGAGTTCTTGGGGAAATCAATGACCAAAAGATAGTTGTTCTCCTGCTCATTTAAAAAAGCTTCATCAACAAGAGTACCAGGTGAAATAACTCTCGTGACACGTCTTGCAATCTTTACAGGGTCGTTGTCAATCGAGGATTCCCTCTGAAACTGTTCCGAAACAGCAACGCCCATGTTCAAATCCTTCACCAACACCTTGAGGTGTCTATCCAGCTGAGCAAGCGGAAAGCCCGCCATTGGAACAGCAAGATCCTTGAAGGTCTTTTTCGTGAGTGTGATATTCAACCTTGGCGCAATCTTGGTGGCATGCTCAAAGTAAAGTTCATAGAAACTACCGACCTGGGTGATGACAACATAACCCTTGTACTTGTCCATTGTCTCTCGAACATTGCGCATCAATGTGGGTAAAGAGTCGAGGTAGATTTTGCGCTCCCATTCTTTCGTTGAGTCTGGATCTGTTACTCTGCTTCTATTAAGCTTGAGAATGACCTTTGTTGGCTCACCATTCCGCCTTGGACAGATAGTATGAAGGAAGCGTGGTTCTTGCAATAGAGCTTTCCAGCGTTGTCTCCTTCCCAAGACACCTCTTATGATCATTCCTGCTCTATAGTGCTAGATGTAAACGAAGAAGGAAGATATCAGAAGCTTTTAACATTTGAATTGAAGGGGTTGTAAACCTCCAAAACTTATGTGACAGATCTTTTTTTCGATATTTCATTCCCACCGTACCTCCCATACCACCCTCGGAATACAACTAAAGTATAGAGTTCATCGTTCATCAGATTGCAATTCAAGAATTCCTTCCTATATAGACCAAATCGTACTCTCTGGTTCAAGATTAATAAATAACTTTCATTAACTATTTCTTCTCAAATCCAACAACTAAATCACCGCCAAAGTTCAAAATTTCATTGAAAATAGCCTCCTTATTAATGATCACAAAATCTTTCTCTAGTGGCTCAAAGTTGTACCCAAGCTGAACTTTGAACTTTGTCTTTTCTAATGTACTTGGAACAAACAAACCACAGATCACACTTTCTCCATTTTCATCAATGTTGTTCTGTTTGTAGGAGAAAATCACAGAGCCTTTGAACTTGAGGTTGAGTTGTTTGATCAATTGCGCAGCTGGGTCATACTTGGATTCCAACTCAGCGGGATATGATGACGATAAATCGTTGACCAGGTTCTTGAATATTTTCTTTCCCTTTGGTAACACCCCCGAGCTCAAAGTGAGCGGAGCAGACTTCAGCTTCAAAACAAAGTCATAATCAGCAAGAGATGGAGTAAAGAGGAGCCTGATCGTGTCTTTGTTCATACCATTGGTAGCAACCAACTGAATAGCAGCCTTGGATAACGCGGTCAATCTGGTGGCGATCGGTAGTGGAATATTGTTAGACCACAAAATACCAGACTTGTCAATCTTTGAAGCGACAAAAAATTGTGTTCTCATACCTAATGGATCTTGTTTTCTGATGCTGTCAAAATTGGACTTGATCTTTTGGTATGATTGAACAGTAATTTTGTCAGAGAGCTTGGAGACAATTTCGCTGGTTTCTTCGGTGCTATCTTGCTTGGAGCTCAAATCCAAGATCAAAGGTTCTTCTTTCCAATTCCAACTAGCAAGGAAGCTCAAGATCTTCAAAAACCCGTTCTCCACAGATGAGGGCGAATCAAACTGTGCAGGATCAACAAAAGGTTTCAGTGCAATTAACTCAACCAGCTCTTCCGTCAAAAGAGGTAAAAGCAACTGGTCATCAAGCCACTTTTTGAATAATCTAACAGTTGGTGAATAGAATGGGAACTGGTGTGACACGGTAGAGATGGCTCTGGTATGGGTGATAGAGCCAAGATATTTTTGGTTAAACTTCAGGTAAATAGACTCCAGCTCTGCTCTCTTTTCTTTTCTGGAGCTCTCAATGGCTCTCAGGTACAAAACTTCATCACGCTCAGTCAACACTCTCAACTTGAATCCATATCCTTCTGGAGACAACACATTCAGCGTTGTGACATCAAAGTTGTAAGGAATGCTGTCGAGGTCTTTGCTGATAAAACTTCTGTAAGCAGTCTCCTTGCTTAAGACATCATGAATCTTAATCAGGAATGCAGTCTTGGTGTTCTCCAATGCACTAATTTCATCCGGCCACTTCACTGAGGATTCGAACTGAAGAACCAAATCATTGAAAAAATTCTTAGAAGAAACAGCAAATGGTGCTGGAGCCACAAGTGAAGTGGATCTCAAAGCTGGACCAGCTGGCAACACTGACTTGAGAGCTAATGGGAGATCCATCTTGATCAATATTCTGTACAATTCATCGAAACTTTTAAGGAGGGTAACAGAGGCAGCATTAGATGTGATAGATTGCTTGGTAGATGATGGCAGGTTTGGCAGTGGCAATAAATCATTAAAATCATAGATGGAACTTTCAATCTTGATATCCTCACTCAAATGTCTCTTGAAGATATAGTCAATAATAGAGAGGATGATTGGCTGCTTGTAATTTGTGTTCCAGACAACAGAGTTCGAGATGGAACCATCTCTGAATCTTCTCAATGAGCACTTGGAGCCCCAGAAAGATCTGAACTGTTCACTGTCTTCAGATTCCAAAGGACCCTTGGACACAAGCTTTTCACATTCGTTGGAGTCTGCCAATAGACCAATCCGAACGTTCACTTTGTTCTGCTCTGAAGGTTTGCGCCTCGAAATTTCAAACTCTGTCACTGAATTTTCGACGATGACATTGAAGCCCTTCACTCTCTCGCCTAAACCAAACTTTAACAACTGCGAAATTTTGTTCGTAATGAAGTTCTCATATGTTAAATGTGTGATCTTTTCAAATGGACCAAAAGAATCGTCGGTGGAAGGATCAATTTGTAGCTGTAGGCTGTAGTCATACTTCAAGTATTCCACATTAGAGTTCTTCAAAAACAATGGGTCAAATCTGTCCTGAATCACATCATTCAATAGATCTAAAGTCTTCTTTGCGTGTTGTACCAACAGTGCATACGAGTTTCTGGTCACTTTGTGCAAAATGTTAATCTTGGAAGATTTGTCAAAAACGGATGGAGTACCAAACCCTCCAGTAACATATCTGCTTGGCTCGGAAGAGTCTGAGTAGAACTGGAGGTAACCTGCAGAAGATAAATCCTGGGAAGCCAGATACTTGATCACACCCTTGAACAACTGGTAAGAGGAAAACCCATGCAGCAAAATCTTGTTCCCTTGAACACCGCCACCATTCAAGAGAGCAGCAGTCAAAATTGCAAACTCAAAATGACCAAACCCTCCCTGTGCAACACTTGACCCTAAACCTCTTTGAGACAGCCAAAGTCTCCCCAAAATACATGCTTCTTTGAACTGGTCTGCCGACTTCTTGGCTTTATACAGGTACTTCAGGTAATAATCATAAGATGTCATGGTAAGAATGGACGAGTTGTAAAGGGGAGTTGGAGGTAGTTCCGAGTCTTCCTCTTTCTGAACTCTGATGCAGTTTTTGTTTGGTAGTAGCTTCTTTGGATCAAAAACTCTATATGGGAGACCCACTAGAATGTTGATGGAGAACTTGGTCTTGTGAAAGTTGTACTCTGAATCAATTTCCGAATCTGTGGCTGTCAATCTAAGCACAGGTGTAAGAATATCTCCGTTGAGGTATGCGTATGATAGTTTCAAAAAGCCTAGACCTTCCTTCTTAAAGATCACTCTAAGGTTCTCTGTTAGGTATCCTAGATAGAATGAGCGCTTGTGCAAGGCTCTGTAGTTCAGATAATCCTTGGCCTGAAAAGACTCAATAGGCATTGTAACGTTGACATCAATCGATAAAGCATGTGGTAATTGAATAGCTGTCTTGAGGCCGAATGATCCTACAATGGAGACATTCTGGGGCTTTTTGTAATCGAACTTGTAATTCACATTGGTAGGCTTGGGATCATTGAATGGCACTGCTGATTTCTTGTTCTTGAACCATGACTCTACTTGATCTAAAGACTGTTCTTGAAGCTCAGGAATATCTTGAATCAGTTCATAGAGCTTGTGAAGAAACTTTTCGATCTTGGCTATCTTGTGGTCTTTCAATTTGACTTCCTTGATTAGTTCATCAATCTGTAGTTTGAAGATGTTGGATTTGAAGAGCTCAGCAGTCTCTCTTGCTATCTGTATATCTTGAAATGATAGTTTTGAACGAGGCTTTGAAGAAGAGGTCTTCTTCTGATCCTCATTCTCAACATTTTCTTCCTCGTCCTCCTCATCGTCTTCACCGCTTTCTTCATTCACACTCACATTCTCGTGTACCGGTTTAGTTATATTCTCGACGCTCTTCTCCTTAGTCAACTGCGGCTTCTTGGAAGATTTCAAATCACCAGATGACTCTGGCTTTCTCTTTAGTCCACCACTCATGATCTAGTAAACAACAGCGAGAATTTACAACTTTTGCACCAAAGAAAGGTTGGTTTCTTTATGGAGTAGTAATACTTGGTAGATACCTGGTGCAATCAGCAACAAGATACAATTTGGGATTAAAGAAAAGGCTGTGGTGCTTGTGATCTTTCCCTTCACACTGTTAAATTAATTTTTCTTAATTTTTTCTTTGTTCGCGAAGCAGCTTAATGCGTGAACTTTTGATACTAGTCTCGATCTTAAGCGTAATTTTCCTCCTCTAACATTGGTGTTAAGGTGTAATTATTTCCGGGGGTTGTCCTGCCGGAATTGGAATTGTCCGAATTGTCCGTTGAGTTTGACAAAGCTAGGAGAAGTGCAACAGCCTGACCTGAAGAACGATACTCCTTCATCAACAGCCATTCCGATGTCTAAGACGATCTCTGAGTCTGATTTACAGACAGCTCTTCGTAAGGCCACATCTGCTGATGAGACTGCGCCAAAAAGAAAGCATGTTAGAGCATGTATTGTTTACACTTGGGATCACAAGTCCTCCCACTCCTTCTGGAATGCCCTAAAGATCTTGCCTATTCAAAATGATGAGGTTCAGCTATTTAAAGCTTTAATCACCATTCACAAGGTTCTTCAAGAAGGCCACCAATCTGTACTCGCTGAGGGGTACAGAAACTTGAACTGGATTGATGGTTTAGGGAGGATCCAAGGTGATGGGTTCAAAGGCTATGGCAGATTGATTAAAGAATATGTCACATATCTGATCAGAAAGCTTCAATTCCACAAAAATCATCGTGGTTTCAATGGTACATTTGAATACGAAGAGTATATCTCGTTGGTGACTGTCCAGAACCCAGATGAAGGTTATGAAGCCATCATGGATTTAATGTCCCTTCAAGACTCTCTTGATGATCTCCAGAGATTGATTTTTGCTACAATTTCGCATGACAAGAGATCTGAATGCAAGATTTCAGCATTGGTTCCACTCGTCACAGAATCTTACGGTATCTACAAATTCATAACCTCAATGTTGAGAGCCATTTACCGCTCAACAGGGTCTGATGATGCATTAGAACCTTTGAAGCAGCGTTATGAATCACAGCATGCTCGTCTTTTTGAATTCTATGCTGATTGCTCCTCTATCCGCTACCTGACTTCTCTGATCACTATCCCTAGATTGCCAGAAACTGCTCCTAATCTCATGGTTAAAGATGAATCAGCTGTCGAAGAGGAGATTCAAAGACCAGAATCTCGTTTGACCAATGTATCTGAACCAATTTCTGAACAGCCAACAGTCTCCCAGTTCCAGCAACCAATCGCTGCTCAACCAACTGGTGTAGATTTCTGGAGCAATCAACAATCTGGCTTTGAGGCTGAACAACTTCGTCTACAACAAGAGCGCGATGCACAAGCTTTCCAACAGCAGCAATATGCTGAACAGCAGAGACGTGTGTTCGAGCAACAACAAGCGCAACAGCAAGAACAGCAGCGCCTTGCACAGGAGAATTTGCTTCGCGAGCAATACCAGTCACAGGCTCAGGGCCGTGTGGCTGAGTTAGAACGCGATCTCCTAGCTTTAAGGGGGCAGTATGAGCAGGACCAACTTCTACTGCAGCAATATGACCAGCGCGTAAAGGCTCTGGAAACCGAAGTTACAGCTACCACTCAATCAGCCACGCAACAAATTGGCTCAAAGGATGAACTAATCCAAAACTTGCATGAGCAAATATCCCTATGGAAGTCTAAGTATGAGAGTTTAGCTAAGCTTTACTCTCAACTCAGACAAGAACATTTGAATTTGTTAAATAAGTTCAAAAAGCTGCAACAAATGGCCGCCTCTGCTCAAGAAGCCATTGACAAACGTGAAAAATTGGAGAAAGACCTAAAGTCAAAGAATGTCGAATTGGCTGGTTTGATTCGTGAACGTGACCGCGCCCGCTTGGATTTGGAAAAGGTCAAAGGTGGTAAAAGTGATGAGATTGATACGCTCGAATTGCAGATTAGAGATCTAACCTTGAAACTAGATGATACGGAGAGAAACCAATCATCTAACCTATCTACGATTTTTTCCCAGCACAAAAAGGAAATTGAGGCATTGGAGAACCAGCTAAGACAACATTCATCTTCTTTCAACCCAGATCTAGAACAATTACTGAAGGATAAGGACGAGGAATTGGAGATTCTCCAACAAACAATGGACGATGCGCTGGTGGAGTTAGCTAAATCTCAGAAGGAGACTGACACTGCCATTGAGGAGCAAATTGACGAAGTTTTAGTTGATCACTTAACAAAACTGACTTCATTGGTTGATGCTATCTTACTAAGTGGCCTAAAGAGATTACAAGACGCTTTACATGAACTGGACTCTCCAATGCAAGCTGGTAACCAGAACTCATCTCCAGAGTACCTGCTCTCCATTATTGAGAAGGCATCATCTTCTGCTATTGACTTTGGTGACTCCTTCAATGACTTTACCATTGATGGTCCAAATGGGGATCATTCTGAGATTATACGCTCCCTCAATGACTTCACTTCTTCTATCGCCGATGTATTGTTGAACTCTAAGGGCATTGTGCGTCTTGTTAAGACAGATGTGGAGGCAGATCATTTCATAGCCACTGCTAGAGCCACAGCGGAACAGTCTGAAGAGTTCTTCAAGTCTTTACTTTCTGACACTCTTGAAGGTGAAGTGGAAGAAAAGACAGATCTGGTAATGACAGGAAACTTGGCAGTTCAAGAGAAACTTCAAGATCTGGCTCAATTGACTGAGAACCTAGCCCCAAGATCTATCCTTTTGAACAATCATATTTCGAACTTGGGCGAACTTGTGGAAACTGAACTGCAGAATGCGGCTACTTCTATTTCAAAAGCTTCATCTCAGTTAACTTCATTACTTTCGAAAAGCCAGGGCTCCATTTCAAAGATTGAGTTTGAGATTAATAAGGCGATTCTTTCTGCTGCTATTGCTGTGACCAATTCAGTTGAGCTCTTGATTAAAGCAGCCATCGCTTCACAGGAGGAGATCGTTGCAAAAAACAAAGGATCTATTTCTAAGACCGAGTACTACAAAAAGCACAACCGTTGGACTGAGGGTCTTATCTCAGCAGCTAAGTCGGTTGCCCTTTCCACAAAGATTTTGATCGAAACTGCCGATGGTGTTTTGTCCGGAACTAGATCCCATGAGGAGCTGATTGTTGCATCTCATGAGGTAGCAGCCTCAACTGTTCAGCTGGTTGCTGCATCAAGGGTCAAGGCTACGTTTTTGTCAAAGACTCAGGACAACTTGGAAGCCGCCTCCAAAAACGTCACTTCTGCCTGCAGAAGTTTAGTAACTCAAGTACAAGATATTCTTACACAGAGAAGCTCTGATGGTGCTGGCGAAAATAATATTGATTTTTCCAAACTATCCAATCATGAAAACAAAACCGTTGAGATGGAGCAACAAGTTGAAATCCTGAAATTGGAAAATGCCTTAAATTCGGCAAGAAAAAGATTGGGAGAGATTAGAAAGTATGGCTACAGAGATGGGGACTCAAGTGAGGAAGATTGAACGCCTATTTATATGTACATGTATAAATGTAAATCTATATTTATCATACCTTTTTATACAACAATATACGCGTAGCGCTAAAGTCTGTAGCTTGGGAGGTCTGGACTCAATTTCGTAGAACCCTGAATCAAACTACAAAGTGGAAGCATATCTACCCCGATTAAAAGAAGAGAGACTCGGAGAAACCTAGAATCTTGGAGGTATCCATTTCTGAATATACTCCTATCCATTGTCCACGAACTCCTATGGGAAAAGTGTTGTGGGTCTAAAAACAAAGAAAAAATAAATTCTCAGTAAATGACTCGAATTTAACAGCGATTTGTACTTTCATGATATATTACCCATAAAACCCAAAGGAAAACCTTGCTCAACTTAGAATTTGAAGAAATCCCCGGCTTTAATTGCAAGTTTCGTCCGGAAGCTTTCTGGTACATACAAAACTAGAAAAAAACGCAGAT
Organism: Barnettozyma sucrosica; assembly: GCA_030558145.1. NCBI lineage: Eukaryota > Fungi > Ascomycota > Saccharomycetes > Phaffomycetales > Phaffomycetaceae > Barnettozyma > Barnettozyma sucrosica. The sequence continues at coordinate 118,532 of JAJMRY010000029.1, forward strand.
ATATCAGTAAATAAAAGACAATCCTCCATAGGAAACCCACCCGTAGTAACCCTTGAGAGTCTATGTAGGAGATTGCAGTTCAATGTTGTTTAAAAGACACCAATTCTCGAAGTACTCTAATTCTATAACAGCAGGCAAGGCTTCATAAGGTCAAAAACTTCCAAACTTTGAGGAATGATAGCTTTAATAGGTAAGCTTATGAATTCAAACAACCAGTATGAAAGAAATTTACTACAAAACCTTTGAATACCTTCAGCTCTGCTTCAGCACCTGATCTAATACGCGTAAATTGACTCATTTAAGTTACCGAAAACTTCAATGCATGCTAGCTTAGCTTTCGATTCCTGAAAATGAGCCGTGTATCTCGAACGTATGAGAGCTCATACATTTCGATATATAAGAAGAAGTTGAGGTTGGATTCCTAAGAACTACATGGAGGAGTAGTGACGAAGTTGAGGGTTTCCCAGGTCAGTTCTGGATTCTTATTTGGGCTCTTAGTCTATCGAACCATGAAAATTATCAGCTCCTTGATTTCATTTTTGAATGCGATCCGATGCTATACATTGTGTGCTCAATCTGCTGCCTCTGTGACCGTTCATCACCAACAGATTACTGGTAAGCTCATCGCTCTCTGGCACAGTTTCATTTTAAAAAAAAATCAGGTGCAAGTACAAGACACCGAATCTTGACTGCCCACACGGAGAGTGATTCCCCTTGAAGAAGTATTGGGACCGCGCGAGACTTTCCTCGAGTTAAAACTGGTTTACATGATAATTAATAGCCAGTTTGTCAAAAAAAAACATAGAGAGGGGCTCTACCTCACAAACTTTAGAAAACCGAGACTGCGGATGTGAGCTTTTTTAAGTATGAAGTGGAAAGCGGAAATCATCCACTTGGAGAATGGAAGATTGAAAACTTCATAACTGATAGACTTATTGATTAAAACTTAATCAATAGATCAAGTTTAGCAAGTTTAATTATACTAG
>JAJMRY010000030.1:0-113376 GCA_030558145.1 Barnettozyma sucrosica
TTGTTGTTGTTGTTGTTGTTGTTGTTGTTGTTGTTGTTGTTGTTGTTGTTGTTGTTGTTGTTGTTGTTGTTGTTGTTGTTGTTGTTGTTGTTGTTGTTGTTGTTGCATCAACTGTTGGGGAGTTGGAACTGGAGATGCTGAGTTCAGACTTGTGCTTGAGGTAGAGTTTGCATTCTGTCCATTCGAGGCCACCCTCTGTTTTGCCTGAATATTGGCCAGTAATTGAGCTGCCATTTTAGTGACTTCGCTCTTGGGCATGTCGGGATGTTGGGCTTGAATCTGATTGATAATAGCATTCACATGCGAAGGCACATTGTTCATTTTACGACCACCATTTCCAGTAGAGGCAGAAGGAAGAGCCATATTACCAACAGTTGGACTGTTCAATTTCACCTGGTTAGAAGGAAGCTGACTTTGTGAAATCACTGGACTGGAATGCTGAGTCACTGGCATACTGTTAGATCTGGCATTAAGGTTCAGCTGTACTTGACTGGGGTTTGGCGATGAGGACGCAGATTGAATAGCACCATGCCCACCAATCGCTTGAGCCTGTTGAATTGCCCTCTTCTGTCTCATTTGAACAAGCTGTTGCAGTTGCTCCGGTGTGTAGGGCTGGCCATTCGGCCCATTTACTCTTTGGTTCGCCGTTGCACGCAAATTGCTACCCTGGATCCCCATCTGAGAAGAGGCTGGGATTGGAATAGTGGTTCGTTGTGAGTTCGGTGATTGCGGCATGATTGAAGATTTTGTGACGCCATTTGCTTGCACCTGCTGTTGGCTCGAAGATCCTGGTGCACCAATTGCTCCTGGCTGCTGGACACCTCTCTGGACACTAACAGCAGGGGCCGCAGAACTGACGTTTAGATTCCCTTGAGCTGCTCTTATTTGCTGGACCTGAGCTTGGGTTTGAGCATGTGTTTGAGCCTGAACCTGGGCTTGAGTCTGAGGAGCTGGTTGTTGGTTGCTTCCCGATATAGGCCTAGAGTCCGCAATGTTCGGGTTTGCTCTATCACCGAACCTAACGCCTGCACTCTGCAAGTAAGCATCTTGCATTGCTTTATCCCTGTCATACTTCAACTTAGACAATTCAGCAGGCGTAGGAGCAGAAATCTTTTTGTCGTCACTTTTTCTTGTCTGGACGCTATTTGGTCTGGTGACACTTTCCCTCTTCCGCATGCACTTTCTGATCGCTTCAAACATACTTGCCCAACGCAGGCGCTTATGGCCTCTCTGAATCGAATCAACACCAACACCCAATGGTGATATACGTCTTTTTGTTGATGCCTGGATATTATGCGCATGTTCAAGCCACTTCATTGCATGTGCAGTGTTGGATCCTCTCATGTCATTGATCTGGAAGGTGTCATTCAGTTGAATGTATCTCTCAAAACATTGCCACGGAGTTCTTCTCTCAATGTTGGATGCATAACTTCTTGTGGGTCTCTTGGCCAAATGAGCGGAAACAGCACTCCAGTTGAATGAAAACAGATTGACATATTCGATTAAGTCTTGATCATCTTGTGGAAGCCAAATGGTTGGAGTTCTTGATTCCAAATACTTCAAGCTTGGGGGATCCGGTGGTTTGATCGAAGTGGAAATCTTTTTGTGCGAACTGAAGCCAAAGAGACCTTTTTGTTGATCTGGTACATTACTGGCTTCATCGATTTTGTTCTTCATGTAAACGGTGTAGAAATACTCATCTTCAGCAGGGATCACAACCTTCGAGACTGGAATGAGCGGAGCTGTCGCAAAGTTGTCATTGAAGTTTAAAAAGCTCCCAAACGTTGCAATGCTATCCAGCAAGGTCTTATCCGCTGCTTTCAAATCGTTGGTGTCAATCGTCAATTTGAACGGAGATTTCAAGTTTCTGTACTTCTGAAACTCTTCTTGGTCCAGTTTTGGCAACATTGGTGCAACAAATTCATCCAGAGGATTTGGCCTGTCCAACAATTTGGAACTATCAATAGAGGTATCCTCAGAATATTCCTCTAGCGCCAAATTGAGTGACAGGAGCTCAGGAGCAATATCCTCAGGCTCTGCGGAATCAGATTTCGTTGAAGGGTCAGAAGTCTTGATGATGGTAGTCTCCTCAATAGATGTTCCATTAGACTCCTCATTAGACTCATTCTTCATATTATCGATAAAATTCTCAGTTTTGGTGTGCTTGATTGCCTTTCTCTTAATACAACAAGCCTTCCCAAACTTCCAGTACTCATCAACACAGTGGGCCAAGAAGGCACATGTTGCCAATCGCAACTTTCTGCTTTCCTTGAAATCAACAGCCATCCAATTCATCTCAGAGAGCATGTTATCCCAATGAGTTCTTCCGGTATTAGCTTTGATAGGATCAAGAAACCTTGTTGGCTGTCTCAAACTCCATTTACCTTGCCTCTTTAACTCCTCAATTCTGGAATGTACAACATTAATCTTTCCTTCCGTAAGCGCAGTCTCAAACATTGTGGACGTCACCACCTTGTGCGTTGAGGGAATAAGTTTTACTAATGGCAGTGTCTGCGCCAGATAATAAAGCTCGGCCAATGGTGTTGATTCCGCAATTTTAGCGGGAAGATAATCCTTCAAGATAAGTACAGTTGCATCGATTGCTTCTTTCGATTTGGAGTCGTAGAGGGAAATATAATCCTCCGGAACTTTTCTCTTCTTCTTTGGTGGCTCTGATATAATAAGACCCCTTTCTGTATATGCAGTTGGAGCAATGGGCGTTGTCGTGGATGTGGTGTTCTGTGTGCTGGATGCCGGGGCCGCCATAGATGTGCTCTCAGAGTCCTCAGATGGCAGTTCATGCTGCTGCTGAGGTTCTGCCGGCGTATTGATAGAATTCGTTGTGGAAATTTGAGGCGGAGGGTGCTGTAGTTGTTCAGTGGGTACCGGTCGCTGCTTCGTAGGTTCGGTGGACACATAAAGAGGCTCTTTGGTATTTTGGGCACTAACAGGGACAAGATAGTTTTGAAGAGATCCCCAGTTCAAATTGTTCCCCGTTTCGGTATCATTCCTAGCTAAAAACGAACGAAGCTGATTCTTCAAGGGAAGAACAGAATCCTCGGTTTTAAAACTCCGAAGATGATCCAAATGCTTCACAAAATAAAGCTCTGATAATTTACGTTTCCTGCTCACAAGCAAATCTTCTATCGTTCTAGGCGTCTCTACCGTTTCGGGCAGATCTAGTGCAGTGTTCGTTGCCTGTTCACCCATCTTAGCTGGAATACCCTCGTCTCTGTGGTAGGGACAACAAAAGAGTAAGAGCAAGAGAAACAACAAGAAACGTCACAAATAACAGCCTATTTGTTAAAGACAAATTGATACTTGTCCCTTGAATCCAGATGATGGGAACCCTGAGGGTTTTAATGGGCAGATGATGCTGTTTTGACGCGTGCTAATCCGTTTCTGTATAACTTTCAGTGCTTCTTTGTTGTTTTTTTCTGATTTTTCATGGATGATGAAGGCACGAAAATTGCCCTATTCAGTTGAGAATGTTATCAAGTAGTAAAGCATTTGTTCGAAAATCTCCTGTTTTGAGAACAATTCCACTAATCAATCCAAACCGGTATGTCATACCAAGACGATTGTAATGCTATTTTGGACAACCCCGATATCTTCGAAGAGGATAAAATCGATAGGCTGGAAGAACTGGTCAGTTCACGGTTCCCATCGTTAGGTTCCAAGGGTGTGGAGAAGAAGATCATGGATATCCTCTGGAGACATAAGGACCCTACCAGAAAAGAGACAAAAGTCGTGAAGATCGAGAACCATGTGATAAATATTGATATTGCTGAGATTGAGAGGAAGATCGAGCTAGAGTCACAGTCAAATAGACTTGGAAAGGGTAGTGATGTTGATCTAGAGTACAATGAGATTGTTAAAAAGATCAAGACTTTGAAGTTTGAGATTAACGGCGATCGCAAGGAGAAGGACGAAATTGCGCAGTCACCTATTGGGAGAATTTCTTCAATCTTCAACGATTCTATTCCCAGATCGCGTATTGAGCAGAGTCTCAAAGTTCATGGGTATAATGTTGTTGAAGCATGTCGAGCTATCCTCAGACAACTTAAGCAGAGCAGAGATGATGAGCCCCTTCATACCCCACAGATATCACTATTCTGCTTGGACCAGAATGTACAAAAGGCTAAACTTTGTTCCTACTTGCTAAAGACTGGACAATGTCTGCGTTCCGATTGTCCCTTCAGTCATGATCTGAGTGAAAGGGCCTGTTATTTTTGGCTGAAGGGCAACTGCATTGCTGGTGACAGATGTACATTCAAGCATACAATCGAGGGCATTGACAATTTGAATCGTGTACTGCCCACTACCTCATCAACAGTTTCAACACCTCCAACAAGTTCTGCATCTTCAGCAAGTAAACCAACCGCTAACAGGACTTCTCTTCCCTCATATTCACCATCATCTGTTTCTTCAAATACATATAAGCCAATCATTATTCAAAGACCGCTCAAAAGGCCGAAATTGGTACCTTGGGAGGAGAAGAACAGTCATATCTTTAAGAAATACGTTGACGCTAGGAACGGTGCCACTAGAAACGAGGCTCTCAGAAAAAAATATGCGGCTCAATCTACCCAGGAATGGAGAAGCAACAATGGTGAAAAGTCGAAGAAACTGAGTGACAAAGCCAATAATTTTGAAGACAAGATGCTAGATGACTTAAAACGAGCAGATGATGAGTTGTTCGAGTACTCTGAAACTACAAATGATGAACTGTGGTTTGAGATGCATGGCCTCGAATACAATGAAGCAATCAAGCAGCTGTACTCCAATTTGCAAGCTGCTAGATCCAATGAGCGCCCAGGTAAGTTGGTATACCTCGTTGTTCCTTCTCCTTCCGATTTCAACGGTTTCAAGAGAATCACGAAACCAATACAAATTTACTTGGACCAGGAAGCATATAGATGGGAAATATTCAACTACAACTCGTCTTATGGTTCAATTATCGTGGTGGATTCAAACTAAGAATTAAATAGTAGCATTAATAGCGTCATCTAGCTGGCCAATGGACTTGATCAAATTGTTCTGGTCCACAATAATAAAGGTTTGGATCAAACCACCCTTCGCAGGTAGCTCAAATTTAAAGGCTCCATTCTCTTCAAAGTATTGGTCCTCATAGTGGTAGTAATCTACTTCTGCGGCAGGCTTCACCTTCTTGTTAGTCTTCTCGTCTTGATCAGCGTTCACCTCGTACTTTCTAGAAGGGATAATGAAATAATCAAAGCTTGAGTCTTGCTTACTCAACTCATCAAGAACTATTTTGTAAGTCGGTGGAATAACCTGGATAGGCATGTTAATCAATCTCTCACTGAGCAATAGAGCAACCTTCTTGTGGGAAATCTTGTTGATAAAGCTTGAAAGTCCAGTGTCAAGGGAGTGGACGTACTTGAAATAGTCATTCTTTTTGAGGTCCTTGACATTTATTGGAGCCAGGAAGAGATATGGGTCACTCTCTTTGCCATCAGTTTTTATAGTGGTAGTGAGTGAACCAAGCGCTAAGTCGGTGAGAGCACTTAGATTAATCTTCTTCGAGTCCTCGCCAATGAGTTGACGCAAAAGGTGCTTTATAGCATGGAAGTCAACATCCTTGTCAACATCGAAAAAGTCAAAGTCGACATTGATTATCTCCTCTTCAGATTGCACTTCTTCTTGTTCCTGTTAAAGTGGCCTATTAGTATAGTGTAATCATGACACCAATAGTGCTGCTTCCTACTCACGGAGTCGGTAGAATCAATGTCAATATCTGACTCGTCGTCTTCAATCTTTCTCTTGGACATTAAGAGTATCAATAGTTGCTGGGTACCTTCACCTTTGAAGAGGTATATCTTCTTTTTTTCTTTTTTTTTTTTCCCTTCTCATTACCTTTCCGAATAGGCGAAACATAGAGAGCAGCGTATAACACCATGTCCTTAATTCAAGGCTACTCATCATCAGAGGACGAAGGTATAGAATTATCTCAGGCTGTTGCTTCAACCTCTAATAAATTGGATGTCTCGACTATAACTGGGTACAATTCTATAAAAGTTGGCAATGCCATTGTTACCAAGGAAACATTTGATGACACCACATTCTACCGTCATAACCAGCGATCCAAGCGAGGAGTCGAGGGCACTAGTCCAAATAAGAAAAAGACGAAGAGGAATAAAGGTCATGTGGAAGATAGCAGTTATTTAGGTCCTTGGGCTAAGTTTCAAAACTTCAGTTCAGACAGTGAGGAGGAGGTGGCGCCAGAAAAAGCAGCGGAACAACTACAGCAGCTCCCGGCGATCGATCGTCCTTCTCAATCAGATAGTGAAGAGGAAACCAAAGAAACGACAAAGTTCTATGGTCAAGAAGAGCTGGATTATCAAGGACGGACGTACATGCACATTCCTTATCAGGCAACGTCCAAGACATCTCCAATTGAGTGCTTCCCACCGAAGAGACAAGTCCACACACTTTCTGGACATTCGAAAGGAATCACTAAACTTGAGCTATTCCCTTCATCATCACATCTGCTCTTGTCCTGTGGTAATGATTCCAAGATTCATCTCTGGTCTATGATGTCCTACACTTTGCTCCGAGGTTACTTTGGACATGACAAACCCATCCGTGATATCAACTTCAATAATGATGGTACAAAGTTTCTCAGTGCTAGTTACGACAAGACTGTTATCCTGTGGGACACCGAAACTGGTGATATTATTCAAACGTTTGACTTTAAGGCAGTGCCTAACGTCGTACGTTTCAATCCTTTGAACAATGATGAATTCCTTGTTGGTTTGTTAAATAACAAGATCCAACACCACAAAATCTCTACCAATGAGATTATTCAAACATATGATCACCACCTTGGTGGTATTAATGACATTGCGTTTCTCCAAGAGCAGAGGAGGTTCATCTCCACTTCAGAAGACAAAACCATCAGAGTATGGGATTTGGGCGTAAATATCCCGATCAAGATGATCTCTGATCCATCACTCCATTCAATGCCTGTTCTAAAAGTTCATCCTAGCGATAAATACTTCTTGGCTCAATCAATGGATAATTCAGTGATGGTCTTCAGTACAAAGGACAGATACAAGACAAACAAAAAGAAAATCTTTAGAGGCCATAATTGTGCAGGCTATGGTATTGGAATTGATGTCTCCCCTGATGGAAAGTATGTAATCAGTGGTGATTCCAACGGAAACCTCGTTCTATGGGAATGGAAGACTGGGAAGTTAGTAAAAAAGCTGAAGATTGATGAAAGAGCTATCACTAGGGTTGTTTGGAATGATAAAGAATCGAGTAGAGTTTTGATGGGTGGTATTTCTGGGAAGATTTATTACTATGATTGAACGGTTTCGTATATCCGATACTATAAACGTAGCTTGTGTCAGTACGCATGTACAAAAGAAGATGAATGATCTATGCATAAAAGGAAACGGACTTTGACTTTCTGGCTTGAACCTCACCAATAGCCTCAATGAAATCCTCATGCTTAACACTGGACTGGCCATTTCTTAAGGCAATCATACCAGCTTCCACCACGACAGCCTTCAATTGTGCACCGTTGAACTCATCAGTGGAGCGAGCCAACTCCTGCCAGTTGATAGAACCGTCAACAGTCATCTTTCTTGAGTGAATCTGCAAAATAGAGGCACGGGCTTCTTCACTAGGTAGAGGGAATTCGATCTTTCTGTCCAATCTACCTGATCTCAGCAATGCTGGATCCAGTACATCGACTCTGTTCGTGGCTGCAAGGACCTTGACTCTATCATCAGAATCGAAACCATCCAGTTGATTCAATAGTTCTAACATCGTTCTCTGTACCTCACGATCTCCAGACTTGTCGGAATCGAATCTCTTAGTACCGATGGCATCCAATTCATCAATGAAGATGATAGTTGGTGCTTTTTCCTTAGCAAGGGCAAAAGCATCACGAATCATCTTGGCACCATCACCAATGAACATCTGCACCAGCTGTGGGGCAGCCAATTTAAGGAATGTAGCGTCTGTCTGCGCAGCACATGCACGCGCTAATAGAGTCTTACCAGTACCCGGAGGACCATACATTAACGCACCCTTTGGAGCCTTGATACCTAACTTCTTGAATTTTTCAGCTTGCTTCATTGGAAGAACAATCGCCTCAACCAACTCTTCAATCTGCTTATCCAAACCACCAATATCAGAATACGTCTCCTGTGGTTTTTCATCAACTTCCATGGTCTTCACTCTAGAGTCATACTCTGCTGGGAGTGTATCTAACACCAAGTAGGAATCTTTATTTACACCAACCAGATCGTTTGGCTTCAGAGAAACGTGATCGACTAGACCAATCATTGGCAAAAACACTGTTTGTCTCGTTGAGGTTTTTACCACAGCAGACTTCCCAACTCTGGTGGAATCCAAATCAATGTTAGCGCCTTGTTTACTAGCATCTTCCTCGGCCTCAACATCGAGCAATTCGACAATGTTTCCCACTAGATAAGGGAGCTGTCTGTTATTATCAATTTTCTCCTTATTATCCTTAATCTTCTCAAGCATAACCTGCTTGTCGTGTCCCAATCTCTGGATCTCTGAACGCATGACCTTGATATCATTCTCAAGCAATCTGGTGCGCGAATTGACATCATCAGTGGATGAGGCGAGGATCTCCGCATCTATGTCATCTTCCACGGGAGGTGCATTCGCTAGTTCTTCAAGGGTGGACATTGTCTTATTTTATAAACGGTGAAGGCTTTGTGAGCTCTGTGTTGTGTTAGCTTTTTATGTTGTTTGGCCAATTTGCCACTGGAGAATGATATAAAGTCGGAATTAAATCTGGTCGGAAAAGGAAGTAGTGGAATTACCCGGCTTGTAGTACATCTCTAAGCTCTTCCGTCACCCTCAATCTAATGATCCCATAAAAAGATTTTTAGAGAGTACGATGAACCAAATTCCTAAGCGCTTACAGCGATATGTGTTTCTTTTGCTTGGTATAATTTTTATTGGAATCTTCACGTTTAGCCAGGTTTCATGGTCACCCTCCATTTCCACTATGGACGATAGTGGGTATGACTGGATTCTTGCGTTGACCTCCAAGCACAGGCCGGATCCTAAAATAAAATTGGACACATACTCAAAGCAGAAAGCTAAGGAGAAAATGGCAACTGATACGGATTGGACTTTCTCCAAGGCTTATCTCTCGGACTGTCTAGAAGTTGGTGATGAAGACATCCAACATCTCAAAGAAAAACACACATCTTTTGTTAATGATCTTATGACTGATACACATACCAGTTTTGGTTCTAATGAAGGAACAGATGGTATCATTTTTGTTGGTGCTGGAAGATATTCATGGCTGGCGCTGATTGCCATGGAGCAGTTGCGACTTTTGGGATGTACTCTTCCAATTGAAATCTTTATTGGACTTGAGGCGGATTATGAACCTGAATTTTGTGAACAAATCCTGCCCAAGTACAATGCTCGCTGCTCACTGCTGCATGAAGCAATACCGAATATCAAGAAACTGCTGCCAGGAATCGATATCAATGGTTATCAGTTCAAGAGTCTTGCATTCCTGATATCAAGGTTTCAGAATATCCTCTTTTTGGACGCAGACAACGTACCCGTCAGTGATCCAACACCCCTCTTCAAGTCTAAGGCATTTCAGAAGTATGGTCTTATCACTTGGCCAGATGCATGGGCTAGAACCACACATCCAGCGTACTATAAGATAGCAAGTCTAGAAATTCCAGACACTGTAGTGAGAGGCCCACTGAAAGACACCAAAGTCATTGAGAATTTCAAAACTGAAGTCCATCTGCATGACTTGAAAAACACAATACCGAACCCGACTACAGAATCAGGGATGATTCTTTTTGACAAAAAACGACATGTTAAGACACTGGCGTTATCCCTTTACTACAATCTTTTCGGGCCAAAGCTGTACTACCCTTTATTCACACAGGGCTCAGCAGGAGAAGGTGACAAAGAGACATTTATCGCTGCAGCACATGTTTTGAAAAACAAATACTACCAGGTACAACAACCACTAATGTTCATTGGCCACACCATTAAAGGGAAATATCAAGCCAAATCACTTGGTCAGTTTGACCCCATTCAAGATTATGAAAACTCCCTCAAGGGCACCAAGTATGGGGATATCAATCAATTGATCCCGGCTGCAGGAACTAAAGATCCAAGAGTGTTGTTCATGCATCTTTCATTCCCAAAACTGATACCATTTGCCTTACTAAATGATAAAGACATCATAAAAGATGGAGAACATGTGAGGATGTATGTACAGGGCGGCGGGGCGGCTTACAAGTCAATGGGAAGGGAGCTTTATGTCCCTTACACTGTGACAAAAGACTATGATTTTGAATTGAGGGTTTTCCAGATAGTAACTGGTGCTCTTTGTAAAGGATACTTTGGGGAAACACCAATTAGTGAGAAACTAATTGGACTAAGGTTAGGCGAGTATGAGGCTCAGAACCCAGATGATTTTTGTCCAAGTTTGATTGCTCACACAAACTGGTTGAAGGAAAACCCTGATTGGAAAGAATTGGCTTGAATGCAAATATAGCTTTCAGTTCATATCGAGATGCGCTTAGTCACGCACATAGTACTCAGTACAGACTACCCCATCATTTGTAATGAGATTGGAAGTTAGTAGACCCTTTTTGTTCAAGTACTCTAGGCCTTATGCGGGCTTTGCGCCATTCCACCGACACAGCCGCGCTTCCATACTGGGCGAGCCGGCAACGTTCCGAGTTGGTTGTTAATTTCCGGTCAGTTCATCTCGCCGGAAAGGAGATACTTTTGTGTCTGGAGAAGAGTCACAAAGCTTCAGACCATACCATTTTCCCTCAAAAGCAGACCTTATAAAGCTCGACAATCTAGTCTCCAGTGAAAAATCCAAACATACAAATCTTCTTGACCACCTCGAAGTTGTTAGCTCCAGTCCCTGCACTTCTGCCACACAACTATGTCTTTGAACTGGGTGTCCCGTCAACAGTCAATCCGTCAGCCCTTCACCCTTATTCCTACAGAACAACTCATACACTCACAGCAAGAGCGTATTACAATAAGACTTCAGGCAGTAGGTCAGCCTAACCCAGAGCCTATTGTGATTAAAGGACATGCGTATCTCACTACACTTCGCCTAGTTGTCCTCTCAGACCACTCTATCCGTCAAAAGACTGAAAATAAGAGTTTCGCCCTTCACTTGGTTGATGTTGTGAATTACAGAATGAAGATTCCATGGTTTGGATGTAATAAATATGAGATAAGTTTCAGAATCAGTGACGGAAGAGGTGGTTTGAATTACATGTATGTCTGGGAAGGATCATTGGAGTTTCAGTATGGTGGGGCCCCTGTCTTTGCAGAGAAGTTTGAGCAAGCCGTGTTAGACAGCAAGAGACAGGAGCAAGAAGGCGAAGACCTACCTGCCTATGAAGCCTGATATGGTCTCGTTCTGGGTGAGATGGCAAACGGTACTCAATCGCACATGAGATTGAGTTGGACCTTGTACATAACTACAATAGATAGCAGATGGGTATGAATCGATGATACCACAACTGTAGTTTGGTACACTTATAGCTTTCCTTTCTTTAAAGGAACTGAAATAACTTCGAAGCACTGAGTTGTTAGTCTTAATTTTACCTAATCTGGATGTCTTGATGTTGGCTTCCGTTTTCAGAACGTTCGGCTCCACCTTCCTGGCCGGCGCCATATTTCGGATGTGGGTTTTTTCGCAAGGTATGAGAAAAACACGTCAATTTTTGTTTTGACAAGCGCTTGGTGTTTGTTTACAAAAATCTAAAGCCAGCGGCATTTGACTCTGAATTTGGTTCACAGCTGCTGAGAAGCCAAACTCCACCCCGCACACACAATGGACCCGCAGAGACCAATGCCACGGGAACAGATCCAGAAGTTGTATCAGGTAAGTACTGATACCTCGATGCTGGTTCCATTTTCACCCTACTAACATTCATTTTAGCGCTGGATACAACTAAAACAGCAGTATGGCGAGCAAGTGGCTCAGAACCCAGAGTTCATTCATCTTTCGAAGATGTTAAAGCAAATATCGAAACAGCAGGAGCTACAACGGCGTATGCAACAAGGGCAGCCAAGTCAGTCCCCGATGTTCCAGCAACAACAGGTACCCCAATCTCAGCCCCCTCAACAATCTGGTAATGGGTTCATGCCACAGGTACAGACTCCTCAATTGCCTCAACAGATTCCTCCACAGCAAAGTGTGCCGCAACTAGGACAGCAACAGCACGCACAAGGCGTCAGAAATCCTGCAAGCAATGGCTTGTTTGCACCTTATCAATCGATGCTACTGAAGGCCCAAATCGCTGCCTTCAAGTGTTTGGTGAAGAACATCGACATTCCACCGGAAGTGAACAACATACTTATCACATCTCTGAAACAGAGCATGAACAAGACTCCATTAGACACTGCATCAATTCCACCACAGGGGCAACATCAAAACAGTAGCATTTCGGGTCATTCAAGCTCAGTTTTGGGGCAGCCTCAACAAGCATCTCCTGTTACAACACAGATATCCAAGCAGCATCACACCCGGTCCCCTGTTGCTCAACAATCTCCAGCGATACAACAGGCAGGCATCCCAAGCTTGACCTCTCCGCCATTGGCTAAACCACAAGTACAAACATTTGATTCTCAAGAACCAATTCCATTGGAGAAGTTGCAATCCCTACACCCTGATATTAAGACTATCATCCCTGTCACCGATCCTAGATTGAAGGCGGATTCATACACGCCCCCAATACAACCAACTGAAGTCCCATACGAATCTTTAGCACACCCTAAATCTAGAGTCATTGTTCCAAGTGTGACATCTACAGGTATTGACATAAATGGTGCTTATGAATTGCAGCAAGCTGAGATCCAACTCACAATTGCGTCATTACTGGACGACCTTGAAAAGAAGTTGGAAATGGTTGAAGAGACAACACACGATGAACATGTGAATGATTTGATTGAGTACTACTCCTTAAAGCTACTGCCCTTACAAAAGGCTGTGCGTGGTCATGTTTTGAGTTTCAACTACTTTACCAACTCTTTGCTGACCAACACACATCCTAATTTCCTTGCAAAGAACAGAAAGCTGAACCTTGGTGACGCTGACAAGACTAACAGTCTGTACTTGCAGCAACAGTCAATGAAGGTGAAGATTGAACACAAGAAGAAGACTGATCAGGTCGAAAAGCTAACCTCTGATTCCTCAAGTATAATCAGAAACAGAAGTGACAGAAGATACAGAATCAGAAAATTTGGTAAATCTATTGTTACTATGCATACGAACATTGAGAAGGAAGAGCAGAAAAGAGTTGAAAGAAATGCTAAGCAACGTCTGCAAGCTTTGAAAGCTAACGACGAAGAGGCGTACATCAAACTTTTGGATCAGACAAAGGATACCAGAATCACTCATCTGTTGAAACAGACAAATCAATTTTTAGACTCATTGGCTCAAGCAGTAAAAGAACAGCAGAAAGAAACACATGAACAGGCCAAAGCTCAAGGCAACATTGTATCCGAGGAATTCGATAATGTGGATGAGGAGGATCGTGAAAACATCGATTATTACTCTGTTGCACATAGAGTTAAGGAAGAAGTCAAGGTTCAGCCATCAATCTTGGTTGGTGGAACTCTTAAGGAATACCAGATGAAGGGTTTGCAATGGATGGTTTCATTGTACAATAACCATTTAAATGGTATTCTAGCTGATGAAATGGGTCTTGGTAAGACAATACAAACTCTGTCTCTGATTACCTACTTGATTGAAGTCAAGAAAGTTAATGGTCCATTCTTGGTTATTGTTCCGTTGTCCACTTTAACCAATTGGAATTTGGAGTTTGAGAAATGGGCTCCTTCTGTCAAAAAGATTACGTACAAGGGGACACCAAACATCCGTAAAACCTTACAAGGCGATATTAGAACCAAGAACTTCCAGGTATTGTTGACCACTTTTGAATATATTATCAAGGATCGACCACTGCTATGCAAGATCAACTGGGCTCATATGATTATTGATGAAGGTCACAGAATGAAAAATGCAAACTCTAAGCTGTCATTGACGTTGGCACAATATTACCACACTGATTATAGACTGATCTTGACTGGTACTCCTCTGCAGAACAATTTACCTGAGCTTTGGGCACTTTTGAATTTTGTCCTACCTAAGATTTTTAACTCGGTGAAGTCCTTTGATGAATGGTTCAACACTCCCTTTGCGAACACTGGTGGTCAGGATAAGATCGAGCTTTCTGAAGAAGAGACATTGTTGGTTATCAGAAGATTGCATAAAGTCTTGAGACCGTTCCTACTTAGACGTCTCAAAAAAGATGTGGAGAAGGACTTGCCTAGCAAGGTTGAGAAGGTTATCAAGTGTAAGATGTCAGCTATCCAGAATAAGATGTACCAACATATGTTAAAGTATCATCAGATTTTTGTGCCTACTGCAGATAACACCAAGTTGGAGCCATTGAAGGGTTTTAACAACCCAATCATGCAACTGAGAAAGATTTGCAACCATCCATTTGTCTTTGAGGAGATTGAGGATATCATCAACCCAGATCAGAGCACGAATCAGAATATCTGGCGTGTTGCAGGGAAATTTGAGCTTTTGGAGCGCATTTTACCAAAGTTCAAAGCTACAGGACATAGAGTTCTGATATTCTTCCAGATGACACAGATTATGGATATCATGGAGGATTTTCTCCGTCTCAATGACATGAAGTACTTAAGATTGGATGGTTCTACCAAAGCTGATGATCGTACTGACTTGTTGAAGTCATTCAATGCTCCAAACTCTGAGTACTTCGCATTTCTACTATCTACCAGAGCAGGTGGTTTGGGTCTGAACTTGCAGACTGCTGACACTGTCATTATCTTCGACACCGATTGGAATCCACATCAAGATTTACAAGCGCAGGATCGAGCTCACAGAATTGGGCAGAAGAACGAAGTTAGGATCTTGCGACTGATTACTGAGGATTCTGTTGAGGAGGTTATTCTTGAGCGTGCACACCAAAAGCTAGACATTGATGGCAAGGTTATCCAGGCCGGTAAGTTTGATAACAAGTCTACCGCTGAGGAACAAGAGGCCTTGCTAAGAGAGTTGCTGGAAGCTGAAGAGGGCACCAAGTCCGGGAAGGATGAGGAAGATGATCTTGATGACGATGAGCTAAATGAGATCTTGTCCAGAAACGAGAATGAGTTGAGAATTTTTCAACAAATGGATGATGAGAGAAAGATGAAAAAAGTTCAAGCCCGTCTTTTCAATGAACAAGAACTTCCGGCGTTATACTCGCATGATCCATCAGAGTTTCAGGTAATTGAGAATGTGGGTGATTATGGCCGTGGTGCTCGTGAGCGCAAACAGACATTCTACGATGACAACATTTCAGAGGAGGCTTGGCTACGTGAGATTGAAGGTATTGAAGATTCTGATGAGTTTGTTGAGGAAGGAAACGACCTACAGCCAAAGAAGACGAAAGTGAAGAAAAAGAGATCCAATGAGTTGGATCTTCTTGGTGGAGATGATGACCAGTCAGCTCCAAGAAAGAGAAGAAGTGTCCCTCCAGCTGCAGCCACTGAAGACGATGAAGTGCTTGGAAGTCCACTTGAGGTCAGTATTGCAGAGAAACCAACCAGACGCGGTGGCTCAAAGGCTAGGATCCCTAAGAAGACCTCTGGTCGTGGTCGTCATGGGACTCCGGTGAATAGACTTCCAAAGGAAGATTCTTTGGAACCAGAAGCAAGGTCCAAACTCACTATGCAGTGCTTAGCGATATACAGAGAGTTAATTGAGTATATCAATGAGGAAGGAAGGGTTTTGAGTGAGATTTTCAAAGTGAAGCCACCAAAGAAATACTACCCAGACTACTATATCCTAATCAAGAACCCCATTGCCTTTGACATGGTGCTAAAGAGAATTAACAGTGCTATCTATCACTCTTTGAAGGATATGATTGAGGATCTGAGATTAATTTTTGGAAATGCAAAGGTGTACAATGAGGAAGGATCAATGGTTTACAATGACGCTCAGATTCTTGAAGACATGGCCATGGCAAGATACAGAGAGTTTGGGGAGACTGATGAGGACTTTAGTGAGTTCGACGCCGAGTATATGACTCGAGTGACCAAACCACTGCTGACTGGTTGAATGATTTAGAGTATTTATTTCGGTTTAGTGTATTATAACATAGACTGATTGTAGGTTCCACACTGGCTTACTAAGTGAAAAACTGTTTACAAAAAAAGAAACAAAGTGTGGCGTTATTGTTTTTTAAAAATCTCGTTTAAAAATCCTATTTTCACGTGATCCAAACGAGAAACCGTTTTTCCATAAATCGCCATGTGAAAATTTTAAAAAGGTTTGAAAAATTTGCATGTGTTAGAAGATTATTGGTTATAAATTCTAGGAATCTCGCACTTTTGCAAACAAGCTTCTATTTCCTAAGAACAAAATATCAATCAATATGTCTGCTCCAGAAACCTTTCTATTCACCTCTGAGTCTGTCGGTGAAGGTCATCCAGATAAGATTTGTGACCAAGTGTCCGACGCCATTTTGGATGCTTGTTTGGCCCAAGATCCATTGTCCAAGGTTGCCTGTGAGACTGCTGCTAAAACTGGTTTGATTTTGGTTTTCGGTGAGATCACCACCAAGGCTCAGTTGGACTACCAGAAGATTATCAGAGACACCATCAAGCACATTGGCTACGATGACTCCGCCAAGGGTTTCGACTACAAGACCTGTAATGTTTTGGTTGCCATTGAGCAACAATCTCCAGATATCGCCCAAGGTTTGCATTACGAGAAGGCTCTTGAGGAGTTGGGTGCTGGTGACCAAGGTATCATGTTTGGTTATGCTACCGACGAGACTGACGAGAAGTTGCCATTGACTGTCTTGTTGTCCCACAAGTTGAACAAGGCCTTGGCAGACGCTAGAAGATCTGGTGCTCTACCATGGTTGAGACCAGACACCAAGACTCAAGTCACCGTTGAGTACAAGAAGGATGGTGGTGCCGTTATCCCAGTGAGAGTTGATACTGTTGTTATCTCCACTCAGCACGCCGACGAGATCTCCACTGAGGACTTGAGAACAGAGATCCAAGAGCACATTGTCAAGAAGGTTATTCCAAAGGAGTTGCTTGACGATAAGACTGTTTACCACATCCAACCATCTGGCCGTTTTGTCATTGGTGGTCCACAAGGTGATGCTGGTTTGACTGGTAGAAAGATTATTGTCGACACCTACGGTGGTTGGGGTGCTCACGGTGGTGGTGCCTTCTCCGGTAAGGATTTCTCCAAGGTCGACAGATCGGCTGCCTATGCCGCCAGATGGATTGCCAAGTCCCTAGTCAATGCCAAGTTGGCCAGAAGAGCTCTTGTCCAATTATCTTATGCCATTGGTGTTGCTGAGCCATTGTCTATTTACGTTGACACTTACGGTACCTCCAAGTACTCCTCTGAGGAGCTTGTTAAGATTATCAATGACAACTTTGACTTGCGTCCAGGTGTCGTTGTCAAGGAATTGGACTTGGCCAGACCAATTTACTTCAACACTGCCTCCTATGGTCACTTCACTGACCAATCCAACCCATGGGAACAACCAAAGGCCTTGAAGTTTTAAGGTGTTTGTTTGCAGCTATAGATTAGCATAATGACAACAAAAATGCCTCCAGCTCAACTCTGGATGGATGATGGTTACGACTAGAAATGATTTTAAGTATTTAAGTTTGCGAGAATATCCTCAACGGGTGTTTAATATAGATGTTACCCAAGGGAATGTTGTAAGAATTTGCGAGGCTCTCGTAGTTGGATTGATTAGTCATTTCTAATCTACTTGCTGTCAGTAAACATGGAGCTCCTGGCCCTCATGGTCTATGATCTGTGGGTTTAGACACATCTTCGCACTTGGCACTTGGCTCCTACTCTGGGGAAACCACGGCGCTTCAAGTAGGCATAATATCGAGGGTATGATCGCTGGTATTGAATCTTCGTACCTCAAAGACGCTTGTGGTAGCCTGGCGTGAGCTTGAACACAAGAATATATTCTGCAAGTTGTGGACTCCTTCGTAGCAAAACTTATGGCGGCTTGTATTTTCAGCAAAAGAACAGATCTAGTTGCGATGCATGCGAATGATGGATACTGTTAAGGGCAGGCTCGGGGAGGTTTTCAACTGCACATGCGTGTTCTAACTTGACTTGGTTATGAACATTTGAAAAGCATGATTTGGAGATATGTACTTTTGGAAACAGAGAATATTTCTATTGATTTAGCCAGATGCATGTATATTTACTTTACTTTCTGATTAAGGGAATTCTCTGTTTGTGTCGTTCTGGTACAGAGGTTGAAATAGTGCATGGAGCAATTGCAGTAGAAATCTATGCGCATGCCTTTCTTCACGGAGCCGTTTCATATACTCTACATAGAGTACAGCCGACTCCCTGATGTCCAATTGAACCCTGCTTCTTATCAAGCTAAGAATTGTGGAGCTTGGGGGTCACATACATGCCCCTCTCATTCAACATTGAACATGAACCACCAGATATCTCTCTCCGGGCTATTGAAGTGAGAGACAGAGCACCACACATGTCAGGAAGTATATGCCATACATGCACCACCTTCCCAAAGCGGTAGCCCGCGCCATAACAATATGATCGTAGTGGGGTCCGTGTGTAGCATTCAACCGGCACAAAGGATTTCGGCAATGTGTCATCTGTCAACAATTTCCCAATTCGTCAAACCGCGCGTTTCTTCTCCACACCTCTCACATCACGCCTTTATAAACTCACTACCAAGTCGTGAGACAAGGAGTTTGTATCTTTCTCATTCACCTTCCTCAAAATAAATTCAAACAATGCTCAGACGGCTTTACTCAAGCGCTACCCACCAGGGCTACCAGCCACTTCGCCAGGCCCTCAGCTCAAAAATCCCTGCAAAACGGGAACTGTACAACCAGCTCAAGGCGCGCGGTGCCACTAAACTCGGAGACCTTACAATTGGCGGTACCATTGGCGGAATGCGCGGATATGAATCACTTGTCTGGGAATCTTCTAAAGTGGATCCAGACACAGGCGTCACCTTCCACGGACTCACTATCCCCCAGGTGTTGTCCCAGCTCCCAACAGCTCCCCAAGGTGGGGAAGTACTCCCAGAGGCAATGTTTTGGTTTCTAATCACTGGAGAAATGCCTACAAAGGAGCAAGCTGCTGGCTTTGTTCGTGAGTTAAACTCAAAGCTGGAGTTGCCAAAGTACCTCAAGACAGTCCTGGACTCCTTGCCAAAGACAATGCACCCAATGACACAGCTCTCAATTGCAATCTCTTCTTTAAACA
The DNA here is from genome assembly GCA_030558145.1 of Barnettozyma sucrosica. Lineage (NCBI taxonomy): Eukaryota > Fungi > Ascomycota > Saccharomycetes > Phaffomycetales > Phaffomycetaceae > Barnettozyma > Barnettozyma sucrosica. The sequence goes on from JAJMRY010000030.1 coordinate 19,340, forward strand.
ATGATTCGGTGTTTGCCTCCGCCTACGCCAAAGGACTTCCAAAGGATCAGTACTGGGATCTTTACCTTACAGACTCGCTCAATCTTATTGCCAAATTGCCTGCAATTGTTGGTCGCATCTACTCTAACGTCTACCATGGCGGTAAACCTCTAGGTGCCCTCGACCCTCAGAAGGACTGGTCATACAACATGGCTAGCGTTTTGGGTATGACCCAAGACTCAATGAATCTGAGCAACCTCACCAGTGCTCAATCAACTGACTTTGTTGATTTGTTGAGATTGTACTTAGCGTTGCACGCAGACCACGAAGGAGGCAATGTCAGTGCCCACACTTCGCACTTGGTCGGGAGTGCTCTTAGCGACACCTACTTGTCTTTGTCTGCAGGCATCCAGGGACTGGCTGGGCCGCTACATGGTCTTGCTGCACAAGAAGTTGTCAGTTTCATTCTGGCTATGAGAGATAAGATTGATATCAACTCCCCAGAGGCGATTGAACAGTACTTATGGTCATTGCTCAACTCGAAGCGTGTGATTCCTGGGTATGGCCATGGTGTTTTGCGTGCTCCTGACCCACGCTTCTCTGCCTTGCTGAATTTTACAAACACTCATGAATCCCTGTCCAAGGACACCAACGTTCAGCTCGTCAAGAAACTGAGTCAAATTGCTCCCGAAGTGTTGAAGAAAACTGGTAAAGTGAAGAACCCATTCCCAAACGTGGACAGCATCAGTGGTGTGTGCTTCTTGCACTATGGCCTCAGAGAGACTTTGTTCATGACTGTTGTTTTTGGCGCCAGTAGAAGTCTTGGTGTCACTTCACAGCTGGTGTGGGACAGAATCTTAGGAATGCCTATTGAAAGACCAAAGAGTGTCACCTTGGCTGGCTTGGCTCACTTAAAGTGATCCTGTATTTATTGTTATTTATTCTTATGATACTATTACATCTACCAACTTGATTATAGCTAGCACTATCTTTATGTTTCGCTGAATTAAAGACCATAGTGTTCACACCATACTGACCAAAGAGACTACCATGTGGGCCTCACGCTAGTACCTGCGATCAAAATAGCAGGTGGCTAGCCAGTAGGGTCCGGCTCCTGAAGCCCGCCCCACTCTTACCAAATCTCTTTGCAGTACAATCTCAGAGCCGACCACTGACCGACTAGTCCTTGTTCACTTCACTGAAAAGGCGATCCATTGATCTGATAGGTTGACAGTTGTGTCACTGGTGCCGAGTAATGCGCGAGATTCCGAAAACGGCAGCCCGCGCAAAGAGTGGTCAAAGCGTGGTTGAAAGGAGCAGCTTTTGAAATGATCAAAAATTGCAAGACCAGCGCCACCACTCGCACGATGATCATTGATTAATGTTGTTCGATGATTCCACCCTTTGTCATACTAGCCCCACCTCTGGGGGGGCAATCACATGGTGGACAGTGGAAATCCGATATCGGCTTTTGCCTCTCTGTCTGGCTATATTTAAGCATTCCACTTCCCCACATTCAATGGTATCCTCAACTTGAAAAAGATTGTACTATCCGCAAACAATGTTGAGATTCAGTAAATCCAACCGCAGAAGCTTCAGTTCAACTTCCAAAGCCATGTCCGCCATCATCACCCAAAATACCCGCCCACCTCCAGACGCTGTCCTTTCCCGCATCGCCAACTACGTGCACTCTTTTGACCCAGCAACCTCCCCACTCGCAATCTCCACTGCAAGACTTTGCCTCCTTGACACTGTTGGTTGTGGTCTCGCTGCTTTGAAGTACCCACAGCCAACCAAGATTGTGGGCCCAGTAGTTCCAGGAACTGTTGTCCCTAACGGGACAAAAGTCATTGGCACCGCGCATCAGCTAGACCCAGTTCGTGGTGCTTGGAGCATTGGAACGTTGATTCGTTGGTTGGATTACAATGACTGCTGGCTTGCTGCTGAGTGGGGACATCCATCAGACAACATGGGTGGTATTCTTGCTGTCGCTGATTTTCTATCGCGTCAAGCCAAGGCCACTGGTGGTAAAGAGGGGAAAGTGTTCAAAGTTCAAGATGTCCTCGAAGGTATGGTGAAGGCTCACGAAATCCAGGGTGTTCTTGCTCTAGAGAACTCGTTCAACAAGGTTGGTCTGGACCACGTCATTTTGGTCAAGGTCGCCACCACGGCCGTTGTCTCCCAGTTGCTAGGTCTTACAGAGGAACAAACAACAGACGCTGTTTCTCAGGCTTTTGTTGATGGGCAGAGTCTCAGAACCTATCGTCATGCTCCAAACACTGGATCCCGTAAGTCATGGGCGGCAGGTGATGCTGTCTCCCGTGCGGTAAACCTCGCTCTTTTGGTGAAGAATGGCGAGCCAGGACTCCCATCGGTGCTGACTGCAAAAACCTGGGGCTTTTACGACGTATTGTTCAAAGGTGAGGAGTTCAAGTTCCAACGTGACTTTGGCTCATATGTGATGGAGAACGTCCTATTCAAGATCTCTTACCCTGCTGAATTTCATGCTCAGACAGCCGTTGAAGCTGCACACACTGTGCAAGCGCAGTTGGTTGCTAAAGGGAAGACATTCAAGGACATCAAGAGCATCAAGATCCACACCCAGGAGGCCGCTATGCGCATTATTGACAAGGTTGGTCCATTGTACAACTATGCTGACCGTGATCACTGCATCCAGTACATGGTAGCAGTCCCATTGATCCATGGGAGATTGACTGCGGATGACTACTCTGATGCCGTTGCAGCTCAGCCTGAGATTGATGCCCTAAGAGAAAAGATGATGTGTGTCGAAGACAAGAAGTACTCTGTTGATTACCATGACCCTGAGAAGAGATTTATTGGTAACAGACTAGAGGTCGAGTTAAATGACGGCACTGTCATCGATGAAGAGGTTGAATACCCAATTGGCCACAGATTAAGGCGTGAGGAAGGTAAGCCAGTTTTGATTGACAAGTTCAAGAGACATGTCAAAGAGTGGGCTGCGGACAACACAGGTGTTGATGCCCAGGCCATCCTGGACAAGTCATTGGCTGATGGTATTGAGAAGCTTGATGTCGATGAGTTTGTTGACTTATTCACTCTAAAAAACTAGATGGCGCCCATGGCAGGACCTAGGTTTGTTTCTCTGTGATATTTATTCTTTTATTATATATTTATATATTTATATATACATATACATATTTATATACTAGCTGTCTCAATCTAGAAGCACAAGAAACCCCGAACTATCTAACTATAAATTAGTTTAGTACAAAGTCCACCAGATTGGGGATGATTGTGAACTACCAGAAAACAACCCCGCCCTTCCTATTGTTGACCCCTATCATTATACCCGCAGACCGCGGGCTTTGGGATCAGTGATCAAATCTCATCTACGTCACCAGTTTTTTGTGCCATGGTGATCAAGATGCGGGTATCTGCACCTAGTCAATCGTGACTCTTCTAGTCTTTGACAGGGGCTGGGCACAGCAGGACAAACCCCAAGGCGTGGACCAGTCCCCGCCTAAAAAAGCGGTGGTGTCAATTATGTGCATAAAAGTGCATAGTTCCGATGTCAAAAGAAACTATGCATGATAATGCATTTAGCAAGCGGAGGACAAAGCCACAGCACCAGCCTCGAACAAACCGCAAAAGATACACGTTCTCTTCTCCAAAACTGACTATTCGTAGCACAATTGAATCAAAGGCAAACTACAAAAAAAGGAGAGAAATCCTCTTCATTTGAATCTTGAAATCCCCTACCTGTACTCACAAGCAAAGTGGCCTAGTAAAGGAGACGACTCTAAGGATGACTGTTGCTCCAGAAATGATTGCACCAAATATAACACAGACAGTCTATCTGTCCACATCTTCGCGATCACAAATCACTACGTATCACATCTGCCAACTCATTACGTCCTTCATCGGTGTCGTTGCTGGGGTGATGGGAATCACGATGTGGCTGAGGATGGATCCAAGACGCAGAATGATCTTCCGACTCCAAATGTTGGTGTCTCTCATAACATTCGACTTCTTCAAAGCGGTTTGCTATATGACGATAGGAGCATCTCGACTGAAGAACTTGGATGATTTGCGGAACCCACTAACTCTATTAACATGGCAATTCTGTGATGGGCTTGGGTTTGTTGTTGCAAACTGTGCCTATATCTCTGACATCTTAATCCTGGGGCTGGCTGTTCAGAATGGACTATTGATATTCTTGCCAATGTTGACGCACCTTTACAGTCGAAGAGTGATAGTGTTCAAGACCATCTTTTGGAACCTGAAGGAAATAGCCATGTGCCGGAGGGTAGGCTCAGTTGAAAACGTCTTTTTTGACGAGAACACACCGGTGTTTTGCATCAAGGAAGGTGGTGTTTTCCAATATCGGTGGCCACTAGGTATACTTTTTTACACAGTTGGCATTCTTGTTTGCTCGTTGATGTTTATTGACAATGGACACTACAATATTGACTTTGGTTGTACCGTTGCAATAGACTCAATCTGGAAGAGACTCGTGAACGACTTTGTCTTCAAATACTTGAACGTGATTGCGATCGTCACAATCTACGCCGCCATCATCATTCATATATTCCTCCAGTCCCGTAAAATAAAAAGGGACAAAGAGATGATTCTAAACCATGGTGATATTCCCAATAACGAGCTGAGCCTTGATGCAAACCTCCAAAGAGATTTGATGGAAATAGCCCTTTCCAGCACCAAGAACAGCCCGGAAGAACAGTTGCGTATCGCAATGAAGTACTTGAAGATGCTGATGCTTTATCCAATAGGATACGTGTTCATCTGGACTCCCACCCTTGTCTCCCAGATCTTCTACTTGTATGAAAACAAAAACAACCCCTTTGCCCTACGGCTCATGCGGACGCTCACAATACCATTGAGTTGTGCTGTTGACACAGTGATCTTTATGGTGATGGAGAGACCATGGCGCTTCACCACTGCAAGAATGAAAAATAAAAAGAGCGTCTTTGTACGGGAAAAGTACGGATACCTGGAGAATGAAGCACCAGATGTCGGTGCAACTACCTGCAGCAGCAGTGGGCTTGATAGCTCACAAGGCGAAGACAGTGGAGGTGTGAGTTTGAGCAAAGGTTGGACAGAGCCGTCTGTATCTGATGTGAGTCAAAGAGCAACGTCTGGGGCGAACATCGATGGAGCAATGAATTTGGACTTGATGGCGTTCTTAAAAGGGTGAAAAACCACACATGCATGATCAGTGCTGATTTATAAGTATGTCGGGTATTCTTAAATAAGAGCTCATCATTCTGTTAATGTAAGAAAGTTCATCCAAACAATTCATCCATTTCATCATCATCTTCATCTTCTTCTTCTCGTCCTCCTCTCCCTTCTTCTTCGCCATCTCTTTCTTCTTCTTCTTCTTCATCATCATCATCTTCTTCTTCTTCTTCTTCATCGTCATCATCGTCATCATCTTCTTCATCTTCTTCATCCTCGTCTTCTACACTAGCACTCGCAGCCCTGCTGTCTTTAGCATCATTATTCTGGTTTCCATCGTCATTTCCATCATTATCACGAGGGCCATCATTTTTCTTTTCCTCTCCGCTCTTCAATTGTCTTCTCTTATTCTCCAACTCCTTCTCCAGCTTCTGAATACTATCCAGCACTCTCCCCTTCATCAATGCATTATGTGTCTTTGCCAACCTGCCCTTGTTGGCTTCAATGGTAGCAGTCAACTCATTAATCTCATCACGAAGCAATGCATTGTGCTGTTCATTTTCATCCACTTCAGTAGCTCTCTGAGCCTCATTGTCTGAATCGGAGGCATCATCATCTGAAGACGAGTCATTCTCTTCATTGACTGGCTCATTGATATCCTCTTCCTCCCCCTCCTCTTCCTCGTCGCCAAACAAACTCTCGTCTTCCAACGCTTGCTCCAACTCCATCTCGAATTCATCAGGAAGAACATCCTGCTCAATAGGTTTATCTTGAAACTGTGGGGCTTCAAAGGATGCTGGGATTTCGTGTTGAAAAGTGTCGGCCTGCAGGCTCTCTGGGTCCACCATTTCATAGCTGGTCTCGTCAGCCTCCTCATCAAGTCTGATCAACTCATCCACTCTGGCCTCTAATGCCTCTATCTCAGAGTTATCCACTTTTCTCCTAAAGGGAGAACGAGTGATATGTGCCAAAGGTGGTGTAATCCCTGATTCATAAACGTCCTCATCAGACACCACAACATCTTTCAGCTCATCCTCATGCTGGATCTGTTTGACCACGAGCAAGATCTGTGCAACATCAATCGTCTTGAGCGCATTCTTCTTGTCCAGGGATTTCATCACCTCTAGCACATTGGGTAAATACATGAGCCTTGCCGCGTACATCACATCACGCACCTTCAAAATGGCTCGCTTGGAGTCTTTCCAAACGATTGCGAGGTCCTCAAGCTCTCCTGTTTCAACAGCGTGGCGGACGTACTCTAGCTCAGCATCCGGAAGACAGCGAAGAATGAGCCCTTCCTCCATGAGAGGGTCGTCTTCGATCTCAGAGTCCTCTGAATCATAACCTTCACCTGGAATTCGTGTTGGTTTGAGACGTAGGCGATTAACAGTAGGTCTCCGAGGCTTGTTCAGTTTAAGCTTGATATTCTTAGAAGGTTTTGATACTGCTTGGACTGGTACTTTGGCCTTTGGTTGTTGTACGAACATTTTTAGCTTTGTACGAGCAGCGCTGTTGCTATTCGGGGTTGAAGCTGTCGATGCAGCTTTGGACGGGACATCGTCAGAAACAGCGCGCACCGGCAGCTTCAAGTTGATCTTCAGTCCTGACATATTTGCTCAATGTGTGCAGGTGTCGGTGGCGAGCGTAGTAATGGTGGTAATTTTGGCTCAAGTCAAAATGCTTTCTTTCCGCGAATTGATTTGTTCTTGATTTGTTTTGTTGATGATGTGAGGTGGTGAATGCGAACGACTTTTAGAGAGCACCGGCTTCTTCTTTTCAAGAGTCGATACAGGCTCTTCTTGCGAGCCAATTACCAGCAGAATTTCTATCATTACAATCCCAAGAGATGAAGGGAACAACTGTTTACCAAGTCGAGAATCTGGAAAGTGTCACATCTCATCGCGAACAGTAGTATAGAAAAATAAAAAAACTTCTATCTTGAAACGCTTCTGCTCTTTATTCGCCACTCACTCTCTCTTTCCCGTCTGATGAAACTTCCTCTGCCCACAAACCTCGCGCTGCGAAACTACTACGGCTGCTCCTATATTAAAGACGGTGTGATTGCGTCGAAGATCATTGACCATGCCAAACTAAAGTACTCAAAAGACCTTAAGATCCTTGATACATACTCCAACAATCTTGTTTGGTCCACTTCTCTCTACAACTCGCTCCAGCCTCAGCAGCATGTTCTGATGGAGTCTAGAAGGGATTTTGTTAAGCATGCTCAGGCACACCTTGCCACCCTTCCTGCAAACACCATGTCGCTATACCCACACGACCCTTTCAACTGGCAGTCGTACCTTGATCTCACGGAGAAGGAGAAGATCCTCACCCCGGATTTCCAGGACCGCACACATACCCATACAAATTTCCTCTTCACCTCTAACGCCAGCGATGAAGGGCTAGTAATGCAGTGGCTGGCTTGTTTGAGTCATCAAAATTGGATATTGAAGTATGGGAACGTGAAGCTTTTGCTGTGGATGCCAGAGGCTTCTGCCATCAAGATCACTGCGCCGCCTTGTTCCAATGCGAGGGCCAAGTGCTCAGTGGTGGCGCAAACTTTTGCAGATCTCCGCATTGTTGCATCGCAAAACTCTGCAAACTTGAAGAAGTTCAACAAGGACGTTTTGGAGAGGGATGACCCAATGATTGTCTCGCCAGGTGCTTTCACTGGTGCCACCCCCATGACCCTGCTCGAGATAAATCCACGTGACGTTGAACTGAACGATGTGTTCACATGGGACTACGTCACCAAGAACCTCATGATTTGCAAGACTCTGAGTGTTACTGAGGCCGTTAGAAACTTGGGCCCAGGTGCTGAAGAGTATTTTACCCAGAAGATTCCAAAAGAGAAGCTGACGAGAAGGGTCAAGGATCTAGAAGGAGCTGACTTTCTAGAAATTGTGAAGGTGTTTGATGACTGGCCATTCAAACCTGAGACCTTGTTTGACTTTTTGATACATGAGAGAGGGAATTAAGAGTAGGAAAAAACTGTACATAGAAACATAGAAAATTATTGCATAAATATCTTAATAAAGAGGATGGCAAAATCTTTAACCTGCTTATTCATTCTCCGACGGGCTTGCTCGCGTACTATTCAAACGAATGACAGTCCTACTGGGTGATGTGTGATCTGCAATGAATGTGTATTATGATTTGTAATCTTTTACATAATAGAAACTTGAAGTTTGAAGTTTGGAAGTGCGCGGGCAAGTGCAACTCTTTTGATCTGTGAGTACAAAAGGGATAGAAGACACACTCCGAATCCTGGCATAGAATTGAAAATGCCACCGCGTGACATTCACGGCTACTTCATTCTGGATGTGTCGGCTTTGACTAAGGGACTCAGTTCCATCAAAAGCTGGTTTGAATCTGATCAGTATGAAGTGAAGCTCTTTATCCCATCATATACAATTCATGAATTGGATTACCTCAAGTCTGGAAGCTCTATGCTTTCTCGTAACGCACGCGAGAGTATTCGCTTCATCGAAAAATGGGTCACCGATGATCGCGAAGGATTGAGCCAGCTTATAATCGAAACACCGGACCAGGTTGGTCCAAGTTGGAAACAATGCCTCAAGTACAAGAATCATGCCCCAAAAGTGTCAGAGTTTGATGGAGATAAGTTCTGCCTTCCAAGAAGAGTAGATAAGAATGGGAAGAGGAAGGATGGGGATATCACTTATGAGGAGGATTTGATTAAGGAAGGCCATAGTTTGAGTGACGTACAGCAGGCCCAGAGGGACAGATCCAAGGAAAGGGCAGAAATGCCTAACCGTATGAAGTACCTCATTAGACCTTCTGTCAAAAAGATCAAGATTGATGAAGAAGACTGGAAGCTAATCACTGAGGAAAGATCTACGCGTATTTGGTGTGAAGCTTATGGGGTCAAGTGTGTCAACTTGACCCAGGCTGAGTCGATGCTTTTTCACGCAAAGAATGTCACCAAATCGAAGACAGCAGGAGACCCAAGAGGCGGTAGAAAGTCTCCAGAGACTAAGAACAACGTTGTGATTGAGAGATTCAGCAGTATTAGTTACGCTCCGAGAGGTAATGGTGAGTTGTGGGTCCCATAGCTATTCGCTTATCTTATCCCTTCCCCTCGTTATATTTTTTACCAAGGATGGCCAGCTGTCACGTTACCCATCGTTTCATCCCTTTGAAAACTTGCTGGTACTTGCTTCAGCCCTTTGTTCCTGGTTTGAGTAGGCTCTGCAGTGTCTGATATGAGGTCTAAAACTGTCTTGTCCGTTTGCCTTATGATCAAAAAGACACCAGTTTGAATCATCCCATTCTATAATTGCTATTGGAGTATAACAGTGAGAGCGTGGAAGTATATATATATATATATATGATACTTAGCAAGCGTCAAGTCAAAACGGAGTGAAACTACAAATGCTAAAACTCTTCATACCAGACATCCATAAAAGATAAATAGTCAATCAGTGATTAACAGTAACCTAAGCTAGTTTTTGATAAAATCATATCGATGAAAAACCGCTCCACTCATTCCACACACATATCTTCAGATATTAGTCATTGAAATTCTACTCATCGAGCCGGTAATTAAACAAGCCCTAACATTAGAGATGCCAGAAAAAACATACATATGATAGGTGGATCATCATTGAAATGTGTGTGAAACAAAGGAGACGGTTTGACTTCTGATATTGAGGAACTTACCGGTGGTTGTCTCGGACTGTTGACATTTGACTCTTCAACTGTCAAAAGTGCCTTGTTTTAGAAGATGTAAAAGGAAAGAAACTTCAAATTTTTTCAAAAGAACTTTTAAAGTGGTTGGTGTGGCCTTACCGTTTTCAGTGAGGACGAAATTGCGATAGAAGTGGGAACTAATGACTCCTAGTAGGAAACCTGGTGCGTTGAAACATGAAGTTCCGTCTCTACTAGTGATGATTCTAACTTGCAGTCTCTCCACAGCCGTGGTTTTTAACCGCTGGGAGTCTTTGGCCACTATCTCTGGCAGATGGAGCTAACTGGCGTGTCCTTAACAAAAAATACACCATATCTCTTAGGGCTATGATAAGTGGCCAGATTCCCATGAATCGCTCTTCGCTCCTCTGTCAAGCCATTATTTCCGGTTATGGGTACCCTCAAGTACTTTTTGCCCAGGTCTTTTAATATCGGTATGTTACTATCAGCCTGTAGGCACAGCTATCTGAGTCGTTCAGCAACAACGAAGTTTTGCCTCAACTTGAAAGGAATGAAATACCAGCCTGTGTTCTCTCATCTATCATTTTAATTTATTGCAACCAGGTGCTATCGTAAAACTCCCACTGTCTACGGAACAACTAAAAATATTCAGGAACGATAGTATGCGATAATCTAAACCCTTGTGGCTTCGTTCTCCTGGTTCCATGATTTGACTGGATCAAACAATAAGGTTCTAGGATCAGTCCCGAATCTGGTTCTCAAGCCAATACCTTCACGTAATAGATCCTGTACTGTCCACCCCGGGTGTGATTCAAGGATCATCTTGTTATGCTGTTCTATTCCCAGATCGCTTCTGGCAAACTCACGGATGACTGGATTAACATCTTGGACATACTGAGAACTAGGAAGGATGTCAAACACTTCATCGGGATAAGTATCCTTCGAGTACTGGCGAATTTGAGCTAGAAGTCCCCTTGAACGTGTGTTCCGATTCGATTCAGTGAGCCTGGATAGGATGAATTCACGGTCATAGTGAATAATGGGGCCAATACTAGTAAACCCTATCTTGTATTGCATCGATGGAAGTTGGGTGTACATCTCCTCCGGATAGTCCAGCTCAAAGTACTCTGGGGGCGCCATCAATGGCTCTTCAATGATGTGGGCTTCCTCATTGTCCAAGAGATGTTCGTCAACAGGAGGAGTATAGTTTAGGAGAGTGTGGTGATTGGCCTCAACCACATTAGCTATGGAAAGGCCATCAATCACATTTGCAAACACTTTTATGTCCTTCATCTCATCAACTGTCATCTGAGTCTTCTTCTCTCTTGCAAATTTCAACCTTCTGAGTCCATCGCCTTGTTCTCGTTTGCATAAAAATTCTAGTTGATTTAAAGAAGCCCGCAAGTCCATGTTGCGGTCAAAGAGCACTTGCTCAATATCCTCATCACGAATGCATACATTCTCCACCAACCCCACCAAAAACAAGTACGCCCTTAAAGATTTCATAGTCTGTCTCCCATATTCAAAAACAGCAGCCAAATCCACTAGTTTGGAAGGAACAGCATCTATGTCAGCACATGATATGATTATGGGTCTTCTTGATATGCTCATCAAGTGGTCCACCACAGACCAGAAACCTCTATCATGCTCAAATAAGATATCAACATCCTCTAGCAAGATGACTCCTTTCTTGAACTCTTTGCCATCGTTTTGATGAACCAACTGTGTAGTACTTAACTCTTTCAAGTTGCTCATGATATCCTTGCGGCTTCTGTTTTGACTTGCATTGATTTCATAGACATACCCATTTAGCTCTTCAACCAACGCATATACAGCACTAGTCTTCCCAACACCATGCGGTCCATGGACAATCATTATAGGGACATACTCTTCGTCTTCAGTGGCTTCACTATCATCTTCCACAACAAAATTGTCCATGTTGTCTGAAGCCTCTTTTTTCTTTTTTTTCAAGTCGGGCCTCTTTGTAGTCCTCCTGAGTATCTTGAAAGAATTTGAAATCCATGTCTTCATACCGTTTATCATGGTAGTGTCTGCCAATATATCATCTGCTTTTTGAGGACGATAAGCTATTGTCCACATTTCCCGAGGATGAAATTCTCCATTGAAGATATCGATGAATCGATTATAATAGCTAAAATTTGAAAGCTTGGGTATCTTTCTGGTCGCAATTTCAAGCCTAGATTGGCCAACATCAAATTCACTAATTTTCAGCCTAGGTTGTGCATAATCACTTGAGCATTTCATTGTTGGAAGGGTGTTCAGTCCAATCTCCTTGGAACCTAGATGCTTTCTGGGAGTCAAGGAGAGTTTTCTGTGTTCAACTGTTGATGTGGGATATTTCACGTGAACTAGATCCTTGGTGAGATCAGGAGGTGGTAACTCTTTGAGTTTTGATATAGGGTTCTTTCTGATAATAGTTTGATCAATCAACAAGGGGAATGCAGTAGGGTTCAGCTTTTCGTCTCCTTGACCAGGGCCAGAACTCCTTTTGTTAAAAAAATCACTTGAGTTCCCAGATCTGGCGGATGAATTTCTGATCTTTTCTTCCAGCTCCTTGATCTTCTGTTGACGAGGCTTATACTTGAAGGTTGCAAAAAGGGTCTTCTCATTCTTCTTCTTAGGAATATCCTTCTTCTTCCTTCCCTTCTTTGATTTTAACTCTTCGTCTTCAGACAGGATATCAACTACTCTTGTGTGCTTTTTGGAGATGGCCATGAAGAGATCCTTGGGACTGAGTGACTGCTTAAAGGGACTATCTTCGCTGTCACTTGAAAGACAGATCACTTCATCATTAGGCTCTTCATCTATTGTGAGGTCCTGTGTGTTGTGTATCCCTCCTTTTTGGGGTACTGTGCATACTATATCTTCTTTGTCTGATCCTGGAGTTTCAGGCTCTACTTGAATGGGTTTCTTCTTTCTCGTTCCTGTCAGTATATCTAGAGCAGTGATCCCTGACTTGGACTGTTTCGTTGGGGAACTGGTTGTTATGAAAACAGGTTCTAAGTCAGAAGAGCCTGGATCTCCCAAAGAGATGATTGGGCTATTGAGGTCAGAGCCTGTAGTTTTAAATAATTCTTCCACTGCCTCAGTCTGGTGAACCGCTTGTGGCTCCATCTCTTTTTTCTCAATGTTAAACCTCTGAAAGATATCCTTAACTTGAATTTTCTCAATTATGGATTGGGTATGGATGGAATCATTCCGTAAAGTGCCCTCTTCAACCACGCTCAAATCGACATCTGTGATAATTCCACTCTCTTCTTCGCCTCGATCGCTCACAGCAGTGGAAGTATCAGGTTCTAACTTATCTGAAGTTTCATCTGGTATACCATCCAGGTGCCTGTTGTCAAACCAGCCGTCTAGAACCCCCTGTGCCATTGATTTCAAAGGCGTTGTGCACTCCGACGCTTTGTTTGTAAACCTTCAAGACAGGAAACACGCTCGATAAAGTGTTTAGTAAATTGGTACGGACACTTTTCTACTTCAAATCATCAAATCGTTTCTCATTAAAATATTTACATGTGTTTCATGCCATCGCGCCTAGGCCGACAACTAGCAACTGGGACGCAAGGACCTTGGACCAGTTCTCCAATTTTTTATAGCGCTGTTCAATCTCAAATTCACGAACGTGTTTTGCTAAGTCAATATAGATTTCGGTTGCTATTGAATCGAGCAGCTTGGATTCTCTCAAGGTAGTTACCTTTTCTAAATCACCCAATTTCTTAACAACGCGGAAGGACAACGGTGGTAAATTTCCCAACTCGTCGTTGTCATTAGGTTCAAGACGCTTGATATTTACATAATTGATAAGAGGTTTGAGCTCATCCATGGTGATGATCGGCTCACCAGTGGAGAACTTTGGTATTTCTGTTGGAATCTTTGCTCTCAAATCACTGAATTGAATCTTGAGGTCAATCACAACATACCTCATATCATAAGGGATGTCATTGTCTTCAGTGGGAGGCATAATATCTGCTGTTATCTCAGCCATTCCGCCGTCAACTAGCCAGTTGAGCTGGGAACCCGTGAGATCAACATCTTCTATCTGTATCTGATCAAGTCTAAATCTAGAAATCCTTTTCCAAGGGTTATTGTCATCTTCAATGTCGTTGACATATGCGTATTTGTGTTGGCGCTTGTGAATAGTGAAGAGGGAGTCATTGAAGGAGCCATTCATAGAACCAACATTCCAAAAGTCAAGGAAGATCCATTTTAAACGTAGACGTGGCAGTTCACAACTGTAGATGGATAAATCCAGCGGCTTTGTTTGGCCTTTCTTGATCACCTTGATTTTAGAATCCACAATCTTGACACTTCCCAGCTCATAGTTCTCATTCAGTTTTAGGTCAGATATTTCCAAGACGTCTTCTTGAAGTTGGGAGCGATCAATTACTCCGTACATACCCTGTATTTCCACATCTTCAATCATACCCTTCAGATCCTTCCATTTCTTGAAAGAGAGCGTCAACTTCAAGGATTCAATCTGAAGATCGAGTTTCACACCAGTAGACTCATCCACAGTCTTAACAATGACTCTCTTGAAGTCAATCATCCCCTTTTGCCATTCAGGAACAATTGCTTCTTCGAATTTAATATCCAACCCAGGGCTTAACCAAGTGATAAATTTCCCAGTCAAGTTACCCACGAGCTCTTTGGCAAAAATAGAATTCAAACCATAGAACAACAGAGAGAAAAAGGTGGTAGTACCCGCAATTACCCATATTATATGTGATAGAATTATCCATGAAAAGAACGCCGTTATTTCTGATGTATTAAAAGGTCTGTAACCTTTGATCAAGAACCATTTAGATCTGATAGCAAATCTCTGCCAAACTGAGCCCGCTTGCGACAATAGAGACTCTTTGCTTTGTATCGTGTTTGGTTTAGGTGGAAAGACAATCCTTTGTTCGTTGGGCTGGGCCTTGCTGGGGTCTGTCAGTGCGTGACCTTTGTCAATAGGTTTGAGTGGGGGTTGCTTTTGTTTGCAAATGAGAGTAGGATGGTAACAACGGATCTGGGAAGTGTAGTTCCGGTATGACCTGATTGTTGAGTAAGGTAATGAGGGAATTAGTGCCCTGCTGAAAGGATTATACCCTAGTAAAAGCCTAGTTGAAGACAATTTTGTTCTTAAAAGTGACATCTTTCTTGAGCATCCCTTTCTATTGGTGTTTGTGGGGGAGATAATAAATGTGCAAAAAAAACGTAAAACCTGTTGAAATACCGGAGGATATTTCTCGATGTGGGTGACTCTGATATCTATGGATGTCCTCTGAGCACAGGATAATACACAAAATGTGATAAAAACTGACCGCGTGTAAACCTCACTGGTTTTCCTTTCAAGGTCTTTTGTTCCCTGCAAAAATTCTCCCAAGTACCGCGAAAAAGAGAAGGAAAGGCGAATCTAACAAATTCAGAACTTTTCGCGATTTTGGAGACAGGGTAACGCTGATTTTTTCTGTCTCATCGCATCTATCTGTAAAAATTTTATGCTGATTAGCATGATACTTAAAGGTTCTGTCACGCAACTTCCTACCAAGATGGCTGCTCCAACCGCTTTGAAGAAAACTACAGTACCAACTGCAAGTACTCCTGCTATCACTCCCGCTGTTCCTGTTCAAGATCCTGAAGAGGAGGATGAAGTACTCATTGATGCTTCAGGTTCCATCGAAACTGAAGAGGACTCAATAAAGGAGGACAAACCTCCAAAAGAGACACAAGGAGTGGTTCTTGATGTTGAAGGTAAACCGCGTTTCTCATCTGCTGCTAACTCTGGTGAGCGCGTTAAGATTGAGACAAGAAAAGTGCCTGTTCCTCCACACAGAATGTCACCTTTGAAGAACAACTGGCCAAAGATCTATCCTCCTTTGGTGGATCACTTGAAATTGCAAGTTAGAATGAACCTGAAGACCAAGACAGTGGAACTCAGAACGTGGGCTAAGACCAATGATCCGGGTGCTCTACAGAAAGGTGCTGATTTCATCAAAACGTTCACACTAGGTTTCGACATCGATGATGCAATTGCGCTCTTAAGACTGGATGATCTATATATCGAAACATTTGAAATCAAAGATGTCAAGACCTTGCAAGGCGATCATTTGGCTCGTGCAATCGGTCGTATTGCCGGTAAAGATGGTAAGACGAAGTTTGCCATTGAAAATGCCACGAGAACCAGAATTGTGTTGGCAGACTCCAAGATTCACATTCTTGGTGGCTTTACACACATAAGGATTGCCAGAGAGGCGGTTGTCAGCTTGATTTTGGGTTCTCCACCGGGTAAGGTTTATGGTAATTTGAGAACCGTTGCTTCAAGAATGAAGGAGAGATATTGAATGAGGGGGCTGGTGAACTTGGAACTGTGATGAAAGAAATGCAGAGATTGCATGGAAACTGTATATTAACATAAGAATTTAATGAAATCTTCGAAAGATGTGTAGGGTTGAAACTGGAAGTGACTTTTCCCCATTTTCAATCGTGGTTTCCGCAGTTCCCAATTGACTTTAACCAGGGTTTGGGAGCGGAGCGGGAACTGGGAAACACTGTCACGGCACCATGCTTGCCTCAATATGTTGGATAAAGTATCATACCGTCATACTTTCCTTCCGATCCGCCGCACTAACGCATCAGCCCATAAAAAAGTGCTGTTGAAGATGATTTGGGGATAGCATGCATAATTACCACACAAACTGTTTGTTTTCCTCCCAAACCGGTAATAATTGCACCTCACCAGGAGCTAATAATAGAACCTTGCATTACAGAAACACAGATCCAGTTGTAAGAACAGTTTATTTCCTACTGTGTGTGTCCAACTTGAGGATATAGCGAGCAATTGGGCGATTGGAAATGTATTATGGTATGAATTGTTCCTGCTGTTCTTCAATGCGTCAGTTTTGATGTGGAGTTTTTTAGCCTGAAGAAGAGTGAAAAGAAAATCAGTTCGAAAGGTGAGTGAAGATTTCTGCCGAGATCCGTATTCCTCCAACACAATAAAAACTATAAAAAACGCCTGGTCTGCCCATTTTTATTGTGTCTGTACCCCACCTTTACATTTGCAGTTACCGTACTATCATCAATGAAGTTCACCACAGTTCTTTCCACAGCTGTTCTAGCAGCTCTAGCCTCAGCAACTAAAGTCCAACTTTTTGTTCGCTCCCAATCCCCGGACATTGGGATCTCTGGTATCTCCAGCATGCACGAAGGTGCGGGTATTAACTACCTTTCTTTGACTACAAACATCACTGCTAACCCAATTCTTGAATTTGATGAGGAACAAGGTATCATCTACCAAGAGATCGAGAGTGCAGGCAGCACTCCTTTTAGATACAACTTGGGTATCATGAGCTCCTACACCGATGGCGCCTTCCCATTTCTTGAACTAGGCGTTGTGAATCCTGGTACCACCTGGAGCACTCACAACGGCAGATTAATTTCCAGTAACTGCACCAGTTTCTACGCTGGAAAGAACATCGGGGACCCATACAACTACTCGAAGAGCCAGTACTTGTTAGGTGCTGGTACACCTGAGCAGATATTGAAGACAAGTCAGTCCCAAGTTGTTGAAGGTTCAACACAACTCGGTGATGATATTAAGGAAGTTGACATCTTGGTTGTTGAGGTTGACAGCAACAACACAGTTTTTAACCAGTTGTTTGTTTGATTGAATTTAATTGTGAGAAATGCATATTTATATCGTTACATGGTGTACGTACCCCTCTCCCACAATTTTTGGACGACCATAGTAAAATGTTTTCACCGATTTTGGTCTGAAGACAGATACTATCAGCCTCACCCTTTTGTTTCAACGGCGTTTTTGGAACGATTTTCTTGAATCCATAACAAAGAAGAGCCTAACACCGAGCAAGGTACAACTGTATCAGAGAATCATCGTTTATATTCATTCGGCACACATCATTAGATAACTTTACAAGCACAGGCTCCTTACAACAAGCCAGCCTTCTTGAACTCTTCAACCAAAGCTTGACCCAATCTGGCTGGTGAAGGTTGGACCTTAACTCCAGCAGACTCCAAGGCCTTAATCTTATCCTCAGCACCACCCTTACCACCAGCAACAATGGCACCAGCGTGACCCATTCTTCTACCTGGTGGAGAAGATAGACCAGCGATGAATGAGACAACTGGCTTTGGTTGGGCACGAGTCAAGTTGTGCTGCTTTAGGAACTCAGCAGCCTCCTCTTCCGCAGAACCACCAATCTCACCAATCAAGATGATACCCTCGGTCTCAGAGTCGTTTAGGAACAAAGTCAACGCGTCGATGAAGTTGGTACCTGGGAATGGGTCACCACCAATACCGATAACCAAAGATTGACCCAAGCCAGTCTTCGTGGTTTGGTCAACAGCTTCGTAGGTCAAGGTACCTGATCTGGAGACAATACCAATCTTACCTCTCTTGTGGATGTTAGAAGGCATGATACCAATCTTACATTGGTCTGGAGCAATGATACCAGGGCAGTTTGGACCAACAAGACGGGTCTTAGACTGTGTCTTCAAGATGTTGGCGATACGTAGCATATCATGCTGTGGAATACCCTCAGTGATTGCAACAGCAAGAGATATCTCAGCCTCAATGGCCTCCTCAATGGCGGCGGCGGCAATGGATGGTGGAACAAAGATACCAGTGGCAGTAGCGCCAGTTTGGGCAATGGCATCCTTCACACTAGCAAAAACAGGTCTGCCCAAATGCTCTTGACCAGCCTTCTTCGGGTTGGTACCACCAACCACGTTGGTGCCATAGTCAATGGCCTGTTGAGCGTGGAAGGTACCCTGCTTACCAGTGAAACCTTGGTAAATAACCTTGGTGTCAGAGTTGATCTTGAGGTTCTTGATGGTGTCGGCGTAAGAGGCACGAGCAGCAGAGGTAGAAAAGCGGCGGGCGGTTGTTCTGAGCATTGCGGGCTGTGTGGAACTGGGTGTGTTGTTCTTGAAGAAAAGAGTTGGAATAAGTTGTCTACATTTTTCAAGTTTGTGAACCCCATCGCTCCCACGGTTTTTTGGGAAATCTGCAACTTGGGAGACCTGTTGTGGTGGTTAGCAAAATCCCAAAGAGGGGCTCCTTGCCAACAAAAAAAGGTCGATTCTAGGGTAGTGGACAGACGGAAGGGAAGGGCCGTGGATTTTTATCTTAAACCAATTACTGTATATTGTAGAACCCAATACTCGTCTTCTTCAAGAAGTCAAAGCACCACCGTTGAGGCCCACCCCCATTCCATCCCTATTGAAGCCATCACCAGATTACAGAACCGTTTTGAGCCGCATATCTGCCAGTTTACGACGGCAACAATAAAATCGCTAAGGGCACTCCTCCGATAGAGCTGTAGCTGTAGCAAGGGATATGTACATAACTAAGCGACCAGGCTATCGATTGACGTTTTAACCGACGCGTCTTCGGATAGCACAGTCTCGCGCTCATTGCACATGATATCCATTTCAGACAGCTGGAACAAGCTGTTCCACCGACATCTTGAATCCAATGGCTCCGGGCCAAGCTGCCCCTCTTTGCAGCCCCCAATTGAGGCGAAGGAGCTTGTCGGTTCAGAGAACAAAAGTAGTAGTACTAAAAAGAACGGGGGACCTCTGAGTGGCCAGTTCGAAAGGTTGGCACGATTGCCAATTAAAGAGGAGTGCCCGCGAGATCATTGATTTGAGCTCTGGTTCTTGATGAGGTTTGGTGGAAAAGCAAAGGATGGCCTTTTGCCAACCAATATAAGTTCACCTTTCAGCCGCCAAATGGATTCACATGTGAAGGGGGTCACTCCATAGACACTCTTGTCATTTTGTGGTTAGTGAACTATCCTCACCAATTTTGTATAAAAATCGCCACTCAAGGGAAGGATTTGATTCCTGTTGCAGTTTTACTGCTATGGTGATGATGGTATTAGAAGTCGTCCGACTCGAATCTACTCAGAACTGGTGGCCTTAGGGCCTGAATTATATAGTCAAACAAGAAATTGGATAGAAGACACTGAAAAAATCCATTGGCACAAAAAAGCACATGGAGGTGATTGAACATCAAGGTCACAGGTAGGTACTCAATTGCCTATCGGAAATCGCGTGTAGACACCGTCTGGTAGTGAACACTAAGGTTGAAGACCGCGGGGTGAAAAATTGCATGGTTGGTGTTTGATAATTGAGGTCTGTTGAAGGTTTGATTTATGACATAAGCAACTCACCATTGGCTGGTTGGCAAATCTGTTGAAAACAAACTTGTCTTCACAGTGCTGTTCAAGCTCAAACGTGACCGATTTCATCCTATATCAAATGATTGATGAGACACCCTCCTCACCGCAGACTGGAGATCCAACTCCTGTTGTAGGATCTCCATCCGCTACTGCTGACTCAACTACCGTTGAAGTCACAGTCGATACACCAGCGCCAAAGAAATCCAAGAGAGCTACGACACAGACGGGAAAGAAAGTTAGCGCTGAAGTTCTGGAACGTCGCCGTGCAGGGAGGCTTAAAGCTGCAGAGACTATGGCTCGAAAGATCAAGAGCTCAGGTATTGAGAGACGTGATAATCCTATAAAGTATTCTGTCTTTGAAACGCTAACGTTAATCAACCAAAAGAACTATTTCACAGACTACTTAAAGAAAGACGACCAAGTGTTTATTCTGAGAGAGCGAAGACAGTTGAGAATGAGTAAATTGAAAACAAACCAAAAAACGGAGTCAACACCTCAAATAGAAGACGACGAAGCTGAGGATGAAGATGAAGATGACGAAGAGGATGGTGAAGTAGAGGATGACGAGGGCACAACAGAAAGTGGTGTGGAGAAGAAAATTAAAAAAAGAGCAGGTTCAGATATTGTGGTTATTCACCCTGGCTCAAGAAATTTGCGGATTGGCCTTGCATCTGAAATTTACCCAAAGACTGTGCCCTTCGTCATTGCTACTCGAGGTCAATTGAAAACCGAGCCAACCAACAATGTTCCAAGATCTGAGGAACAGGTTCTAAAGTTTGAAACTGCGAAGGAGAACTTACAAAGAGATTTCAAGGAAAGAATGAAGTACTACAAAAGACGGATTCTTCCAAACTCAAACGAAGTCGCTTCCAACTTCAACAAGAAGGTTCAACCTGAGAGTATCTCCGAAATAAATGACATGCATCGTCCAGAATACATCAAACCTAACAGCCATGATCACAATAAGGCTTACTTTGGTGAAGCAGCACTGCGACTAGATACCAATGAGTACAAACTACGTTGGCCATTGATCACGAATGGCATATTCAACAGCGACGAATACGATTCTCCTGAAGAACTAGTTGGTGAGATTCAGCAAATGATTATTCATGTTTTGGAAGAACAATACAACATCAAATCCTGCAAAAACTACCATACAGTGCTTGTGATTCCTGATCTCCATGACAAGATCTACGTTGAGACATTTATTCGTCTTCTTCTTCAATTGGGATTCTCTGGTGTTGGGGTGATTCAGGAGTCTCTGGCAGCAAGTTATGGTGCAGGTGTCACCCAAGCCTGTGTGATTGACATTGGGGCTAAGACCACTAAAGTTGCTTGTATTGATGATGGTATGATTGTTCCAAATTCCAGAGTTGTGCTGAACTATGGTGGTGACGATATCACAAAACTTTTTTACCACTTATTGAAAGAGAACTCGTTTCCTATTGATTTTGACGAATCCAATGGGGGCGAGTGGAAGCAGATGGAGCAGCTAAAAGAGAAGTTTGTTACTTTTCAGGATGCCAATATTACTGTTCAGCTCTACAACTTCATCAAGAGATACAGTGATAAACTGTCTGAGAAGTATGAGTTTAAAGTCTTTGATGAGGTGATGTTATCTCCTATGGCCTTGTTCTTTCCAGATGTGTTTTTGAAACCAGCAGGCTTTGAAGAAAGAAAGTTCACTGAGAAGGAATCGACGGATATTTTCACTGGTGAATCCAATGACCCACTCTCAACAACACAGAAGAACGCGTGTGACAAAGACCTGTTTTCTGACAAGAAGGATTTCGACGCAATTCAGGAGCTTTTAAGTAATGAGTCTTTGGATTGTGGTGCTTCTACGGCTAAACCAGCCTTGGCCAACTTAGACAAGGTGATTATTCAAAGTATTGTCAATGGATCCAGAGCTGACTTCGCCAAGATGAAGGTGTTCTACGAGAACCTGTTGATTGTTGGTGGATCTTCCAAGATTGAAGCGTTAGATTTGATGCTTACTGACAGAATCAACATTTGGAGATCCAAGATTTTGTCATATGCTCAGTTCCCCGAATTCTTCAAGACTTGTGAAGGTATTGTTGCTAATTTTGAAAAGAAACATGAGTTGTCGAAGTTGCCAAGTGAAGATCCGCGCCTTCCAAAGCTAAAGGAAGAGCTGGCTGAACTACTCTCTGAAGAGACAGAAAAATACTTGGCCTCACCAAACAACACGTTATTGAACGTTGAGGTTCTACCAGCACCAAGAGAAATTGATCCATCCATTCTTACCTGGAAGGGTGGCGCTGTGTTTGCTAGATTGAAGATCATGGAGGAGTTGTGGATCAGTGAACGTGACTGGGATCTTTTGGGAAGTAGAACCCTTCAACATAAGATGCTCTTTAATTATTAGTGACGAAATAAGAAAATTATGCTTGTAGATGGAGCTATAAAAGCGCAAAGACTGTCTACCCTCCTGTCTCATTGAGAGCTGGAGGAAAAAGAAAAATCAACGACCCTACGCAGGATCGAACTGCGGATCTTACGATTAACAGTCGTACGCCTTAACCAGCTTGGCCATAGAGTCATATTTTGATGAAGGAGGATGGAGTTTGGGCTGTGAGTGACATATTCAGTTAAGGCAGTTGATCCAATAGCTCCTCTAAGACTATCCCTGGGTGGAGAGAATAACTGGTGCCTTCTGACAACCATCATGGGTTGTAAATAGGGGCATAGCGAGCCCAAAGTTTCCTTTATCACTCTCCAGTGTCCACTCCACCATTGTTTGAGCCGATGGTATCCCTTAGCGAAGTTAAAACTTACTGGTTGGTAGACTGTGATCTGGAGTTAAAGAGAAATAACTGTTGAAATACTTGAAGGGGAATTAGCCTGGCAATTCTTCGAACACTATGTACCGTAAACAGCCAAAATACAAACAAACAGATCAGCAAAGTACACCAATAAAAAGAATAAAAAGTGTACGGGTGGGAAATTCCAAGTTCTAATTCCAAACGTGTTGCAGCCTGTATGTGCCACGTCTTACGGGTGAATTCCCAAAAGGCATTGGAGCAAAACTTCCATCCTTTGAGTTCCTGATTTGATTGAATCTTCAACTATATATCTTTCGAGTGGTCTTAATTTATCTATCGCCTTCATGTGCCATCACGCCGTGACGCAACACATGTAGTATAATTAGTTAAACTGAACAGCGTGAAACTTTGCGGTCAAAGCGGCGAGTCACCTCCGGTACGGATCATATAAGCATGACTTCCGTCATGAATATATGTCTTCAAACACAATCTCAAGTTCAGCCCCGTCATCGAGAAACCTTAGGGCACACTTGTTGTTTCGACTTGTACATGGACCTAAAAGAACAGAGTTGAAAGCTATGGCTAAAGAAAGACATATGGACATGCCTAGAATCCAGAGCCCAGAGCCCAGAGCCCAGAGCCCAGAGCCTAAAATCGCTGGGGCTGCTAGGATGTGGGGCCATGTATGTCTGTGGGTCTCGAAATTATGGATTAAAGGATTACTTCAATAGATGGATCACCGATCATGAATGGGGTACAGAAAACGTTGAATTGACAGAACTTGACAGACGTTTACAGAATGAAGCTCGTTTGACTGGAACACTTCGGGTAGCACACTTGGAGGGCAGTATAACAAGGGTGTCACAGTCACCTCGAGTGAAATAAGTACTCAATTGTTGCGGCCCAAAGCACCATCTATTGCCGATAGGTTTATGCGTGACTCGTAAGGCTGCATGTTTGGGACCTTGTATGTGTGAAAGAAGAGCCTGTGCGGGATGATTTGTGGTCCAGCACAACTAAGGTCAACCTACCTAGCTACGTTGTACATCCTCTTAAACTAATACCTGTCCGACTCCTGGGGCCACTGCCTCGCTGTGTCAAAACATTTGAGAGCAAAAGAGTTCCGATGGTGACAGGTCGAGTCTCGTCGTTCGGATCCCGCCAACTCACATGCAAACAATCCTTTTGCGAACTCGAACTTGTCTCTAAGTCTGACTGCCCAATCAATTAACCCGAGCAACTCCTCAAAATCTCCGGTCCAATAATTTCGATGGTTCAACAATGCCGGCTGCAACCAACTCCGATTCGTGTCAAAAAAAAAAAAAAAAAAAAAACCGGGGTCCCCGTGCTGAGCTACATGTAGTTTGTTTGACCTACAGTTTTCAATGCATAGGTGACGGCAAAAAAAATCAGATAATTTTGGCGATATAAAAGGAGGCTCGCCCCTCCCTTCTGCCTTGTTCTACCCGCCAACTCGATACGATTGAGCTGAAACTCTACAAAAGCACCATCTATCAAGCTTAATTTGCACAATGCTTAGAAACATTGCCAGAAGACAATTATCAACCGCTAGGGCTCTAGTCTACGAAGGCCCAGGTAAGAAGGCTCTGAAGGAGGTCGCCTTCCCAAAGATTCAGCATCCAACAGACGCCATTATCAAACTATCAGCTACCACCATCTGCGGTACGGACTTGCACATCTTAAAAGGTGATGTCCCAGAGACCACCCCAGGTACAATTTTGGGGCACGAAGGTCTAGGATACGTTCACTCCGTTGGATCCCAGGTGTCCAAGTTCAAGGAAGGAGACAAAGTCTTGATCTCCTGTGTCACTGCCTGTGGTGAGTGCAGTTACTGCACGAAGAACTTGCAATCTCATTGTCTTGATGGCGGTTGGATTTTGGGTCACACCATTGACGGCACTCAAGCCGAGTACGTCAGAATTCCACATGCTGACAGATCTCTATACGACATTAAACCGTACGAAGGGAAGGTTGCTGACGAGGCATTGTTGATGTTGAGTGACATCTTGCCAACCGGTAACGAAATTGGAGCCGTTGCTGGTAAGATCGAAGAGGGAGACATTGTTGCCGTTGTCGGCGGTGGTTCTGTTGGTATCTCCGCCTTGATCGCTGCTAAGAGCTTCAATCCAGGTAAAACCATTATCATTGACTTTGACAATGAAAGATTGAGAATTGCCAGAGAGGAGTTTGGCGCTGATGTGACCATCAATCCATCAGAAGTTGCATCAGTCAAAGACGAGATCGCCAAACTCAGTGCTGCTTTTAACATTAACTCCAGAAAGGGCTTAGAAGATGGTGTTGATGTTGCCATTGAAGCTGTTGGTATTCCTGCAACTTTCCAGACTTGTCAGGATATCATTGCCCCGGGTGGCCGTATTGCCAACGTTGGTGTCCACGGAGTTAAGGTTGACTTGCAATTGCAGGAACTATGGATCAAGAACATCAACATTTCCACTGGTTTAGTCTCTGCTAACACCACCCCTGACTTGTTGGCCAAGATTGACCAAGGTAGCTTGAACCCAGTCAAGTTGGTTACTCACAAGTTCAAGTTTGACGACATCATTAAGGCCTACGATATCTTTGCCAACTCTGCCAAGGAGAAGTGTATCAAAGTCTTCTTGGAGTTCAACAAATGAAGAGCTAACCAATCTCCTTTATGATTATTGAATGAACAGATCTATGAGCCGAGATCCTGAGATTAGTAGATTGTATGACGAGTAGGGCGCGGTTCCTCTTGGTCACTAACGGGGACTGGGACTGGAGTGTGAGCTTCACCCTTAAAAACCGAAGTGAACCTTGGAGATTCAAGTTACAAGCAAGATCATTGGCTTCATAAAATTGAATGCAGACATAAAATTCGAGGAGTGATGTTCAGTTGGCAAAGCAATGGACGCCGTATCTTGAACAAAGAAAAAAAGGGAACTAAAATAAAAAGAAATATGGTCCCTAGCAGGATCGAACTGCTGATCTTGGCGTTATTAGCACCACGCCTTAACCAACTGGGCCAAGGGACCTGATTTTCTTTGTGTAAATTGTTAGCCGAATGGTGTGTGACTTATCTAACTGGGTTATGATCCTTGTTAGATTTGGTTATCCTTTTTAGGGGATTGTCGCTTAAATGTATGTCTTGCTGATGATGTTACTAATGTGTGGCTAGAGTTCTTCTGATGGCTATTTTATTCGTGCTAAGATATATCTCTCCTCTCTCTCAACCTCTCTCGTTCTTCCTTTCTCAATTGCTTCTTTTATACTAGTTCAATTCCTAAAATAGCTCTCGATCATCTGTTGATTGATCATCCGATTCCTCACCTCATCTATCATCCAACGTCACCTCATTCGACACGTTATGTCCATTACCAACATCCCGAATGCTTACGTGATTCCTTTCGTAATCTATAATTCCAGAATCCTCACACTTTGTGTAAACATCTAACCAAGTGGTGTTTGACTTATCTCACTAGATTATGATCCTTAGACTTATGTATCCTTGCTTGGGATTCTGGCGTTTCACTAGTACTATAGCTTGATGGAGAGAGTGACCAGTAGTATTCTATGTCAGTGGTACGTTTGCTCGAATAGATTCTTCTATTGTCTTCAGTTAATCCTTATTGGTTTCCTTGTCTGGTGTTATTTCTTCTCGTTGTTCTCCGTGCTTTCTATCAATCCCTCATTCAATCTTCATTCCTTTCTTCTTTAAATACCGCTCCTCGATCCACACGTTCTTTCCCCTATTCACATTCTGCGCCCCTTCTCTCGCTGCCTTCTGGGTTGATTACGTTATTTCTTTCGTAATCTAACACTCCGGAATCCTCACACTTTGGGAGTCATTTGAAAAGTTATATAACGTAATCCATTTATAGCCAAATCTCCATTCCAGTATTGCCATTAAAAAAACACAAAAGACCTTGAAGTATACCTCGGTTAATAGTATCATTGTAACCTCTTTTCGATTTAAAGTTTATTCTTTGAGTTCGTATTTAATTTCAAACCGTTGTGAAAAACTGAATCATAATAAATTACTCATGCTACATTCTTGATGGAATTGATATAAACCATATTATCCGACGGCGAATCCGCTCAACCGATATTGGGTGGTTAAAGCAATATTCAAACTTGGAGACTAAGTGAACCACACACAATTCATACCCTCCTTAGGTGTTACAAACGACTTTATTCTTAACACTGAACCCACGTAATGCTCCTTCATACCCTACAGAGTAAGTCAAAGGTGCACTACTTTTTTCAACAGGAGTGGCCTTTTAGCAGTGCGCATCTCTTCATTCATTCACACCACAAGCTCAGCTCCAACAACTACAAAAATTGCAGAACTTAAATTGGAAGAATATATTTCAACTACTGTAATAATCTCTTCTCCTTAAGTGCCCATCCTTCGATAGTGTCCACAAGGTCATTTGCTTGTTTTCCTCTCCATCAAAGCCTCACTTTTTAGGTTTCTTGTTTTGGTTAACACCGACCGCCACAGATTCTCTTCTTTCAGGGTTCAACAAGGCAAATAGACCAGGGTTGTTCGGTTGCACAGGTCCCTGTGAATGAACACCCTTTGAGTCATCAATATCATCCCTTTGTGGGTGGTTTTCAGAGGCATATTCTGGAAAGCTAGGAGAGACGGAAACACGGCCCAGTCCAGCTGCAGCCAAGAGTTGCGAGTGATTCGATTTAGGAACATTATCATCACTCTTGGGCATGGAACGAGGAAGGTTGTCATAGGGGTTTCTGTCAATACCCGAGTTGGAGTTGTGACGCTTGCGGATGATCTCCTCGGGAGTTCCTCTATAGAACTGCGCAGGCCCACGCGGTGTTCCTGAGAATGAAGATGATCTCTGCTCTCTTTCTCGGTGAGCATGCTGGGATTGGTTATATTGTGTGGGTGCGTTATCAGGATGTGAGGGATGTAGAGGTGAATGAGTGGCATTGCCTGGTGTTGGAGAAGCAGGATTGAGGGGTTGTTGATGTTGGTGGGGTTGAGGTTGTTGGGTATGCTGTGAGTATTGCTGATACGTGCTGTACTCAGGGAAGTAGCTACCTTGATTCGCTGTAGGGCTGGTTACCGATGCGTCCAGGGTTGAGGCTGGGCCAGAGACTGAGCTGTGGTGAACAGTGGCAGGTGATAGGCTCTGTTGTTGTTGGTAGTGCTGTGGATGAGATTGGTGTGGGTATGGTTGTTGGTGTTGGTACGGTGGTTGATGTTGGTATGGTTGTTGATGCTGCTGTTGGTATGGTTGTTGGTATGGTTGTTGTTGATGATGATGTTGTTGTTGTTGTTGTTGTGGTTGTTGTTGTTGTTGTGGTGGTGGTGGTGGCTGTTGACCAGAGGTCGGCGCGGTTTGCAAAGGATCATACAGAACTGACATGTTTCTTGATCTGCTGGATGTTGACGACTTACGAGAGTTGAAGGGATCACGGACAACCTGGTTCATTTTCACTTGACTTGATCTCTTGGATGTCGGATACGGATAGGGGTAAGGTACAGGACCGTTTGAGTCAGCTGGTGATTGTGGTTGTAGGGGAGTGTTCCCACTTGGTGATTGTTGTCTATTTGGTAATGGTTGTGGTTGTTGGGATGGCGGCGCTAGGTTCTCTCTCGGCTGGCTAGTCACTGAAGATCTTGGAATCTGTTGGTTCACCTGATAAGAGGGAGCAAACGAAACCCTGAATTGATCAAAGTCCTTTGTTGTAGCACGTTGAAGAATGGACGCACGAAACTTTGTAATATCAGCTTCAACTTCGGCAAAGGTGTCATCAGCTACCAACGTACCAGAATTAGATGATGTGGTGCTATTTTTCTCTGTTCCAGCTAGTGATGATTGTTGATTCTTGTTCTTTGTTGAGGTAATTAAAGATTGCACCAAATCCACCAAATGCGCCATATCTAAGTTGGTTCTTCTCAAGTCTTCAATAGCATTGTCATATCTCAATTGCAACCGTGCATGTTCATGCCTCAGGGCCGCGAGATTATGCCCCAATTCAGCCAATCTCATGCTCAGCATCGGATCAAGTGTGGCGTTGCCATTCAGATTCTTGCTCTCATTGCCCATTTGTGTAAGATCTACAAGTGAGTTAGATCTCTCAACTTCGTTATCGGACACCCCAGAATCGCTTATTAAGTTAGATTTCTGGGATTGCTTAGAGGAACGACGCTTGATTGATTTCAATCCATCAACATCACCTTTGCGAAAACTTCCAGAACTATGCTTAAACTCCCAGAGGGGCACTTCGGAATCACTGGTATTCTCAGCACTCACCTTGTGAAAGCCGTACATGTTCAACTGACGGATAAAGGAAGCCACATTGGTGTGTTTGAAGTATTGTGAGAGGGCCTTGCTGAACTCCTCACCAGGTGCGATTAGGAACGAATCAAGAGTGGTCGACCAGTAAATTAAATGGTGAAGGTCAGGGTCCTCCAGCATATTGTACAGCTTGTGAATGAACACAGTGTGAAGACCTTTTGTATTGGTGGATAGCATGTTAGACTTGGTTTCCTGCCTGTTTTCCTCAGGTTTGTGAAAGTCTTCCGTCTTCGAAGTAGGAGTGCCGTTCCAAACAGGCTTTGCGGCAGAACCAGAGGGCATCTCGTGAGAAATATGTAACTCAGTGGGAGTTGGCGCCGGGTCAGAGTCTTTGGTAGGTATCAAAGCCGGCTGGAGGTTTGGTGATGATACTCTGGGCTGATCGCACATATGTGTGGCAAGGGGAACCAAAAGTCGTGATTGATTGGTTTTGACAATTCCACGTTTGTTAACAAACCGCTTGAAGGGCGGGAAGAACGAAGTCTGCTTGTGATAATGAAGCAGGAAAAGGGCAGCTCAAGCCAAATACACAAAGGCTCTAGACTTGAGTACAATGTAGAAATCACAACAACACAGTGACAAGGCGTACTCCAACACAACGGGATGCAAACAGTACGGAATAAAAGTCTAGCTGTAGAGCAACAGATGCGGATGGCACTATGCGAAGGCGTCAGAAGCTGGCTGGCTCTGTTCAATCTTGAGGGGTGGTGAGCTAGTACAATTCTCTTTGAAATTGTTCGTCCCTAAACTTCGTGAAAAAATATCGCTGCTTGTTGCCATTTGCCAGTTCCAGAGCGAAGATTACATAAACAGCAGCTACAAATGTGACCCGAACCTCAAAATGGACGTTGCCAAAAACGACCGGACCGACAAGAGAATGAATGATACTCGGTGCAGATCAATGTGGACCTATCGAATCTGGGCTGCGCACAGGAACCTCGTGGTTCGTGTTGCCTGCCAGTACTCTACTACTCCGAACCAGATACTGGAACAGCACCCGATCAAGTTCAGGTGCACACACACCTACAACCATCCACTTTCAATGTCTTCAAAAAACAAACAAACTACCATTCCTGTCCAGTTGCCTGATTGGACCATGAGAGGTCAGGCCAGGTCGATCCTTTAAACCGGGAACGGAGGGAACTTTCTCATCGGAAAACAAGCGCTCATTTATCCGAGGGGGCGGAGAGTAAAAGTGAGCTTCATCATGGTTATTCATTGGATTGAATGGGTTGTTCATTGTATTGGGTGGGTCGAACCAGTCCAAGACGCGGTGGAGCTGCGGGGATTACAGTTTCTGGATGCACCTTTATCATAAGGTATCCCCGTCAGGGCAGTCAGGGCACTTAGCGGACGCATCGGGCGGGAAGGCAGCGGAATGTGACCCGCGTCATGTGGCATAAGCCAAGGAATGAGATATGGTCATCACGAAGTATATCGTTTCCAGAAACAGTTCAGCTTTCAATTATCTCGCAATGCCCGCGGTCAACTTCCAAGGAACTGAATAAAGTCTATCTGACCATCATCAGGGGAAGATTGCTGTGGGCTGGAGTTCCACCCGGGGGGAACCGATGGGATTCTAGCGGTGAACAGTGTCTGGCTCGAATCGTCGGATAGTCCATTCATCACTCTGTGTTCTGGAGTTCTTTCAAAAGTATGCGTAGGGGTTGATGCGTCCATCTCAAGCTTGGAACAGGCGTTCTTCTCAGATGAAAGGTGGTTACTGAACCCACATTCAGCGCTGCCCTTGTCATTCACTGTCGTTGATGCATAGTATGGTTCCTCATCTTCCAATCTGCACGCACCTTTGGCCTCCAATTTACTCGGGGTGAACTTCCATGGCTTTTCAGTAACCAGGAAAATTAGAGTATCAACACAACAACTCAGTGGCAGGGTGAATGATCTCATCAACCGTAATGCAAAGGGGCATTCTTTTCCCGGGTAAATGTAAAAGATTTGTGACACTATGGTTGGCATCCAAATAAAGCAATATCCCAGAGGGTAAACCATTATGCTCTTGACCTCCTTTGTGGCCTTATGAAGCCTCTCCTCATTTGGTCTGCACTTCACTTTGGCGATATCCATTAGATCGTTTTGTAAATTGGGATCGAGGTTAAACTCCAAGTAGTTCGTGTCAGGGGTGGATGACAGTGAGTTGAAAATGTTTTCCCTTTCCTTCTTCAGTTTTCTAAACTGCAGTGCGAAGAAGATGCTGATGCTGGTGTAGATAACCGCAATGGTGATCACATTGAGGTACTTGAAAACCATGTTGTTGATTATTCTTTTCCAGATAGGGTACACGGGCACTGTGCAGGCAAAGTCAGCGTTATAGTGACCATCACCAACAAATACCAACCCCGAAACAATAAGTGAGCAAGAGTAGAAAAAGCTTCTAATAAACCAGCGAATACGAAAGACACCACCCTCTGTAATATAAACGGCCTTGGTTGTCTCGTTGTAAAAAATGTGTGAGAATGTGGGTGTCAGTTGAAACCTGGCTATCCTCTTGGTATTCGTAACCACAGTTCTGAAGAGTGTAACTCTCCGTCGATAGGTTTGAGACAATTGTGGGAGAAAGATCATCACTGCACTGTGCACCGCAAGACAAAGTATCAACCAGTCAGAGTTATAAGCACAAACTGCAGTCACAAAACCAAAACCATCACAAAAATGTCGTCCTATCGCAATCCTAGGGTTGAGTAACTCATGTAGTGACTCGAGCCGGGAAGCTCCTATGCAAAAATAACAGACTGCCTTCAGAAAGTCCCAAAGTATGAGTACCAACAGCAGCTGAAGTCTGAACACCACACTTCTGCGAGCATCCATTCGCATCCATAGCACTAGACCCAACATTCCCATAAGAACGCTTATGATTGAGACAGTCAACTGTACAATATGGAATGCACGGATCTGTCCCGTTGTGTACGAGTTCATGTACACCGACACGTTCGGGCTCACTTCAACAGAGATCATATTCAGACTTGAGCAGGAGACGCAGTGGAGCCTAAGCAGGTGGTTTTCGTTTTGCTCAAAAGCTTCAGAGACCGTTAGCAAAACCTGCTGTGTACTATTTGTGGCTATGAGAGCTTTTCAACTCCACCAGGGCCTAGGGGCAAGACTTGAGAGATTTTCAGTATAAGCGCTGATATTTATGGTCGATACTAGCTCCCAAGGGTCCCTCTCATTTGAACTGCTCTCTGCTTTTTTTCAAGTGACAGATGTATATTAAATTAATTACTGTTCAAGAAGGAGAGTCTAACATCAACACCGTTGGGTATAAACCAGTTTTTACGCTTTCTAAAATAGAGCACTAGAGAAAGTTAACAGCTGTAAGGATGAAGCATACCTTTGTTGAACTGCGATGGCTGGCAGGAATACCGCTTGTCTTTGACATCAAGTTTCGTACATGGCGAATTGTCTTCGTAAACAGAGCCTCTTATAGTGGGAAGTTTTCAAAAGCAGATGCTCCTACTGCATTTGTCCCTTTCATACTTTTTTGATATGGGTTCACCTTTTCCTTGAAGAATCAGAAAGACCTGGGATACAAATATAATCCACAAATTTCAAGACTATTGAGGCACCCGAGTAAGGAATAAGTTAGTTGTAATCCAAAATCCAAAAGAGGCAAAAAAAAAAAGAATCTCGCGCATAATTCACTACAGTGGCCAATGAACAGGAAATAAGGTCATTAAATTTACGGTTTAACGAATTAGATCACTGTGAAATGAAGGGCCCTCATTAAGGAACTTCATCAGGTCGATGTCATCCTCGTTGCTGTCGACTTCTGACACACTGCCTTTGGCTACTCTGTTTTGAGTAGTAACGTCACTCTCCCACCCAAAACCAGTCTGATTGGTACTGATTCCAGTACTCATGTCCGGGGCCTCGTTCTCTAGATAACCCTTTTCATCAACGAAGAATAGGCCTTCTTTCTCCTTCAGTTTGGCTGTTGTGCATCTCCATGGTTTCTCTCGAACTAGAAATATGATTGTGTCCACGAAACAACTCAGGGGTACGGTGATTACCCGCATCACCCGCAGCCCAAATGGGTTGTTTTTGTTAAAGTAAAGAAAGAATATCTGTGACACAATGGCCGGGGTCCATATAAAGACGTAACCCAAAGGATAGAGCATAAACGTTTTCAGATCCTTCATTGCCATTCGAAGTTGTTCCTCCTGGGTGTTCTCGGTGTGTGAGTTGGCAATAACCATCAGCTCCATTTGTAGGTTAGGGTCCAAGTGAAATGAGCCACTCGGCGTTGTGTGTTGCTTGTAAATCTTCTTCTTCTCTTTATTTATCTTCCTGAATTTTAAGAGCAGATATGTGATAATCCCACTGTATATAGTCAAAATTGAAACAACGTTGAAATACTTCAGGATGAAGTCGTTGATAAGGCGTTTCCACACCGGTTTTGAAGGGACAGTGCAGGAAAGATCAGCGTTGTAATGACCACGGCCAACAAATATGGAAGAACAGATGATCACCCCGACGGAGTAGAAAAGTAGTGATACAAGCCAACGGATCTTGAAGACGCCCCCTTCTTTGATGTACATCACTTCAGGATCACCTGAAAAGCAGACATTCTGGATAGTTGGCGCCATTTGGAACTTCATCACCTGCCACAGATTCTTGAACACCTTCGTGATGCGAATAACTCTTCGCCTGTAAGTGTGCGACAGGCTGGGCCAGAATATCACCGTTGCATTGTGTATTGCGAGAAGCAGGATTATCCAGTCTGCATTGTACGCACAGTAAGCCACGACGAATCCCAGTCCATCACAGAAGTGTAGATCCAGGGGCGTTGTTGCATTAAGCAAATCGTTGAGACTCTTCAAGCGTACGGATCCAATAACTAGATAGCACACAGCCTTCAGAAAGTCCCACATGATCAATGAAAACAGCAACTGGAGTCGAAATATCATTCTGCGGCGAGGATCCATCCGAAACCACAGAAAGAAACTGAGGAGGCCCGACAACACACTGATCGTGCCCACCGTGAGTTGGATGATATGGAATGTCACGATTTGAGATCGGGAAAAGGTGGGCATGTACACCATAATATTTGGATCTCGCAACCCCATGCTGGTTGCCTTGGAGGAAAGGAGTACAGGCGGCGATATCTGTTTGAGCTGGGTTCGAAGAATTTGTTCGATTTGTTAAAGAAGAAATAGAGCTGAACCGATTTGAAGCAAAAAATAAAAAAGAAAAAAAAATAGAATTTCCCCTCTATGTGTACCTTAGGTACCAATGTGTAACATCCTCGGATGTCCAAATCTTCAAGTTCGCGCAAAATTCTGTATTTGGCACCGCATTTTAAAAGTGGAGTACAGTGTCTGTAACTCTAGGCCCTTCTGCGGAAGACCATCCATCTCCCCACCAGATGATTACTCACTCTTTCTATGTCTGTGGCTTCTAGAAACGAACTCGAGCTCAGTTTTAACTTTTCATCCTAGTTCATCTCCCATTGGGGTTATACAAGGGAGCGAGTTCTTTGGTCTACTCTGTAAGGTGCAAGACAGGAAGTTGAAAACTTGATGCTAGTGGTTCACGTATGCGGTGTGAATCTTCTCGCGCACCCTCTCCTTCCTAAGGCACCCTAAGTCACCCTAAGGTACCATTAAGATTAATTAAGATTATGCAACTTAGGCTATTTATAAGCTGACTGTGACTAGGGCATTGGGCCTTATGGAAAAAGAATCGGAGTCGTTTGATCGTTTGAGTTGAAAGTCTCAAAGGATCGTCGCGCCGTGGCCGTGGCAGCGGCTATGCAGCGGCCATAGCTCCACACGGTTGACTAAGGAACTAGCAATCTGGACCCTGAGGAGAGCTTTTCAGGGGCAAGTAGCTCTCGTTGATCATAGTTTCTTGAACTGCCGCCTGCTACTATAACAGGTAGGGTGCAATGTTTTCCGGCTTCTCTCCTGAAGCGTCGATTATGGTAAACTAGTGGTTTTGTGTTGTGGTGCAGCCATACTTACCCTGTCTCGTATCTCGCATGGAGAAAAAAAGAAGGCAATCGCTGATTGATGGACATTTTACGCGCGCAGGTACTCGAAAAAGCAACCAGAACACCTTTAAAAGCGAAAGCAATACACGCAATGGACTACAACTTTGATCCGAATTCACTTTGGATTCAACAGCAGCAAACTTTCAGCCCGCCGATTGGCC
Organism: Barnettozyma sucrosica; assembly: GCA_030558145.1. Taxonomy (NCBI): domain Eukaryota; kingdom Fungi; phylum Ascomycota; class Saccharomycetes; order Phaffomycetales; family Phaffomycetaceae; genus Barnettozyma; species Barnettozyma sucrosica. Next base: position 54,659 of record JAJMRY010000030.1, read on the forward strand.
TTGGCTACTCCCCACAACCGAGCTTTACTCCCAACCAAGCAAATCTCCAGAATGTCAGCAAGGAGGACTGCCAGCTAATGGAGAACCAGTTCTTCAACGAGTTCAGTAACGGTATCAAAAAGGAGAATACAGTGAGCGAATTCGCCCTACACAGTGGCAGCTCTGACAATAGCTCCCCTGGGGCGTTACTTGCCGTCCCTCTGTCTGTGGAGCAAGTGGATTCTATGAATACGAATATTCAGTTGGGCCTCAACAGTGATGAGAAGCTTACCGAGGAGGAACTGGCCACGAAGAGAAAGGCTCAGAATAGAGCCGCACAGAGAGCGTTTAGAGAGAGAAAGGAGACAATGATGAACGAGCTCAGAGATCAGCTGAGTCAATCTGAGACAGACAAAGCGGCTTTACAGAAACAACTTGAGGAACTGAAGAAGCAGAACATTGTCATCTCTACTGAAAACAAGCTACTTCTCGAGAATAGCGGCACATCGTTCAAATCTTCATCGCATACCTCAGCTGCTGGACCAAATAATGGCAAGTTTACATTTCCTGAGAAAACGTCAGAAGATGTTTCAGCACAGGAGCGCTACTTTATCTCACCAAATCAACTGACTGACACAGCAATTCCTTACGAGTTTAAGCGATTAACCATTCCTGAGGTGTGGGACTACTTGTCAACCCTTAATGAGGCCCAGGACTTTGAGATTGATGTGATCATGAATGAGATTAAGGGTTTGGAGGTCTGTCATGAAAGAGGGCCGGCCTACCCGCTGGTTCTCGTGGACCAGATTCTGCAACAACATACGCGCTAAGCTTGGGCTTAAATACGGTTATAAGTTGGTTTATTTGGATTGTTTTGGGTTTGGTTTGTCTTTAATTTGATTACAGTTTATTGTTCATCAGTATTTTTTTCCTTCACAACATTCAGACCACAGTGTTTCTAGTGACTTGTTGTCTTCTCTACGTCTTTGAGCATAAAGAGTAAATAGAATTGTATTATTTTTATCAAGCGCCCACAATTTCACTTGTAAAACTCAAACTTGTCAACTTCACTCCCTGTCTTAACTTGGGCAGTGTAAGCCTCCTCCAAGTCGCTCTGTAAAATCACATATCTGTTCTTTCTCACAGCTCTCAAACCGGCCTCTTGCATAATAGCAGCGATGATGGCACCACTCAATGGATCATTTCTAATAATCAATGAGTCCAAATCAACTTCTGGAGACAATGACATCTTTGATGCAATGGTTGTGAAGATCAAACGACGCTCTCTTCTATCTCTCAAGGATGGAAATTCAATCTTTCTGTCCAGACGACCCGGTCTCAATAGAGCAGGATCCAGTGTGTCAGCTCTATTGGTAGCCATAATCACCTTCACGTTAGACGTTTGGTCAAAACCATCCATCTGGTTCAACAATTCCAACAGAATACGCTGTACTTCTCGATCTGCACCAGTCTGCGCGTCAAAACGCTTTGTGGCAATTGCATCAATCTCATCAATGAAGATGATCGATGGGGAATTTTCACGCGCCAATCGAAAGACGTCACGCACCATTCTTGAACCCTCTCCAAGATACTTCTGCACAAACTCGGAACCGTTAACTCTGATAAACGCAGCTGTAGAGCTGTTTGCGACCGCCTTCACAAGCATAGTCTTACCAGTACCTGGTGGGCCATACAGCAAAACCCCCCTAGGTGGATCAATACCAATCTGCTTGTATAAATCTGCTTGTGTCAATGGCAGCTCAACAGCTTCTCTAATCTCCTGCTTCTGCATATCCAGACCACCAACATCGGCATATGTGACGTCTGGTTTCTCACCCTCAGCCAAGATAGCAATACTTGAATCGGCCTCAGGAGGCAAAATATCAACGAGGGCATTAGAATGACGATGAAGTGCAACGGATGCGGATGGCTTCAAAAGTTCTCTGTCAAGAGTAGATAGAATTCTGACAACGTAGTTAGAACCGGTGGTAGATGATACGATACCAACGTTCTGATCGATAGGCTCCAGAAACTGACCAATAACCAATGGAACGGATTGGATTCTCTTTACCTCCTCTTGCGCTCTCACTAATTCCCTTTTCAAGTGACGGTGCTCATCCTTTACGTATTCTTCTTGTAGCGTGAGAAGCCCATATTCCTTCTCGAGTTTTTTCAGCTTGAGGTAAACATCAGAGTCCTTGGTACTGGAAGTGTTGGTATTAGTCTTGGTGAGGAAAAGACTCTCAAATTTGGATTTGTCGAGAGTAGGAGCAGATGACGGACGAATTCCAAGCTCTTCCATGTTGAACTGGTTAGTGAATCGAACGATTGGGGATAGAGAGGCGAATAGAATGCCTATTGTGCTTTGTTGATCCTCAAAATCGCCACCGAAACTAGTTTCCGCTGGTGTTGGGATGTTACTTCCAAAATTACATAAGTACCGTTTTGAAAATACATGAAGCTCCGAGGATCTATCTATGTACATGTTTTGTATTAACTTCTCGAACTATCTAAGAAGGTTTGTCATGACAGTTCCTAAGAGCACACCCAGTGCTACACTGAATGCAGTCATTGAAAGTAACTCACTTTTTTGAAGTGTCGCTTTCTGGTAGTGTTTTTTGAACAACAGATCCCATGGTGCCACAAAAGGCTGTATTACCCGCTCACACCAGAGCCGCAAATGGTGTTGCCAGCGTAGATCAGGGGATGGTGGAAGTGGTAAGGCTTGTATTTTTGGCGGCTCAATGATTTCAGTCTCCTCTTCATCGATCTCGGATTCGAGACGCTCCTGCAAGGTGGGTAGTCTATCACTGTTTTTCAAGGCTTCAACCTTTTGGCTCATGATATCAAGTCTTGCATTTTGCTGAATAGAGTTGGCTTCCAAGGCCTGCTGGACACGTTCCTCGAAGTTGCCAACCAAGCGGCGACGTTTCCACGGCTCAAGTGCCAACTGGAAAACCAGGAACAGCAAAATATTAATTCCCATAAGGCCAAAGGTTCCCCACGTAGAAGTTCTTCTAATCTTGTCAGACCAGATTTGCTCCTCATGGTATCGAGTCAAAATTGCTTTTGATAGTTTGTCTTGAAGTTCCTCTTCTAGTCGTTCGGCGTTCTCCATATCAACCTTTGTCTGTTCCTCCAAAAGAGCATTCTCATGATCTTGCTTATAGAGTTTGGTGAAGTTCTCTAAATCAGTATTACCCCAAGAAGCTTTTCTTTTTAAAAGATCGTTGACCTCGGACTGGGTCTCTTGCCTCTTGGTCACTGTCAGCAAATGTACCTCTTTTGATCGCTGGAAATTGGCCTTAGACTTTTGCAACTCCATTTCTAGAGCTTCGATAGACGATCTCAATTTTTGAATAGAACTGTAGCCAGTAACATCATTGAGAGCTCTTGTAGCTGTGAATATCGTCTCTTGTAGTGAATCAATATAGAATTCAAGCTTTTTGGCCCATTGTTTACGGCGGCGTTCCCTGTCAGAGGGCAGTCCTTCAATAGTCTGCTTCTTACCTTGAACTTCCCCAGTATCACCCTTGGTGAAATCTTCGTTGAACCCGTAATTCTCGCTCTCTTTCTCTTGAAGTTCAAGTTTGGCGTTGGCTTCTTTTATAGCGTTACGGGCCTTGTTGACATGGAACTTCAAGGGTACAACGATAGAGTCTATTTTCTTGGAAGTCTCGTCGTAGTAGTGCATTGTCGAGTCTAGATATGGTTGAATCCTTTCAGCGATCTCCTTAGAGAGTGGTGCTTTCAGGTCCTCGTTGTCTTTATCAGTGTGCTTGTTTCCTGGGGAATCACCCAGTTTAGAACGTTGTACTAATGACGTAGTGAAAGGTCTTGCTGTGGCCTGTTTGCGAGAGTGCACTTTTAAGCAGGGCCGTATAAACCCTAATGAACGTAGCCTCAGTACCATCGAGCGTACAGTGTGCCACACACTTCCCCTTCTTATTCAAGACCAACAAGAATTTCGAATCCTCAATTTGTGTTGGCAAAAAAACTACTTTGAGTGTTGGTACCACTCTTCAACATTTACCGTACGGAGACACCTCCTGGAATCAATAGATGGTCGGATTCTCTCTTAAGAAGGCTGATAGCAAGCCTAGAGGGGTAGGCTTTTCACTCAAGAAGACCAGCTTGACTTCAAGCAGACCTTTGATCAAGAAGACTTCGGCATTTGGCAAAGTGGATGTTGATGATGAGGTCAAGACTGTGAAGATTGACACTGTTGATGAAGAAGGAGCTTACGCAAAAGCTACAGGGCCAGTACGTGAGAAGGATCCTCTTGTAATTCCCAATGCTGGTAACACTGACTGGAAGAAGGTTGTCAAAGAGAGACTCAGCTTTGGAAAAGATGAAAAGGAGCTGAAGGGAAGCTTGGAATATGGCATCAACTTTACCGAATCCAGTAAGGCGGTCAAAGATGTTAAAACTAAAAGCGGCTCACTTATTGAAAGGAGTAATATGAATGATTTCAAGAAGGATCTTGATACTAGGCCTGATATGGCTACTTTGGACGAGTATGAGAATGTACCTGTCGCAGATTTTGGAGCAGCCATGCTAAGAGGAATGGGTTGGACCGGTGAGAGCGAGAAAGATAAAAATGTTATTGAGAGAGAAGCAAAGGCCCAGCGAAGTCAATTCTTGGGATTGGGTGCAAATGATATCAATCCTGGAGAACGGCCAGACAGATACTACAATCCTGTGAAGAGGGTGAGCCGTCCCCGAAAATGCGAAGACCCTCCAGAGCGTTCTAGGTCCAAGTCACCTATTCGCACAGTCAGCTACACCAGATCGAGGGGTTAAACCAGCATCATCCATTTATCATTTCAGTTTGGCAAAGTCAAATTCAATGCTCAAGACAAAATCCCCACTTGATTCAATAATTGCACCTTGATCACCAACGAAGCGATTACTGCTACTCACTGCACCAGAGATCTCGCTTTCCCAGCCATCCACATCCCATTTCAACCCTGAGGTTTTGAGAAAAACTTTCCCCGCCAACGGGAGCAGTCCACAGTTGGCACCATGGAACATGGATGTATCGCTGCCATAGTCAATGAAGTTGAGTCCTTTAGGGACGCAAAGTATGAGGTCAGTATTAGAAAGGTAATTCAGTGTGACATTACCAGTGGAGTATTTCAACAGGAAACTAATCGACTGGATGGTATGATCAAATCTTCCATCTATAGCCCCTATTAGAAGGACCTGTATTTTTGGTTTTGAAGGTAAATCGGAGGATATGTTGGCCAGACTATCATATGTGTCAATTTCCATATTCTCAAAGTCAGAATTGCTGTAGTAGATTTCTATCAACTGTAATGCCTTTCCGAGATCAGTAGCATATTGTGTTTCCTGTTTGATAAGCCTTGTTCCTCTAGCAACATACCAAGCACCAACCTCAGGCCTGAGTGAGTCCAAATCTCCTACAATAAATTGCGGAATGAATCTTTCTCTGACACTGTCTTCATCAAAGTAATCAAAGAGTCTATTTGCACCTCCATCAGCACATACCTTGAGACCATACAACTCCCACAGTGAACGAAGGTTTGGAATTTTGATCTTTTGGTTGAGAATCACTAATCCATTGTCAATGCTTGGGGATAACACGCGGGAAACATCAATGGTGTTTGCATTTTCGGGCTTAGAAACACATATAAGCTCTGGATTCTCTATGACTGATCCCATACTAACGTTTGAAATAGGTGAGAAGCTGCGAAACGAACAGTGTCGTCAGAAGAGGCGTTCATACTGTTTCTGTGGTGTGCGGGTGTGTTGATCTCCTCGAAAAATGCGCTTAACTGTCACCACCAACCCAATCCACATTATCTATCACGAAGCCTCAGGAACCACCTTAAACGTCATGAACAGCACACCAGATAAATACAAGTATCGTGTTGAGATTCAGCAGATGATGTTTGTCTCAGGTGAGACCATTGACCCGCCGCTTGAAACAACATGGCTCATAGAGGACATTGTTCGTGGCCAGGTGATTGATATTCTTGTAGAGTCCAGTAGGACAGCGAATACCCGTGGTTCCAAGTCCATTGCCCCAGAAGATGTGATATTTCTCATAAGAACAGATAAGGCTAAGGTTAATCGACTGAGAACATACCTATCTTGGAAGGATGTCAGAAAAAATGCTAAGGATCAGGAAACGGGTGGTGTTGAAGGTGCTGACCTCATTGAAGACAGTGCAGCGGCTGGCGCAGGAGCTTCAGGACCTGGCAATAAAGGAAGTGTCGATATGATGAAAGCGAAGAAGTCTAAAATCAGACTACCTTGGGAGCTGCAGTTTATGTTTTCTGAGCAGGCCCTAGAGGATGAGAACGAAGAATTGGATGATGCTGAAAGAGAAGCTAGTATTGCAAGTTTGAAAAGATTGAAGATGGCCGATGATCGCACAAAGAACATGACAAAGGAGGAATATGTACATTGGTCAGAGTGCAGACAAGCCTCCTTCACTTTCAGGAAAGCGAGACGCTTCAGAGAATGGGCCAACTTCGCAATACTGACCGACGGTAAACCTTCTGATGATGTGGTTGATATCCTTGGTTTTCTTACGTTCGAGATTGTGTGCTCATTAACCGAGGCTGCGTTGGTTGTTAAGCAAGAGGAGTTGCATTTGGCCAAGAACATCCAGAAAAGACAGCCCGCTGGGGCAGAGATAAAGCGCAAGAGACTATTTGATGGACCTGATCAAGCAAGTAAACCCCTTGAACCACGACATATCCTGGAGGCCTGGCGCAGACTTCAAGGTGTACAACAGAGACATAGGGCATTGAGAAACTTTGGTGGTGGTAGGTTGCTGTACAGAACAAATTTGATCTAAAGCACAGTATACGTTAATGATAGAACTAAAAATCAAAGCACCGATATCCTGTAGATATCAATTCCAGGGTAGAATGTCCTTAGATCACTGATGTCGAAGTGATCCAGGTCTAAGTGCCAGTTGGAGCTCCAAATTGCTTCAAGACTCATGGTATTGTTTGCACTCTCTAACAACGGGATAGATGAGCGCGACGTAATCAGGAGTACCTCTGTTGTATTACATTGTGCTAATCGAATTGGGAGCTCATCGACACTAATACCCTTCAAGTCAATAACTTGATTGTTTCCCATTTTGTACTCACCTAGAATCCAAGTTGGCGGCGAGTAGGTTTTCCACCACAACTGGGTTGTGTTTCTCAAATTCAAAGTTTGTAAATGAGAAAGTCCATCAATTACACCTCTTTGGTGGAGAGAGCCCATAATTATCCCAAAAATGGCATTGAACAAACACCAAGCTCTGATAATCCACTCAGTTGTTTTTGGATTCTCAAAGTTTGTAAAATCGATGCAGACACAAACCAGCGGAACAAGAGGCGTCAAGAACCTCAGCTCTTGATGTGGTGCAACAGAGAGTAACAAGATACCCGACAATATTGACAGGTATGAGATCGATGTCTTGTGGTGGTTTCTGAAGATGAACGGAATTAGGGCTGGGCCGACAAGCTGAGGTAGATTTACCAGAATGTGTGTGTATCTTGGATGAAGTCCATGATAAGCCAGGTTATCAACACTTGTGTTGTAGATCAAGTTATTCAATGGCGTGATGATAAGTTGAGTGGAATTGAACATTCCAGTGTCAAAAAGAATTTGGATATATGAAACTAGCCCAAATGAAAGTAGAAACATGATAGCTGCCGACTTGAACTTCCAATAAATCTTGATTTGCGTCAAAGCAGGGAAAAGCAGGAACATTGCAAACGTAACTCTATTGAAAATACCTAAACTAGCCACAATTCCTAATAAGAAGTTCAGCAAGTATAAAGGCTTTGCATCTTTGCGTTTCCCTTCTTCTCTCTGAAGATGGACCAGTGAAAGGGCAAGTAACAACATCTGAGATTCAATCGAATTTGAGAATGTGTGTGACTGATAGGTCCATGTAGTATATGAGGTGTAAATAAAGAATAAAGACTTGGTCTGCTCCTGTCTATTCTTGCAGAGCACCCTTGTTGATAATTCTGCCACTAGCCAAAATGACACTGCCAGTTGAAGTCTTGCCAAGTAAAGTAATTGAAGCGGTTTGCAGTTCAGCCATTTATTAAGGTACAGCAGCGGGCCATAAATGAGGTATAGAACGCCGAAGCTCCTTGAAGGGGTGGCTTCGCTGAACTCCCACGGAATCTCGAGGTCCCAGCCATAGATTCTGTGGGTTAGTACCTGTAGGGATTGGAAGTGTTCATCGGGATGGATGTACGATGGTTCTAAGGTGAAGAACAGAGTCACAAGATAGCTGATATAGTGGACCACTCTCCAGTTGGTTTTTGCCATTTTTGACAGGTCTCATGAGCTACTTAAGGATTTCGATTTGGTTGTTGAATAAACCTTGATGTGTCCCTTACAAAAGGACAATATCAATAATTTTGGTATAGACACGACACAGTTTGGTTCCAAAAAAAAAAGAGTCGGGAATTTGAGATCAAAACAAATAAGAAAAAGACGTGCAACTGCTAAACAAAGAGAGCATCATTTCCTAACTTCATATGGAGAGACAGATTATTTTAGCTGCCTTATCTGGCTCAATTGATGCCAACCCACAGATTCGTAAGCAAGCTGAAGAACAACTCTCAGACTTCGAGAAGCAACCAGGATTCACAGTGTACTGTCTAGAATTGGCGATTGACGAACAGGTGTCCCCTTCCCAAAGAAACTCTGCCGCAGTGTTTTTCAAGAACAGAGTTGGTAACTATTGGAATGTTCAAAATGAGAAAGGTGTCAAACCTGAAGAACAAGAGCAAATCAAGCAGAGATTAATACAAGCCATTTTGAAAGTCCACAATGACAATCACATTCGACCACAGCTGAGTGTTGCCATCAGAAGTATCTTAGGTCGTGGTATGTGGGTACTTAATCAACCAATTCTTCAACTTTTGAACTCCAAGGCTGAGCATGCTCATGTTTTTACTGGCCTATTGCTGCTGTACGAAGTTTCTAGATCTCTGAGATTCACCAGTACGGATAGAAGTCTGATTGATTCATACATTTCACAGACCTTCCCAGTCCTCGAAGATATTGCCTCTGAAGTGATGTCCAAGGATGATTATCACTCAGGTGAAGTTCTTTATCTTGTTTTAAAGATTTTCAAGTACTCCACGTTTAGCGCCATGCCTCAGTATTTCTTTGACATTAGCAAACTATCTACATGGATTTCTATCCATCTCACTGCGGGTCAGAGACCAGTTCCTGCCAAAATAATGGAGCTTGATCCAATGGATAGAAGCCTTGATAAGAGAATCAAGTGCTACAAATGGGCTTTCGGGAATCTGCAGATGTTTTACTCACGGTATGTCATGCCAACATCCAAAACTTCCAGTGCTGAATTCACGGAGTACTTTAACGCCAATTATGTTCCCGAGATTCTCAAGGTATACTTTCAGATTATTGAAAACTGGAGTCAGGGATTTTGGCTGAGTGATTTTGCATTGTATTACCTGATGTGCTTCATTGAGAAGTGTACCATCTCCACTGCGTGGGAGTACATCAAACCGCATTTTGAAATCATTCTAAAGCATTTGATCTTTCCCTGTCTGTGTCAAGAAAACCTGGAACTTTATGAAGATGACCCAGAGGAGTACATAAGAAGATTTTTTGACATCAACAGAGAGTCGAAAACAGCTGATGTTGCTGCTGTGGATGTTTTGTTTGTGACAGTCCATCATAGATTTGAAGAGCTTCCTATAGTTTTGAACTTTTTGAACGAACTATTCGGTGCTTATGGAGGTGTTCAATCTGAAGCTGATGCCTTGAAGATTGAAGGAGGTTTGCGTATTCTAAGTTCAATTTCAATTTCTTTGGAAAAGAAGGACTCACCCGTGCTAAACCAAATTGATCAGATTATTGACAGTTTTGTTGTCCCTCATCTAACCAGCTCGTTCGAGTTCTTGAGAGCTAGAGCGTGTGAAACCATTTCCATTTTCTCCCGTGAGTTCGAGGACAAAGATGTCCTATCAAGAGTATTCCAAGGTGTGTATGAGAACTTCAAAGATGAAGAGAGCCTCGCAGTGCAAATTGAAGGTGCTGATGCATTAAGGGTTCTGATTACTGATCCATTGGTAACTGATGTTATTTCCAGCGATGTCCCTGTTATTATGCAGAAGTTGCTTAACCTTTCGAGTTCATATGAGTTGGACATGATTGCCGAGGTTATGGAGGCCTTTGTCGAACGTTTTTCAAAGGAATTAGAACCTTTTGCGTTAGTATTGGGCCAGAAGCTCACAGATCAATTCATTGCAGTCGCTACTGAGGTCATTGACATGCAAGCAAAGAGAAGATCTGATGGTTCGGATACTGACAAGGAATACCAAGCTGTCGGGTATTTGAATACAATGACGACAATGATCATCTCCATGTCAACTGTGGACTTGGAGCCAGTCTTTATGCCAGCTATCCAATTTGTTTTGAATAACGCAGCTGTGGCTTTCTTGGGAGAAGCTATGGAGTTGGTGGAGAGCTTAACTATGAATAAGAAGAAGATTTCCCCATCCATGTGGTCTATTTTCAAAGAAACCATTGATTCATTTGAGACATTTGCTGTGGAGTACTTTGAATATTATGTTCCATTCTACGAGAATATCATTACTTACGGCTTCAAAGGATTGGACAAATCTGCCCCACAGGTGCAGTTGATGCGCACTGTCCTTCAAAGATTGATTTCCTCTCCACTAAGCTTTAATGATCAAGGTGCATTTGAACTAGTTGAATACCAGACCCTTGTCTTGAGATCAATTGATGAGGTCAACCTTCCAATCATCCTTCATAACCTGAAGACTGGAGATTTGAGTCCTTTTAGCTTTGTCAAGGTCGTTTTGGCTTCATTGTACGTTGATCCAACCACGACTTTGCAAGTCTTAGAATCAAGGGGTGAAACTTTGGGGGTTTTTGAGATTTGGTTCAACATTTCTTCAAGTCTAGAGAATGTTTATGGATTGAAGCTTCAAACTATGGCACTGCTATCTATCTTGTCACTGCCCCAACTACCGTCCTCAATTGACACCTTTGTTCCACAACTAGCAAATAAACTAACATTGGCCATCGAAAGATTACCAATGGCGGTGCAGAAAAGACAGGATTTGTTTAAAACGGAGCCAACCTCGTTCAACGATGAGAATGAGTTTGATGGTGAAGAAGAGTTTGGACCAGACATGGATGATGCGTTTAAAGATACCCCCTTGGATGAGATTAACGTTTTCCTTGAGTTCAAGAACCAACTTTTGCAAATCCAAAGTCAATTACCCGATAGATACAATGTGATCTTTCAGGCTATTCCACAAGAAAGATTGGAGATTGTTAACAAAGCATTGACTCTGCCATAACCAGTGTGGTGTATCAGGAAATAGAATGCCCACACTACATCCTCGACCCGTAGATTCTATTGTACATCATAAACACACAAAACACCATTGCAACCAGCTATCAAAACAAACCCACAGTTAAACCTAACTCCACACAGACAAAATCGTACACGCATGAGAATGGAGCAGTAGCTCCTTACTGTTCACATTCTTATTCTTGCTTAACAACAGTTGGATCTTCTGAGCCAGGCATACTGGAGGAGCCTTGGTTCTTCAGTCTTGAACGAGATTGACGAAATAACTCCTCCTGCTGTCTTAGTAGTTCTTCCTCTGTAAAACCTGAATTCTGGAATTTGTTGTTTTTTCTCTCTCTTCCCTTCTGAGACTCACGATGTTCAACCAGCACCTTCTCTATCGGTGAAATGTAGTCATTAAAGCCCAAGTCTTCAAGAGCTTTCACCACATGGTCGGATGCAATAGTCTTCTTAGTTTCTTGCTCTGCAATGTCATTAGATGTGTCAGAAAGAATCATGATGAACTCGATGCAGCATTCAATGACAACATCTCTGGCCTCTTTTGAGAATGTCATTTCGGAGGGTAGCACCTCACTGATTATTTTCTGAACTGTTGCCTTAGGCAAACTAAGGTCTTCTGTCGTACCACTCCCAAAATCAGCCATTTGGGAACTTTACACCAATTTAACAATTCTGCTATATCGAAAACAAGCAACTTGTTCTTTATGTGTGTGTTTATTTTTTTAAGATATAATATCCGAGGGTAAACTCACGTGACTACTACCTTCCCCGAGGGCATATTCTGGTAGGCACACAACGAAATTTTTTTTCCCACCTCATAAAAAAGCTCATCGGGAAGAGACGTTGGTTACATAGAGAAGATCAATACCCAATGGCCAAACTACTGGCAGCTTCTGCATTCGATCCCTCAGGGAATCACTATGCCTCAGTGGTCACCGCTCTGGACACTCATAGAATCAGGGTTCAGGCCACAAACAACACCTCATCACTTGCCAATGCATTTGCTTTGGACAAGGGTCAGAAAGTCACTTCTTTAGGATGGTGTGTGTCACCAGATGTTGATTCAAAGGCATCTCCATCTAAAAAGAGCAAGAAGAGAAGATTAAGCGCTTCTCAGCACTTGAATCTTGAGAATCAGATCATATCAGTTGGTTTGAACAAAGGATCCATTCTACAGTACTCTCCCTCAGCTAACCAAGTGGTTGGGAAATTGGAAACCCCAAATGGGTCAAGCATCAATGACTACTTCTTTTCCACCATTACCAATTCTGGCTGGTCCGTTGATACATCTCAGAATGTTATTGAATGGGACCTTGTTCTGTTCAAGCCTAAGGTTCAGTTTAAGTTCACTGAAACCATCAATTTGATACGAGTCATCGAATACAACAACAAGCCACACCTTCTCTTAGCTTCACACAGTGTTTATCTTGTGGATGCGGAAACTCAGGAAGTTGTGAAGACATTCCCTGGTCATATCTCCCCTATTCACACTTTATTGCCAATGAACAATGACGCAAGCTTCATCACAGCTGCACACGGGGACAGATTCATCAACATATACTCAATAGAAACTGCTCCAACTGTCCTTGTCACTCAGTCTAATGTTTCAAGCATTTCTTACTTCAATCAAACAGTTGCAGCCATCACTGAAGATGGGTATGTCGAAATATTCATTAGTGTATTGGAGAGCTCACAGAACGGATCTATGAAAGCCAATAAGAGAAAGGTTCAACAATCGAAACAGTCAATGTACAAGATTGAGCTGAAGCGCTCTAATGAGGACTTGCTGAGAATCGAAGATTCCTATCTAACTTCAGACTTCATCACAATCACCTGGTTAGAGAACCAGAATATTCCATATTTTGAGAAGATAAAGATTTCAGAGCTACAAGAAACCACTACTATTACTAAGGATAGACCACAGATTAAAGGAAATGATCACTCACTATTTGGACAAGATGTTGCTGCTCCAAAACGTTATAATGAAGGCAAATCCCAAGTCACCACTGGTGATAACTTGAAGTTCTTGGACAACAATGAAAGGGAAGAGGACGAAACTGAAGAGAATGATGGACCTTCACTAGCTGAGAAGATGGAGCTACTAAAGGTGGAAAGCACCTTACCAAAAAAGAAACATGGTAAGGCTACGGCCGGCTCTCTCACCGTTATCCTTACTCAAGCGTTGAGATCCAATGACCATGCGTTATTAGAGACTGTTCTTTCAAGCAGAGATGAAAATGTTCTGAAGACCACAATCCAAAGGTTAGATACTCAGTTAGCAGTTGTCCTGTTAGAGAGATTAGCCGAGCGTATCGCCAGACACTCCTCTCGTCAAGGGACTCTCAACGTGTGGGTCAAATGGGTCATGATTATCCACGGTGGATACCTCATCAACATTCCAAACCTTTCAAAATCCCTTTCATCACTACACTCGACTTTGGCCCGAACAGCTAGTAGCCTTCCTAGATTGCTTGAACTTCAAGGTAGATTAGATGTTCTTTATTCTCAGCGAGAATCAAGCAAGGCAAATAAGGAGTTCCAAGAAGAAGATTACAATGAATCAGATGAGTCCGATGTGGAATACATTGAAGAGTTGGACGATGCCAACATCCTAGATGATGAAGATGACCGGGAACTCGACAACCTCTTAAAGCAAGATGAGGATGGGTTCATGGATGTAGATGACTACAGTGAAAGTGAAAACGAGGATGATCAAGGAGTGCCTGATGAGCTTGAATCTGACGAAGTCGATGAAGACGCTGGCTTTAGTGATGAGGAAATCAACGGTGCTTCCATTGATGATGACAACCAGAGTGAGGATGAGCAGGAAGTTTTGAAGAGGAAAATTACAGCTTTGAAGGCTAAGCAACAAAAGCGCAAAGCAAAATAGAAGTATTCTGTACCATTTAATTAGTATCTGTAGAATTCCCAGGTGTTTGAGATCAATTAGAATCGCCATCAACAATGATGGTTGGTTCAATATTACTGAAGTTCTCATAGAATGATCTAAATAGTTTCACAGCCTTCTCAATATCGGCACTACTTGAGGTTTCTCTGATCGAATGCATACTCAACACACCATTTCCCAAGTCAAGTGTTCTGATACCAGTCTTGGATGCTAAAATTGGACCGATTGTAGAACCGCAAGGAGATGCATTTTGGACAACAAAAAGTTGCAGAGGAACTCCACCTCTTTTAGCAACCTCTTTCAAGAGCACAATACCAGGAGAGTTAGTGACATATCTTTGATTTGCGTTGATCTTGATCACTGGACCTTCACCTAGCTTCGGCTTGTGATTAGATTCGTACTTGTTAGTGTAATTTGGATGAACACCATGTGCAACATCTGAAGAAAGGAAGAAAGACTTCGCAGAACTCTCCAAAATTCTAGATTGAGCATTGCCACCAGCATCAGTAGAGTCTCCTTGTAACCCAGTAATTCTATCAAGGATGTTTGGCAAGAAGTTAGAATCAGCCCCCTGTGCAGAAGCAGACCCAATTTCCTCGTGGTCAAACAAGGAAACCAAGCGGATACCAGTTTCTTTGGACAATGACTCCTCACTTGCAGCTTCAACCAAACCCTCAACTGCAGTGTAGCATGATGTTAAGTTGTCGAGTCTCGCACTGAAGATGAATTCATCATTTAAACCACCAATAGTTGCTGGCTTGTTGTCATACAAAACCAGCTCGAAATCTTCAATTTGATCACTATTAACCCCGGCATGTTTGGCAATAAGTTCGACGAGCTGCTTGTTGTGTCTCTCAATAACCGAACTTAGCGATTGGAACTCCTCAGTGGATAATTTGGAACTTTCACTAGAGCAACAGCCACTTTCATCTTCGTGTTTCTCTTCATTTGAAACGGCATTGTTTAACCCAGCAATAGGCAACAACTGCGTTTCCTTGTTGAATTCAAATTTTGTATTAACATCTCGGTCTAGATGAATGGCCAATGTTGGGATCTTCATCAAAGGCTTGGAAATGTTGATCAACTTTGGAACGAACTTACTATCCTTCTTGACAATGACACGTCCCGCCAAACTCAAGTCTGAGTCAAACCAGCTATGCCAGATCCCACCACCATAAGTTTCGACGCCAATCTGAATGAAACCCTCGGTGGTTCTTTTGGACACAGGCTTGATTCTCAATGTTGGAGAATCTGTATGGGCACCAACAATTGAAATACCATTTCCAGCCTTCCATTGTTGGCCGACAGCAAACGCAATGATGGAAGATCCGTTTCTGGTTACAAAATACTTGCCGCCTTTTTGGAACTTTCCTGCCCAATTCACTCTTTCCGATAGTTCCTTGAATCCATGCTTAAGGAGTGTAATTTTGACGGCATCGACAGCATGGTATGGAGTTGGGGAAGCATTCAAGAACGAAACAAAGTCTGTGGCATAAGTACCTATTAGTACGATGTCATCAATGGAGCTATGCTTGATGTGTTTGGACTCACCGTTGGCATACTGAATGGCTTTTGATGTCATGTACTGTATAATTTGTTGTGATGAAACAGGGTTCAAATTGGAACTGTTGGGACAAGAGGTACAAGTTCACCCTCAAAACTCTTGAAAGCACAAAAGGCCAAAAACCCGTATGACGATGGGTGACGTAAGTCCTTATGTAAAAACGTTAGGCGGTATTGGTTCGGGCACATTGCCACAAAGTGATGAAGGAAAAACTTTTTTTAGGATCTTGCCCTTTATTCTTCAAACTTCTTCTGGAAAACCCACCCTGGCAATACAGCTGGTCTTTCCCTGCACTACAGTCTCACTCTTCATAACGTTTTACAATGGCCGGTCACGACGTTGAACCAGATAACAAGATGTACATCTCGTACAACCACATTCACCAGTTGATTCAGGAGAACCAGCAAAGATTGAAGCAATTCAACCCAGATTTGCTAGTGTGTCTAGCTGGTGGTGGTTTGGTTCCAACAAGATTCGTCAGAACTTTCTTGAAGGAGAAGGGTAAACCAAATGTCAGAATCATGTCTGTCGTATTGTCGCTTTACGAAAGTGTGCAAGGTGTCTCCACTGATGCTGAACAGATTGGTAACGAGGTGATTCGTACTCAATGGTTGGATTACACTTCCACTGACTTTACCCTTATCGGCAAGAGAATCTTGATCGTCGACGAAGTTGATGACACCAGAACCACCTTGAACTACGCTGTTACCGAGCTGAAGAAGGACTTGGCTGAACAATGTGCCGCCAAGGGTATCTCTGTTGAGGAATCAGGCACTGAGCTTGGTGTCTTTGTTCTACACAACAAGGACAAGCCAAAGAGGGCCCAGCTCCCTGCTGATGTCTTTGACAAGAATTACATTGCTGCCAGAACTGTGCCAGATGTATGGATTGCCTACCCATGGGAGTCAAACGACATTGTCTTCCACACTCAGAAGGCCGTTGAGCAAGGTAACGATGTGTTCTTGACCTAGAAGTTTTGTATGTACTAATTATTGAATGACTCATGTTAAGATGTTTTCTTGTAGATGGCGTGGCATGGCCACGATCTCAGGTAAAATAATCACTGATGAGGTAACATGATGTTTCCGAGAACCACGAAAAATCAACAAAAACGTTTTTCTGTTCCTGGAGACCAAGGTTGAAAACCCTTTTGAGGTGATAGTTTTTGTTTTGAACCGCCAGCGGCTTCATGACCAAGATACCTATTTGGCTCGATTGTGATCCGGGCCATGACGATGCGGTGGCAATTTTACTTGCCCTGTTCCATCCCGCATTTGAACTCATTGGAATATCAACAACATACGGGAACAGTTCGATAGAGAACACAACCTATAATACGATGTCGCTGCTCACCGCTCTTCATAAGACCAACATACCAGTCTACCCTGGCTCCAGCAAACCACTGCACAAAGCACCTTCATTTGCTCCAGATATCCATGGGGCGAGTGGTCTTGAAGGGTCCCAAGAACTTCCAGTGCCCATATCCAGTGCACTTTTATATCCCGGAAACACTGACGAATTGAACGCCGCACTTTGGGATGCATGTCAATCATATGGTGAGGAATTAAGCATTGTTGCAGTTGGCCCATTAACCAATATGGCGAGGTTTTTTACAGCGTACCCAAAGGCTAAACTAATCATCAAGAGACTGAGCATCATGGGCGGTGGATTTGATGGCGTTTACAACAGAGGCTTTGGCGAGTTCAACATTTGGTGTGATCCCCATGCGACTAATGCGATAGTAAGAGACCCAATATTGGGGCATAAGGTGCTGCTTTCGCCGTTGAATGTCACCCATACTGTCATTTGTGATGAGGATGCTCAAAAGAGTATTCTAGGAGATGGATCAAGTTTGAGAAAGATGTACTACGAATTGATGATGTTCTTTGCAGATTCATATGCGAAGGCACAACAGTTTCGTATAGGTCCTCCTATTCATGACCCAGTTGCCGTTTGGGTATTGCTAGATGAGTATGGTCATTGCGATGCAGGCTTGAGATTCAAGATGTTAAAACTGACTTGTTTGGAGGATGGCGAACAGGAAGGGAAATTGGAGTATGAAGAAGATTCTTCAGGAAGTAAAGTTGTTTTTGGTATTGATGTAGAAGCTTTTTGGAAAGATATTTTCGGGGTTTTAGAGATCGCAGACACGCATATTGCATCTACAAAGAACTCATGATATAATATACTTTGATTTGTGAATCTATGTAGGGCAGGTAGCTTTTGGGATGGTTTCACTTTAAGTCTTTCTGGTCTTAGGAGGTGCAAACATCTTGGAAACAACTGCTCTCCATGTCACTCTTATATGAAGCTCATCGTTATCCTCATGACTTCCACCCGCTTCTGCAGTATCGTCTCTGGCGAGAAGGTAGCACCTTAGGATCCATAAAGCAATAGCAGATGCAAAATAGCAACAACCAGTATAGATTGCAGGGTCTCTGTACTGTGATGCGTCATAAAGTTCACCAGGTGGCGGTGAACTTTTTAACTTAATGCCAACAATCGGAGAAATTATACCAGCAATACCAATTGTGTTAAGCATCATGGCTGACACAGTTGAAACTTTTCTCAGTCCAAAGACACGGGTGGCAATTGAAGGTAAAGAAACCCAAATCGAACCCATCAAAGCACCTTGAATCAGAGCAAAGGCTATGGCGGTGGCATAGTTTCTCGCAGGGATCCACATGGCCCAGCACAAGATTGAAACAATTGTATGAGCAAAGATACCTGTAGTCACAGTACCAAATCGATCACACAACCGGCCAACCATGGGTCTTCCAAAAAAGGTACCAACCGAAACCATACATGAAACAATTGACCCCTGAGAGGCAGTATAGCCCAAAGAAATGGTAAAGTCAGCAAGGTTGTAGAGTAGCACAACATATCCTAACAGCGTAAATGCGACGTATAAGCTCATCAAAAGGTACCCGAAAGAGAAAAATGAATTCCGGTCCCAAATCTTTGTATGGATCTTGACATGGTTGTCTCTGCTTCTGATCAGAATGATACCAATGGTTGTGCAAACAGCACATATTATAGACTGAATGATCAGAGCCCATCTCAGGCTCAACGTTTTGATGATCTGTTGCATTGCCAAATTGAACATGACACCACCTGCGCCAGACCCTGAAGAAGAGAGGGCTTGCGCGAGAGTTCTCTTTTTTCTGAACCATTGCGGCAAGATCACCATTGGTGGACCAAAGATCATGGCTAATCCAATGCCGATCATCAATCCTTGTGTGAGGTAAATCTGCCACAGCTTAGTGCTGAAGGCGGCTAGCATTGTCCCTGCAAATTGAAAGACGGCACCAATACCTATAGTGAGCCTCATACTGGTTAGATCCTTTAATCTGACGATAAAGGGCATGAAAAATAGCCCAGATCCGAATGCAATACCACCCACAGCCGCGTAGTCTAGTTTAGAGCCGCCTTCAAACTCATTGTGTTGAAGGTAGTATGCAAGGTAGATTGAGAACCCCGAGTTGGAAGCCCAAGTAGCGACATTAAAGAGAAACATTGCGAAGACAACAACCCACCCATACCCACCATCGGGGACCTCAATAATATGAGTAGAGTTGGGTATTTCAGTCTTCTGTTCAAGTGAAGAATCGGTCTTTTCTGGGTCCACCTGTGCTTCAAGTGTCATCGCGTAGTCAGGGGTTTGACGTGAAACCTTTCGTGTAGTCTTTTAAAAAGCGGGATTCAGGATAAAGTACCTTACCACTGGATTGACTGTGCTGTTGAAAAAACTTTTTGAATTGAATCAAGGTGCGGGCTGGTGTTCATATACACAGAGTTTTGGGTGCGCATTGACACCTTTTCAGAATTGAACTACACATTTATGCGGAGATAAACGGAGCTCATGTATGGAGATAGGCGGGACCGTTAAGCGCACTTAGCGAATTAGCCGGTTGAAGGAACGCCCTAACGCATACCCTGTACAACAAATAAACCGCGTGATTTTGAAACTAGTTCGAACAGGAAGCTCTATTCTCTTTTTTGACTAGACACCAATTGTTGGTGAGGCCCGATTCACGGTTGTTGTCAAGTATGACGAGTAAAAACAGGTATATTACATTGACTACCATAGAACCTCAGAGAGAGTAAGAACTTCAAGCTCTTCTACAGTACCTAGTAAATGAGGTGATGCAATTGAAGGATAAAACACACGAGTCTAGGCCTTTCTGGTTCTAGGGGTGGCAAAAGCCTTTGAAATCATTTCTTTCCAAGTCACTTTGATGTGCAGTTCATCGTTGTCCTCATGACTTCCATCGGCTTCTGCAACGTCATCCCTAGCTAGGAGATAGCTTCTTAGAGTCCACAAGACAAGAACCGAAGCGAAATAGCAACAACCACAGTAAATAGCTGGATTCCTGTACTGCGTCGGGTCATAACTCTGACCTTCTGGCGCGGTGCCCCTCAATTTGATACCAATGATTGGGGAAATGATACCAATGGCACCAACTGCGGTGAACATCATGGCCGACACAGTTGAAACTTTCCTTAATCCAAACACACGGGTGGAAATCGGTGGCTGAGACACCCAAATTGAACCCATTAGGGCACCTTGCATGAAGCCAAAAGCAATCGCAGTAGCATAGTTCCTTGCTGGGATCCACATGGCAAAACAGAGAATAGAAACAATCAAATGGGCAAATATGTTTGTTGTGACTGTGCCAAATCTGTCACATAGTTTTCCAACTGTAGGTCTCCCAAAGAAAGCTCCAACAGAGATCATACAAGATACAACAGATCCTTGTGAAGCAGTGTAACCTAACGATATTGTGAAATCAACCAGGTTATATAGCAAAACAACATACCCAAGAATTGTAAAGGCAATGTACATGACCATCAAAAGGTACCCAAAAGAGAAAAATGAATCCCGGTCCCAGATCTTTGAATGAATCTTGACATGGCTGTCTCTGCTTCTGATCAGAATGATACCAATGGTAGTGCAAACAGCACATATTATAGACTGAATGATCAGAGCCCATCTCAGGCTCAACGTTTTGATGATCTGTTGCATTGCCAAATTGAACATGACACCACCTGCGCCAGACCCTGAAGAAGAGAGGGCTTGCGCGAGAGTTCTCTTTTTTCTGAACCATTGCGGCAAGATCACCATTGGTGGACCAAAGATCATGGCTAATCCAATGCCGATCATCAATCCTTGTGTGAGGTAAATCTGCCACAGCTTAGTGCTGAAGGCGGCTAGCATTGTCCCTGCAAATTGAAAGACGGCACCAATACCTATAGTGAGCCTCATACTGGTTAGATCCTTTAATCTGACGATAAAGGGCATGAAAAATAGCCCAGATCCGAATGCAATACCACCCACAGCCGCGTAGTCTAGTTTAGAGCCGCCTTCAAACTCATTGTGTTGAAGGTAGTATGCAAGGTAGATTGAGAACCCCGAGTTGGAAGCCCAAGTAGCGACATTAAAGAGAAACATTGCGAAGACAACAACCCACCCATATCCTCCGTCAGGTACATCGATGATTTGGTTCAAATCCGCGATCTCCTTTCGGTGTTCGGAGGTGATGCTCTTTTCTGAAGACTCCTGCACTTCTAGTGACATGGTGATTGTAGGGAGATTAGAAGTGTATGCTGGGTATTATTGATGTAGTATGACGGGTTCCAGATCAAGCCATATATGGGAAAACTGAGAGCGTTATTTCCCGCGTCTATCAAACAGAATACAATATGTGTCTCAGCGGGTTGAGGTTGGAAGAGATAAAGTATGAACTAAGATGACTAACGTTCGTGGAACATTTTCCAACTTGGTTGGGACTTGTACACGGAGATAAGCGGCGGTTCTAAGCGGATATTTTCCGGGCCGGGAAAACAATATGAGGAAAAGTTATTCGCCTTACAGGCACAGGGCACAGCATAATAGATCATATGAGTGATAATCGTAATATTATAATCAATGAAAGTACAATAATTGGTAAGAATTTTTTGAGAGAAACCCTGAGCTTTCATTTCAGCTCAAGAACTCACTTATAGCACTTACGAGTACAGCACACAGATCAAACAATATTAAACTCAGCCCCAAGTAATCCCAGAATGACTCTGAAGAACCATCCTCATTGTTTGGAAGCATTCTCTCAATATTTCCCATCATTCTTGTCTGGTTAACATTCGACGTAAGTTTCTTCTCTTTGACCCACAGATCTTCCGTTCCAGTTTCCTGCACAATGTTGTATTGATCGCCAACAACTGCAGTAATGGACCAAAGCGCCACGTTAACGAACAACTGACATTAGGATCTGCCCCAAAAAACAGAATAATACCACAGAGGTAACACAAAAATGCTGTATTCAATGCGCGTTGGTCGTTGGAAGGTGAATTCATGAAATGTTGGATGTTCCTAAGACCAAACTTGACTGAATGTTTGGTGCTACATTGGTGGTCCAACCCTTTTCTACCCTCAAGCACGGCACGAGAAATGCCATTTGCCACAAATTTGGCCCCAAGCCGTTTGGTTCCTTTCGAATGGAATCTGTACTAGAACCAGTCAAGCTGTTGAGTTTCTCGTGGTATTTGGAGGCTTTGGTAGCGACCATCCTAGCTAGCCTCTCGCCCTTCAAGATCTCTCTAGTCTCTGCAAGTGTATATTTCGGCAGCTTGTTGATGTTAAGAAACCCGAAGCCATTGGTCAAGTAACACCCGTTCAGAAGTAGATGTGTCATCTCTGGATAGTGTGTACGCTGTGCTGGTGAATCATGATGCTTCATCACCCTCATCCGACTTTCTCTTAACACCAGCCCTAGTCCTGCAGGCCCAGTATCAGGGCCATTTAACTCCGTACCTGTCATTACCCCTACCTCTGCCCCTGGGTTCATTCGCTACACAGTAGTAGTTTGGGTGTACTGTCCATTTTTAGCGAGTCGCTAAAAGTTGACATCACATCAAATTGTGTCATCAAAAGAGGCCCCTATCCGATTCCCGACCCGAGAACTATATAATTATACCAGCTTATTTGCAATTTTCCCGACAACACATGAGCTCTCAACATTGTTGTCCTTAGATCAACGACAACTGTTACAAAAAACAAAAGGCCAAACAGATCCATAACTACTACAGTACAATGGGAGAAGACGGAAAACATCACGCTGACTACTCCAGCTTTTCCTCGTCCTCCCGAGAGGAGGTGCTTCAGCAGATGCTGGATTCCTACACAGCGCTTGCAGAAGGACAGCGGAACTGGGTCTGCAACCTCTCCAATTGTGCAGCACTTCTGTGGCATGGATACCATTCCTTACCACTTGATATCAACTGGGCAGGATTCTATGTTCTTGATCCAAACAATGATACACAATTAATCCTCGGTCCTTTCCAAGGCAAGGTCGCGTGCCAGGTAATCAAGATAGGTAGAGGTGTCTGTGGCACTGCCGCTGCTACTAAGGAGACCCAAGTCGTTCCTGATGTGGAGAAATTCCCTGGACATATTGCATGCGATGGTGAAACCAAGAGCGAGATCGTTGTGCCTATTGTCGATCCATCTGGTGTGGTTAGAGGTGTCATTGACATTGATTGTTTGGAGTACCAAGGTTTTAGTGGAGTGGATAAAACATATTTAGAAAAGCTTGCGAATGAGTTGGGTCAATCTATTGATTGGTGATTTGGTTATCTCGAGCGCAGGGGCAATATTTGCTCGTTTTGTGGATAAAATCTTCATCAATCTACGATTAATAAAGACCTGTTGCTCAACAGGAATCTCAGAAATCGGTAAAATAATAATTGAAGCACAGTACTTAAAGAGATAATGGGCTGAAAAAGTATCAAAGGGTTGGTGAATCAACGTGATTTTCTCATTTTGTTAAGACTACTCAAACTCTTGGATGAAAATTGACCTGGTTTAGCTAACACTTGATATGTAGAAATTCCCTGCAATTTGATTTAACTGCTCAACAGCAGTCGTATAACCTCAAGATATATCTGGGTTTAATTTCCTAGTCCGTACGGAATTCAAAGGGTCGGAAGAAGTATTTACAGACCGGGCACCTTCTTTAACTCCCCAGATGAGCCATTTTAAATTTGCGCATCATATTATTACAGTGGTACTGCAATTATACCAGCAATTCCGAATTGGCCGCATCCCGAACTCATATCATGACAGCCCAAATAACATGTGGTTACTGGGAGGCCAGCAATGTGGGTTTAATCAATTTCTCAACTTCAGCTTCTCACTTCTTGCTTTCTTTGTTACTGGTGTTAGCTTTTGAGTTTGAGTTTGAGGAGCAATACAGAAACATGCCATCTATGCATTCTACGCAGATCTCTTTTGCGTAGATCAAAAGCCGCATGTGCGTCACACCTCACTGGTTAGATTCTTCCAATTTGTTTAATTCAATAGCTCATGTTTTCAACAGCAGCAAGCCAGCAATCCAATGAAACATACAGATCACGTTGGTAGCGAGCGAACTATATGGTTGCTCCCAATGAAAGTTTGAGGACATACTTTGAAAGCCACCTGTGTCTGTCTCTCTCAATGGGGAATTATATGAGAATTTGCGCTTGTTTAAGCCTTCGGTGGAAATGAGAGAATATTTTTTTCCCCTTGAGAAGTGTACCAAGTTGAGAGACCCACTTAGAGAAAGTAAAACACATCATAACCACGCTATAGAATTGGTTTTGAGCACAACAGTTAGATCAGCAATGCCGATTGATTTGGTGTACCGGTTCTCGTTTTGCATATGTGGCCCCTACTCTGCCGCTGATCTTGCAGAAATAGGGTTCTGGAATCACAAACAATTATACTCAGGAACCTCAAATTGCACGATCTATGTGCGCAATAAAACACTGAGAAATGTACTTTTATATACATACATACATTTATATAAATATATCTAGTATCAGTCAATGGTTCCTTGCTTTCTTTTCTGTCATTGACAGAAGTTGATTTGGTCTTCAGGGCATATTAGAAAGAATGACATTGACTACTCCACCATTGTTGGTAGATAACTCTACCTATAGCAAAGTTCTGGCCATATATACCAGGAACAAGCAGAACAATCTTCTATCATTTGAAAATAAGAATGGATTTTCCATTGAAGATTGTTGGGAACAGATTTGCAAATTCCAAGAGAACAAGAAGAATCACGACTCCTCTTTAGACGAACAACTACGTGCTCTTTCTATCACCAGCGACCAGTTGGAAGATGCCAAACTGAACTTGATTCCCGAGCATTTCGAAGACAATGATGGTCTGATGGTTTTAGAGGAGGTTTTGCCTCAAGAGCTTATTCAAACTCGTGGCTTGATTTTGGTGAACTACAGAAGAGAGGAAGAGGTTGATACACAATTGACTTTATTTCACGACTGGTTTACGGATTTGGTTATCAAGACTTCGAGATTGCACTTCAGTATTGAGCCAAAGGTCTTTGACGAGGATAAGTCACTTGCAGCAGCTATCACTGACTTTTTTGATTCGAATTTGAGGTACTTGAAGCATGGGGAGGATTTGTGGAAGGACAAGGGCAGAAGCTATTTTATTGATAGGGTCCACTTCTTTACTTCAAGAGGCTTGAAGGTTGAGGCAGTCTTACCAGCATTCCCATGCAAGTCTTCAAACTTCGATAAGGTCAACGGTCTGTACCCAGACAAGGGTGAAGAGCTCGCTTTGAGAAGAATGATCGAGTTTGCCAAGGATATTGAGGCAATTTATCCACAAGGTCTCAAGTTCTACATTGTCAGT
Organism: Barnettozyma sucrosica; assembly: GCA_030558145.1. Classification (NCBI taxonomy): domain Eukaryota; kingdom Fungi; phylum Ascomycota; class Saccharomycetes; order Phaffomycetales; family Phaffomycetaceae; genus Barnettozyma; species Barnettozyma sucrosica. The sequence continues at coordinate 80,178 of JAJMRY010000030.1, forward strand.
GATGGACATGTCTTTTCTGATTGTATTGGTGTTGATGACGACATTGTCGACAGCTATACCGAGAAACTCAAGGAGCTTTATGAGAGAATTGCCGGGTCATATGGTGCTGCCAAGGATACTGTTGGATTTATTTCATTGAAGGATGTCTTTTTCTCCAAGGATCCAAAGGAGCTTGCCAGAACCAGTGGTTATGTCACTGAGATTGACTTGTCACATTATATTGACACTAAAATTTGCGCTGATGCGGAGCTGTCAAGAAAGTTTCTAATGGCTGGCTGTGACACTGATGCTGGTAAGTTGAGGAGAGATATTGAACAACCAAATCATCCAAGATTGAGTCTCTTCAGAGGTTTCTCCAGGTTTATGGCTGAGGATGTAAAGCTACATCCATTCGGTAAAAACTTGTCAAACAAGGCCATCAAGAAGACTGGTTCCAAGGTCGCATTTGAGATGATCAAGAGAAATGATGCGTACTCTAACCTTGTTGAATTAATCTTTCCTTTCCACTTGCGTTTGTCCATCCACGCCCATAAGAATGACGGCCCAAAGTTTGGTATCAGAATCATTAGTCACGACAATTGCAGAACCATTGAGGCTCTTGATTCGGATATTGAACCACAGTTTGAGGATCTATTGCACATTCCAACTCCATGGCACAACTGTATTGTCCATATTGAAGGACACAGTCATTACTATATGACAAAGTCAAAGGTTGTTAAAGATGCTATTGAAAACGGAAACTACTCTGTTAATTGGATTGAGACTGACGCTAAGGCTGCCAGAGGTGGGTACTACTCTCTGGTGAAGGCCTAGAAGTATATGGCTGAATGAGGTTGAGAGGATGTGCTCTTTTAGGTTTAGTCCCTTACTGCAGCTTTCAGAGTATGATTGTTGCTCAGTTTTCTCACAGGTGTTGGAATTTGGTTTACTTTTATTTCGTACAGGTCTTATTCTTTGTCGCTGCAGCGGTGTAATGTAGTTGGCATTGAATAGAGGGATATTTTCCATTTTTCGGTAGCAACGGTGTCGGGATGCTTTGTGCAGACTTTTCAATATTGTGGAAAAAAGTGATTCCTCAAAAATGTATACTACAAGGCTTGAAAATACAACGGTCCATCCACAATGTCACAGAGGATTGGAAGAAGTGCGGCCAGTGCTGCCAGAGTGTGGCATCATGTTGATGCTGCCCAGGAAAGCAGAACTCTCGGTAGACTAGCCACTGCTATTGCCACAACACTAACGGGGAAACACAAACCAGTGTACGATCCAACATTCGACCAAGGCGACTACGTTGTGGTCACAAACTGTGCTAAGCTGAGATTATCAGGTAATAAGTTCGAAGACAAGCTGTACTGGAGACATAGCACCAAGCCGGGCCATTTGAAGTTGACCCCATTGAAGAAGCTGGTAGCCGACAAGGGATATGGTGAGATCTTGAAGAAGGCTGTAAGTGGTATGCTGCCAAAGAACAGTTATCGTAAGATCAGACTCGATAGACTGAAAGTTTTTGACGGTACTGAGAACCCATACAAGGAGAATATTGCCGCTTTCCATGACGAACAGTCACAAGTGCTGCAGAAGATCAAAGAATTGGAGCAGAAATGACTATAGCATCACAGTGTACATTAAAAGGCAAAGAAACTTCACTCATGTAAATAGTGTTATGAAAAAATAAGGCCAGGTTAGAAATACATAATCTTTTATTACTTTTCATTCTAGTAGCGAGCAAGTAAATGGCTCTAGTATACAATTGTGTGGAGTCTTTTTGTCTGTCATCTGACTCTCATTTTAAAAGGCAACAGAACGGTCTGTGTATAAACGTGGGGCGATGTTCATAGCCATCAGTTCTTGGAATAGAAGCTTAGCAGCATATGGAATGTGGATCTGGTAAATGTCAATTTTGTTTTTGCATCCACGGCACTCGAACTGGTTATGTTTCAGTTTCGCAATAACTGACATTAGACCACAAACACCACAGATGTGGACCCTGAAAGCATCGGATGCTTCCATTAATCTTTCCTTCATAAAAGATGCAGCACCATGGGCAATCATACAATCTCTCTCCATTTCACCAAAACGCAGACCACCGTCTCTGGATCTACCTTCGACAGGTTGTCTAGTCAAAATTTGGATAGGACCTCTTGCTCTCGCATGGATCTTGTCATCGACCATGTGCCTCAATCTCTGGTAGTAAGTTGGGCCGAAGAACACCTGAGCCATCAACTTCTTACCAGTGTGGCCATTGTACATTACCTCAAAACCTCTCGATTGATATCCATGCTCACGAAGTAATCTAGAAATGGCATCAACTGTCACATCAGTAAATGGCGAAGCGTCACCTTCATGACCAGAAAGTGAAGATACCTTGGATAGCAAACATTCAATCAAATGCGCGACAGTCATACGGGATGGAATAGCATGCGGATTGATGATCAAATCTGGAACAATACCCTCTGCAGTGAATGGCATGTCTTCTCTTCGGTACGTCACACCAATTGTACCTTTCTGACCATGTCTAGAGGCAAACTTGTCACCGATCTGTGGGACCTTTGTGGTTCTCATTCTCACTTTAACAAACTTCAAACCTTCTTGGTTAGTGGTGATCAAGACTTGATCCACAATACCGTTTTCCGTGCTTCTCAGTGGAGTAGATGCGTCTCTCTTGGTGTGATGCACAGTACGTTGACCCAATTCTTCAGTATCAGGTGGGATTGGAGTAGTTTTACCAATGATGATATCCTCACCAGATACTCTAATACCCGGTGCGATCAAACCATCATCATCCAGCTTCTCATAAGTACCATGTTTCAATCTCAAGGTGTTACTTCTATTCGGCTTCTCAAATTCCTCCACAACAGACATACCGACTCTTTTCTCTTGATCCATATAAGACCTGAAGAACAGAGATCTGAACAAACCTCTATCGATACTCGATTGATTCATAATCATGGAATCTTCTTGATTGTACCCTGAGTAACATGAGATTGCAACAATAGCGTTTTGGCCAGCTGGTAATTCTCGGAACTTCAAATGTTCCATTGCTCTGGTGGTTGCTAAAGGCTTCTGTGGGTAGTAAAGGATATTGGCCATTGTGTCCATACGGAAACTGTAATTTGTTAAGTAAACTCCCATAGCCTGCTTACCCATTGCAGATTGATATGTATTACGAGGAGATTGGTTGTGATCTGGGAAAGGAATGATAGAGGCAGCAACACCCAAAATCATGGAAGGATGGATTTCACAATGGGTATATGTGTGAGCAGATTTGTTAAATGCAGGTTTGATTCTTTTGTTAGTGTCAATAACTTCTTCCTCTTCTTCATTAGGTGGCTCGAGATCCTCATGAGACATTGCAATCATGATTGTTTCTTCTTCCTCTGCGTCCACGTACTCAACAACACCACTGCGCAGCAATGAGTCCCACCCGTAAAGATCAGTTTGATCCTCATCAACAAATTCGTTGTTCCTTTTCTTCTCTGAAACCTCAGCTATTGTCTCTTCTGTGTCACGAAGTCTTTCAACATCTTCTTTCTTCAAAGCCAGCTCCTTGGAGTTGGTCTCGTGATTTTCATCAACAATGAACAGTGGCCTATAAACACGACCAGCATCGGTGAATACCTTTAGTTCCTTTTCTCTGATGTCTCTGATGATAGAAATCTCAGGAGACAGATCACCTTTTCTTCTCATAGATCTCATAGTCTCAACTAACCGGGCAGGGTCATCGTGGATTCCATGCCACACACCATTAACGAATATTCTGGTAACATCAGGACGTTGATGAGGCATGTACTCTTCCAACGGCTCAATACCCCATTCATCTAAAAATTCCAAAACTTCTTGTGATTCAGTTCCAACAGAGATACAAGTCATTAGTGAAAGGTTCTTAACCAACCCACACGCTTGACCTTCTGGCGTTTCGGCTGGACATACCAAACCCCAATGTGTGTTGTGTAATTGACGGGGTTTGGCCAACTTACCATCCCTCCCAATAGGTGTATTGGTTCTTCTCAAGTGAGACAAAGTTGATGAGTAAGTGTAACGGTTCAAAACCTGAGAAACACCTGCTCTGGAACTCATAGCTTTCTTCTGTTCACCCCAGTTACCAGTAGCCAACGAATACTTCAAACCAGATGTTATCGTTGTGGCCTTGACAGCCAATTTCAGGTTGAAGTCAACACCGGTCTCAACAGATCTTTGCATATATCTGTAGATATCTCTGGTCAGTTTTCTGAACAGGATTCTGAACAAGTTTGTCATCAGCGGACCAGCAAGATCCAATCTCTTCTTACCAAAGTGATCACGATCGTCCTGTTCCTTTCTGTCCAATGCACACAGTAACAGCCTGTTCACCATGTAGCCCAGGAAGAAGGCTTTTCTGGACTCGAAACCTTCCCTTTGCGTAATGTGGGGCAAAAATTCTTTCTGTAAGATATCTTTAGCGTATTGGATACGCTTCTCTTTTCTAATACCGAGGGCGTTACCACGACGGCCAATATAATCCAAAGCAACTTCTCTATCTTGAATGACGAAACCTTCTTCAACACAGGGTTTCAACATCTCGAGCATCTGCCAGTCATTTTGATCATAACAAATGTGTTCAAGGATATCTCCATCAGGAACAATACCCAAAGCTCTGAAAACAACAACAATCGGAATATCTTGTTTGATGTATGGCAAAGTCGCTTTGATAGTTCTGTTTGCATTATCTTCTCTTCCGTACATCTTGATTTGCATGGAACTGATCAATCTGGAACCCTTTTCCAGAGCAGATCTGATTTCTGCAACGTACGAGATTGGAGAAGGCGCTGACTTCTTGAAGACTTGAACAATGTTCGCTGCAGAACGCTCTTGAGCGATTAGGACCTTCTCGGAACCATTTATAACAAAATAACCACCCATATCGTGGGGGCACTCTTGCAATGTGAACAGATCATCCTCTTCCAAATCCTTCAATAGACAGAACTTTGACTTCAACATGATTGGCACTTTTCCAATGAAGACTCTCTTGTCTGTTTCAATTTTGGTGTCGTCATCCACCACTCTCCATTCGGTTTCGCTATCATCTTTCTCATATGTGATATTCTCCATAATGACAAATAATGGAGCAGCATAGGTCAAATTACGAAGTCTAGCTTCTTGTGGAAACAAACGGTTAGTCGTACCATCAGACTCAGTCATTGTTGGATGTGAGATGAAGATCTTACCGAATTGGATCTGATACTTTCTGTTCAGCGTATCCTTCTCAGAAGTATGTTGGGCCAACTGCTCCAGAATCAGTGTTGAGTCTTCATCAATCAATTGTTGGATGGAGGTGTCAAGAAACTCATTAAACGAGTCCAACTGTTGGGAAACCAGACCCTTCTCTCGGAAAAATGACGAAATCACAGTCCAGCAGTCTTCACTAGTGATCTCAGTGTCATCGTCGTACCCATAAAGGTCCTCATAGTACTCTTCAGACATGACTTTAGCTCTTTCTTTTATTTCTGTTGTTGTGTTTACTTCTCGACACTCAATAGTTCAACAACTAATTAATGGCCAGCTAAGGATCAAAAAGACTAGTGGGAATTCTGTAAGCCCAAAGTGGCAGTTAATCAAGGATGAGCCGTCTTCGAAGAAGGAAGGCAGAAAAGAAGAACGTTAGTGTGTTCTCTCTGTTGTTTTCGCCTTCCTTGATTTCTGATTTTTCGTCGGTGTGTCAAAACACCCAGACATCAGAACACAATAGGTCGGAATTCTCTAACTTCCGGAAAGGTAAATCATCAAATTTTTTGGACAACAGTAAAACAACATAGTTGAGCTGTTCTGTCACACAGCCCACATCATGCTACGCCTAAGCACTGAGCTTCACAAAGCAGTTTCAAGCGCTTCCAGATCACTGGTTACAGCAGCAACCTCCCTTACTGCAGATGCCAGTATGAGAACACTCAAACCACGTTCTGAACAAACAGCACAAGACAAGATGCTTACTGTCACCACAAGACACAGTGATAAACTCAACAAGCTTATCCACGATTCCATAGCAAAGGGTGAACCACACTTTAGAGTTGGAGGTAAGAAACTCTACTTCCCAACAGCTAGAGTCATTCTGCTGCGCCCAAATGCCAAACATACTCCATACCAGGCGAAATTCATTGTTCCAAAATCGTTTAACAGAATGGACTTAAGAGACTATCTATTCAATGTGTATGGTCTAAGAGCATTCAACATCACCACCCAGCTCCTCCATGGTGCTTACACAAGAGACGGGAATGCCATTGGTAGATACAGACAAGGTCAGATTAAGAAGATGACCATTGACATGACAGAGCCTTTCGTATGGCCAGAAGAACCAGAGAGCAAGGATCTATGGAATGTTGACTTCTTTAACAACTTGCGAAAGTATTCTGATGAGCAACAAAGATTTGGCTCTGATAAGTTCAAACCAGGTTCTGCTTTCAATGGAGTCCTTGGACCATACAAGCCAAAACCTGAGCCATTCATTCCAAAGCACTTGAAGAAAAGATTGGTGAATGAAAAGGTGAAGATTCAAAGTAGAGCTACTACCCTAGAGGATGATGAGCTAATTATTAGACACTTGAAACTGTGAATGATAGACTGGTGTATACATGCACACTGTACATAGAAGTGAATAGTAATAGCATTACAACTAAAACTAGAGTCGAGGATATAACTCCTATTTAACTCTCTCCATCCTAAGAATAATGCGTGTTCCTATCAAGTACCCGTACCCTTGTAGAATGATGGTCCTACAGCCTCCACAAGAAGTTTGAAGAAGAATAGTATAAAAGTGGTTTAAACCGAATGAAGATATTTCCAGTATCGCAGCTATTGTATCTTTTTAGCATCAGCTGAGTTATGATTGGGTTTACTAGCCCACCAGTTTCCAAACCATCCCTGTGACCGAGAAGCAGTTTTCTCGGTATGATTTCTTACTGGGTCAAAATCATCAGTAGTGACCATATCAAAGCCATTTGAGTGGTTCGACTCCGTCTCAGAGTTGGCTCCCTCGCCATGAACAGGTAGTGATCCCAAAGTTGGATTCGGGTCAGCATTTGAGACGCCGAAGCCTTTCTCAGCTGATCCCTGCATTGGAAAAGTGTGCACAGCCTTCACAAGGCTGTTCCATAAAGAGACACCCAGCATTGATTGATCAGAATCCACTCTAGATTCACCGAAATAACGTTCGAATAAGGTTTGAGAGTAGCTGTATGTTGCTGTTATCCGGTGTTCCTGGTCTGTGGTCACAGGCTGTTGGGTGTTCATAGTCATACCTGTGTTCAACCTTTCAAAGTTCAGACCATAGAGCCAAGCTTCCATGGTGTTCAAGTGCTTATTCAAGCCAGGTTGAATCAAGTTGTAATAGATATACTCAGACCCTTTTGACTGTGGAGAAATTAACCAAATGGATAGATAAAGTCGCATAAAGGCGTAGAAAGGGATATATTTCAAGATAAATTCGACGTAGGATTCAGCAACTTTCAAGGTGGCAAAAACAACCCAGAATATAACCAGAGGTTTTAGGGTTTTCTGTGATTTTGCCTCTAGAGCTCGGTAAGTAGAGAGCAATGGGATCACAAATGAGATTACGAGGCTGGTTTGATTAGTGAGGGCAACTTTGTGGGGAACAGACGAATGTACTTACGAGACACTGTTTAGGAGCACAGATAGCATGGTTCCGATATAGTAGTAGCAATTTATTTCGTGCCAAGTGGAAACGTTGAACTGGTAGAATGTATGTTGAAAGAAGCCTGGAAGATTGAGTCGAATTGGTCTTACAGTCGATGGTAGCTAGATTTAAAGTATGTCCTTTTTTTAATGCACATACCCGCGAAATCGCTTGACACAAAATTCAAGCTGGGTTTTCTTATCTAAAGGCAACCTCCTCGTCGATGTACTTTATCAAATCATCCAGAATTTGAACAGTTTCCTCAGGATTCGCAATCCAAACTGTACAAGCTGCTAGCCTTGCTTTAAAATCGTTGGATCCAACAGAAGCAAATTGGTCACCTATGTGTAGTGTAGCTTTTGGACTGATATTTCCAAAGTACCGTTGCAAAGACTCAACACCTAAGTCCTTAGAAGCAATATCGACCCAAACATCACTACCACCATCAAATGCACAGAACTTTATTCTTCTTGCCGCAGATGATGCCTCGAGACGCTTTCCCACTGACAAAACGACTTCTTCCAGCTGTTCACGACAGAGTTTAGATGTGCCCAAGGGAACCATACCAACACCTCTGTGTTTTCTAATAACCATGGCTGGTAAAGCAAGTTTCTTAATTAAATCGTTCAAAGTAGCTTCAGCAAGGTCCAGAGTTGTATCAATATCCTTGAGATCCCATTTAGCCATACTATCTAGTAACCACTCCTTAGGATCAATCCATTTCAAGTTCTTCTTGTCGTCACAGTATCTGAACAAGTAGTTTGACTCTCCGCCCATAACAGTAAATCTCTCTTTTTGTTCCTTTGTCAATTCAGTGCAGGAAGCCAATCGATCGATGAGGCCCTTCAATCTCAAGTAGTACTTCTCACCACTATCATCATTGTATCCAGCAGCGGTCACCACACCAACAATGATATCTCTGGAAAGGAGCTTGATTAGTCTGGAGATGACAGGAGAATCATCAGACAAAGAGTTACCATCCTCATAAAGAGTGACATCACCATCAAAAGTACACATTCTTAATGGTTCAACTGCCCTTGCCAGCGCAATGGCCTGTCCTGTGTTCAAAATCAGTCTAACATCATTGAAACTTGGACAAACAAGTCTTCTAACACTAATGGACCTTCTCTCGTCTTCAATGTAGAAAGCCTTCTCTAAAGGCAGTTTGGTGAAGAAGCCAGATATAGAAGGTACAAGTTGTTTCAGTCTACCCAGTTCTGGTGTTCCTTGGTTCTGCATCAAAAGTTGGTCTTCAATCAGTTTCTCCACGTCAAACAACACCTCAGCATAACGTCTCCTTGCGTCAGCTGTGGTCTTAACATCACCACTAGAGGAAGATTTCACCGCGTGAAGAACAAATGGAACAGCCAATAAACCCTTGATCCACTCAATGAAGCCGTCTCGACGGTGCTCCTTGAGGGCGTCTGTAGGTCTATGTTAGTACCACGTTGCTCCAGTAATGTCGCATCTCCAATGGAAAAAGAAGACATACACTCAACTCTATATCTGGTGGCGTGGGTTAGCTGAAAGTTCCCTGGGAGTTAAATTATCAAAAGGGTACATACCTAGATGACATTTTAGAGTTGGATATTGTAACCTGAGTTGAAGAGTGAATGCTAAGTTGTTTGCAACTCCACACGTTGGTTATTTTGAAGGAAAACATCGCGAAAACACTTTGTTGAATGACCAACCAAGTCTACAAGACTCAAGTACCAAAACTAAACTCGACTATTTATAGATGTATTTAATTACAAACCTTGTTGAGCTCTTCTTCTGTCACGCTCCTCAGAGATGGATAGCTTGATACCCTTACCTCTTGGCAAGGAGATAACTGGCTTACCTGGCTCACCAATAACGAAAACGTTAGACAATCTGGTGACGAAGGAGTTGTCCAAAGCATCCTTGATGTGGACCAAGTCGAAACCACCCTCGTGCTTCTCTCTGTGGACAATGGTACCGATTCTACCCAAGTTACGACCACCAGTAACATAGACCAACTTACCAGTGTCGAATTTGATGACATCGGTAATCTTACCGGAAGCCAAGTCAACCTTGACAGTGTCGTTGACCTTAATCAAAGGATCTGGGTAACGGATAGTTCTACCGTCATGGGTGACAACGTAAGGAATACCCTTCTTACCAAGTTGCACCTTCTTGACCTTAGCCAACTTGTAGGATGCCTCTTCATCTGTAATTCTGTGGACAGCGAATCTACCCTTGACATCGTAGATCAATCTGAAGTTCTCATTGGTAGCCTCCAAGGTGATGACATCCATGAAACCAGCTGGGAAGGTAGCATCGGTTCTGACCTTACCGTCAACCTTAACGTGACGTTGCATCAAGATAGCCTTAACTTCACGACCATTCAAAGCATATTTCAATCTGTTTCTCAAGAAGACGATCAATGGCAAGGACTCTCTCAACTTGTGTGGACCAGAGGATGGTCTTGGAGCGTAAGTGCCACTTAGCTTGTCAAGCAACCAGTGAGATGGAGCGGCTAATCTCTTAAGATGCTTTTGTCTGGATCTATGTTAGTATAAGCGCTCAAGGAAAAATGTCACATCATAGAGGGTGCTGAATCTGATGGATATAATAGGTGCGGATGAGCCAGACAGTTAGCGTGGGCTGGTGATTTTAAAGGAGTGGTAGTGATTCACTCGTATTTCTGTTATCGCCAAACTTGAGTCGATGTTTTGTGTGTTGGGAACCAGCGCAAGGAGGATTGTGTAGGTAGGTATATTGTGTCATGACTCCATTTGAAACATCCCATGTCTTCCAGAAAGGTCCTCTTATTGTGAAAACAACCGCACTTACGGTCCTCTACCCATTTTGAGCTAGATTAATTCGGTGGGGTCAGTTCAAGGTAGTTATCCTTAATGTTTTGTTTGATACAACTTTTTTCGCCTTACTGGGAGCAAGTTGAACCAGAGATGTGGGCCGTACCATATATTACTTTGAAAGTTTTTTAATGCTTGGTGTGGTTCGAACCAAAAGTGTCTGCACCTTCGGCACTAAAAACAAAGTGAAACTTTTCGCGGCAAAAAATGAGTTTCGCTTTTTTTAAGAATTGAGACGGCCAGCAGTGGTGTCACATTTCGGCACACCTAGTCGAGATCACGTGAAGGGATATAGGGTTAGGTAACATAAGGAATAGAATAAATATGTAAAGATAAATAAACGACATGAATAAATAGCAAAATCCATAAAACATGTAGGATTCTTCAGTCTTGCATCATCTGTTCACTCTCTTCAAACTCTCGTTTTCTTCTTGCCTCTTTGGCAACCTCATCACCCACCATCACTTTGATGTAGTCAATCTCCAACTTGAAAGGACCATATTGGTTATCCAAGATACCAATGCCGATACTTTTGATAGCTGTTCTATCCATTAAAGCTTGGTGCTGGATTACCCCTCTGTTTGTCAACACTAGATCATCAATTGGGATAACAACTGTTTCCCAGTTGCCCGGGTCAGTAAGGAATAACCGGTGTTGGTACAAATCTGTAACCGAAGGCGTTCTTGTCTGCACATTAACGAGATACTTGCGGTGATCTCCTCTTACCCTCAAAACTATGTGATGGTAGTGGTCCCAATCCCAGTAGTTGAAGTTACCGAAGACATTCTTGGGAATATCCTTCGTTCTGAACATTGCATACCCACTATAAACTATGTCAGGTCTTTCTGGTGGCGTATCAAGATTCAACCTCCCATGGAAGGTAGCAATTCCTTTCTTGTCATCAACATCTAATTCGGCCGTACTGAATCCACCAAGTTCTTGGTCTGTGCGCAATAGTAGTTTGGAAAGTTCATTTGGTCTATTGAAGGAAAGGATTGTTTCCGAGTCCTTCAATTCGTGCTTCAAGGCTAGGAAAATACGGTTAGCTCGAAGGGATTTCTAAGGTCTGGTCACAAAACTCACAGTATGAGAATCTTGATAAAAGATTTCTCAGCATTTTACCAAATTAAAAGACTCCTTAGGTTGAGTAGCTTCCTTTCCCCATACCATCTTCTTTTTTGGGAATTGATGTTGTGATATCCCAGACAGGAAATTTCCCTAAATTGTCCACTTGGGTTCTGAATAGGTTACCTCCAGACTCAGGAAAGGTCCAAGAAATCTGCTGCCTGTACATCCATCAGTGAACCATCTCGGATGGGGGAACTAAGGGGTTAACTTTCAAGGAAAGGGATAAAAACGCCCCTCCCTGTTGGATGTGTTGAAAGTTTGTGATGTTTGTTGTTCTTCTTCCAACCTGAGAATATTAGGTGTGGCCTGACCACACCCTGAAGTTGTTGTTTGTGTCTCAAAATGTTGCTCAGCACTTTGAACTCTGAGAATACTTCCAACATACCAATTCTAGGCCGATTAAGTCGTTAGAACATGAGTACACAACTTCCTCCCCCGCAGTTCACTCAACCGGTAGGGTTTGACGCGAGTACGGGAACTCAATTCAGCGACCAACACCAGCAAGGTTACTACCAACAGGGCTATCAACAACAACCACAACAAGGTAGTCAACAACAAAGCCAACAGTACTACCAGCAGTCAGCCCCCCCATATGCCGATGAAATGAAGAATGGGTATGACGATGACAAGCCGAGCGTGCCAAACCCTCAAGGCTCAACCTTTGAAGAAGTGTTTGAGGTTCAAAAACCGAAATGGAATGACTGGCCTTTCGCTTTGTTCTTTATTGGTGTTTGCATTGGCTTTATCGTTGTTGCCGTAATCACACTAAGGGCTTATTCACACTCTTATAATCAAACGGGATCATCCATTTACGGCTCAGACTCATTCACTTTGAGCACAAATACCGTCTTATTGTTTGTGTTTGCGACCCTAATATCTGTTGTCATTGCCCTTTTAGCATTGGTCTTTGCAAGAACCCATCCAAGGCTTTTTATCAAGCTGAGTATCATAGTCAATGTATTTATGGGTCTAGCTACTGCAATTGTTTACCTTGCCTTGAGATACTGGTCTGCAGGTATTGTGTTTTTGGTTTTCACTGTTATCTCTGCTTGGTGTTATTGGAGTATGAGATCTAGAATTCCTTTCTCTGCAGAAGTCCTAAGTACCGTGATTGATGTTATGAAGCATTACAAGTCTACAATTGTGGTCTCACTTGTTGGGGCAATTTTCAGTGGTGCCTTTTCCATTCTCTTCAGTATTGTCTTGGTGTCCACTTACATGAAATATGACCCCGTGAGTAACAATCAAGGATGTCAAGCTTCTGGTGGTGGATGCTCTAAGGCAAGATTGATTGGTGTTCTCTTTTATGTTTTCTTTTCGGGGTATTACATTACGGAAGTTTCTAGAAATGTCATTCATGTCACGATATCTGGTGTTTATGGTACATGGTACTATTTATCAAAGTCCGACCAAGGAGAACCAAAGTGGCCAGCTTCAGGCGCATTCAAAAGAGCAATGACGTACTCTTTTGGATCTATCTGTTTTGGTTCTTTGATTGTAACCTTTATTGATCTTTTGAGACAGGGTGTGGCCATTTTGAGATCGAACGCGGCAGCAGCAGGCCAGACATGTGCCCAAATTGGACTCTTGATCTTGGACATATTTGTGGGTATCATTGACTGGTTAGTGAGATTCTTTAACCAATATGCTTATTCTTACATTGCTCTATATGGGACTTCCTATATTCGTGCAGCAAAATCTACGTGGCACTTGATGAGACAAAAGGGTGTTGATGCTATGGTGAACCACTGTTTGATTGGTACAGCCCTAGGCTTCTATGCACTTTTCAACGCCTACGTTACGGCTTTCTTCACCTACTTGTACTTAAGATTCACCAAGCCAAGATACAATGAAGATGGTGACTACTATGCTCCTTTGATTGCATTTTCGTTTGTTATTGCCCTCCAAGTCTCCAACATCATTACCCAACCCTTGAAGTCTGGATCTTCTACTTTTTTCATTGCTTTGGCCAAGGACCCAGAAGTCTTCCAACAGAGTTACCCACACAGGTTTGACGCAATTAGTGCAACTTATCCTCAAGTGTTTGATAAGCTGAGGGGTACTGAGCAAACCTAGAGGTTGTACCTGATTAGGGAGAATTGGTTCGGATAAAAAAATCTATTAATGTATGAAAGCACTATACTAATCAAGAATGTAGAAGTCTTGGGTTAATGTTCTTTCTGGAGTACCAGGTGACAAAATCCTTCAAACTGGACCTAATCCTTCTATAATCTTTGGATGATAGGGAGGTCTGAACTGTAATGATCAACTTTTGTCTTTCTTGTTCAGATACAGATGGTAAACTGTTCAAAGAATTGTTCAGCCAACCAACAACCTGTTCAGGAGTACTAGATAATTTCAAAGCCTTGATGAATAAATCGTAAGCGTCAACATGTGCATCCACAGAAAACTTGAAAATCAAGCCTTTTAGTAATTCATCAATGAGAACTTGACCCTTCGAGTTGATCAAACTAACGATTTTGAACTTGATCTCCTCTGGGGTCTTTTGGAGGCCATCATCGTAATAAATGGAAATTGGAGGATTCTCAAAGCCCCAAGACACCAAGTCAATCAAAAACTGCAAGTCCGCGACTAATGGTTCCAATTTGTTGGTGTTCAATGCAAATACAGCAAACTCAAATACTGAAGTGAGCAACTCATCGCTGGCAAGTAGTAGCTCTTTGAAAAAAAACATTAAAATATCGTTCATCATTCTGAAGAAGTCTTCAAGCAAATCAGGAATCTCGATTAGCTTCTGCGCATCGTTTCGTACAACTGACTCAATCAATTTCAAAAACCCAACTACTTGCTGTTTGGAAAACTCCCAGATAGATTGTTTTAATGCTGGGGAAACACCATACTCCTCATCCCCAAATTCCTTAATGAGAGTCCCTGATACCCATAAATAGCAACCAAATCTGGTCTGGTTGAATCCTTCAATCAAAACATTAGCAATAGACGGTAAAATTGGCTCCAAGAACAAATTGTAGTTTCTTAAAATAACCGTGATGAACTTTGATGAACGCTCAGAAACCTTAGGCGAGTGAAAACCAAACTTCTTGATCAGTTGCTCCACCACAGGGTACACCTCAATAATGATTTCAGCTGTTGGATCAGGTGTCGTGTAAATATTAACACGCCTTGGTTTGATATGGTTGAAGAACATAGTAACGATCTCAAGTTCGTCAGCGATCTTTGTATTAAGTTCCTCAGTCTGTGGTTGTGATAGATATCCAGATAGCTTCTCAATAACAGGTTTGATGAACATTGTAGTGATTTGTTTGATTTTGTCCTCCGATTGAGTACTGATAACGTGGGCGAGACCCTCTGCTATTTCGTAGATTGACTTTGCGTCGATCTCAGATTGAAACAAGTTCAGGTAAAACTGGTACAATTGTTCAATGAAGTTAGTTAAGAGGGTTGAGCAATCTTTGCAGAAGTACATCAAAGCATGCGAGGCTGCTTGGATGATTTCCTCATTAGCAGATTGGAAACCATTGATGATGTAGTTCAGTTGCTTCTCCAGGAATTCAGGGTGTTTGGAAGTCCATTCAGTATATCTTCCTAGCACCAGTGTAGCGGCATATCTAATTTTAGGGTTTTCTGGTAGCTGGACCAAACAGTCCATGATCTTTGGAAGAACTTCATTCTCCCTCAAACTAACTTCCAGGGCCATCGTTCTCAAGGAGAACAATGGGGCTTCAACATCCTGCCAAACTGAGTTGGAGTTCAAGGCCAACTGGATTTTCTCAAACGGGATTGCCAACGCAGGAGTGGAACCAATCACAGCGGTACAATCCTTCAAGACGTCCCCCATCTCATATCTGAAATCTCTGAACTTATCTTCTTCTTCCTTTGAGCTGAATGTGGATTCATTGTTGCTGCCCACAGGGTATCTCAATTGAGTGATCATAACGTGAATCAATTGTACGTAAATTGGAGTCAGCTCTTGGCGCGCTTGTTTATATCTGTCCAAGATAATCATTTGCTTCAAATTGTACCAGAAGTAGAAGGTGTACTTCACAATATCCAAATCTTCATCATAAGACGAACATTGTAGCAAAATCTCAACCAACTCCTTAAAATCAGTCGGATACTTCGCTATTAACACATGCCAGATTTCAGCAGATTCAACAAACAATCGGGTCAATGTTCCAAAATTGTCAATATCATCCTTGTATGTTACCAGTAATGGTTTCAGTTGAATAATTTGAGTGTACAATGCCTGAATGATTTGGATATCACTAGTATCTCTTGTTTCGCCAATAATCGAAATCAAACACTCAGCTGCATTTTCAAAATATTCTTCGTTGGCTAATGAGGCGAAGATCAAATTCACTAGGGGTTCCAATTTCAGCAAGTTCTCCAAAGCAACTTCAGCAATCCAAGAGTTCAGACAGGAAAGTATCAAGTTCGGATCGCTACTGGTATTGGATAACAGAACAAGCACAAGTTCCACGTTGTTAGAGATCAATTCGACGACTCTTCCGTGAAACTCTTCATCTGTCAAAGGTGTTTTCTTGGGATCATAAGTTTCCTCTGGTAAGATCTTCAAAAACTCGAGTAAAGTATTCTGATTATTGGTGAGCTTTTCTGTTATTTCTGGCATAGCATTTTTCCAGTCAAGGTATTGGATGGACAATTTAGCCAAAGAGATGGACAATTGGGTTCTGATTGGTTTGTTGTTTAGGTTGGAGTACTGTACAAGAAGTTGGATCAAAGAGTCCTTCAGCCCAGCAAGAGACTCCTTTGGGAGTTGATTAAGATCATAGGTCAACTTGCTGGTTAAAGTCTGAGCAGCAAACATCCTCAGTTCAAGTGAAGGCTCGGTTGATTGAAGGGTCTCCATAATTACCTGCCAGGCCCCAGCAGTCTTTTGAAAGGACTCGAGGTAGTGGAGGGCCGATTGCTTGTCTGGACTATTCGAGGACAGGACAGCAAGCGCTGTCTGTATCTGGGAGGTGTCAGACATTGTATCACTATCAGTGATGTTGGAATTGTTGTAGTTGTTGTGATTCTCGGTTTGATTTGGCAAGGAAATTTTTCAAAGTTTCATTTGGTTTTATTTACCCTGACAACCAACCACAAACAGCCAAACAACCAAACTTCAGAGTCTATAACCAATGTCCGCCCAAGTAGGTAGCCTGTATATCGTGAGATCCCCTATGATGTATCTACTAACACCGCTGACCAGGTTGTACCGCCCATCAATCTCTTATTCAAGTATCTCCAACAAGAGTCCAAGGTAACAGTGCATCTCTATGAACAGGTGGCGTTCACTATTCAAGGCAAAATCAGAGGCTTCGACGAGTTCATGAACATAGTACTCGATGAAGCAGTAGAAGTATACAAGGCTGATAGTCGGAGTGTGTCTGTGGGCAAAATACTTCTGAAGGGAGATAACATCAGCTTGATCTCAAGTCTTGAACAGTGAACCAGACACAAGCAGCACTCAATATAGATTAATCAATTACTTAATTCTTATGACTTAATCTCTGAGTAGAGAAGTGCCAATCATCTTAATGGTAGCTACTAAGGTGTGGAGAAACTTTGCAAATTTAGTTACTGCAGTTGTCATCATACATCCTGTGTGAAACATGGTAGAGCATATGCGATCAAGAATATTACTCAGGTCATTATGCTGAATACACTTGATGTTCTGGACTTAGGTTTACGGTTCTGGACCATTGAACCATCGATGTACAATTCAACTTTGCTATTGTAGCGAAATTTTTGCTAATTTTGATTTCTTACTGTTAACATGTACCACCAACTTAGCTCACCCTCCAACAGATATGTCCTGTTTCATTGTCGGTTCCACGGGTCTGTGTGGATCATTCATCCTTCAGCAAGCCAATAAGCACTACTCCAAGGTGTACTCACTATCACGCTCTAAACCCAAAGGGGCTACTGGCTCTGAAGACCTTATTATTGATGCCAACAAAGACAATGGCTGGAATAAGGTAATCGATGAGTCAACAATTGACCATCCAGATACTTTCTTCTCCGGTCTCGGTACCACAAAGGGAAAGGCTGGTAGTTTTGCTGAGCAGTACAAGATCGACCACGACCTGAACTTGGAACTTGCAAAGGCCGCAAAGCGCAAGGGATTCAGACAGTACGTTCTAATTTCGTCTGCGGGTGCCAGCAGTGGTTCTAGATTTCCTTACCTTAAGATGAAGGGTGAACTGGAGGACCATGTTCTTGAATTGGGCTTTGAGAAGACAGTCATTTTAAGACCAGGTATTCTTCTTGGTGAGAGAAGTGAGGATAAGGGTTTTGGAAATACGGTCGCTGCCTGCGTCGGTGGGTGGATTTATAACACTAGCGTGGCTAAGTATCTTGGTTCTCCTATTACGGGGGAAGAAGTTGCCAGAGCTGCTTTTAAGTTGGCTAAGAGCGAGAGTACAGACAAGGTTACTATTGTTTCTGGTCATGATCTTAATGTATTGGCCAACAGTAATTGAAGGAAACCATGTGCCGCAGAAAGATGTTCAGCAAAAATGCTAAAGAAGATACTGGACTGAATCTTTCGATCTCCAACAACTTTGTGAGCCTGTAGCCGAACCGTAGTATCGTACACATTCTGGGGCCTTTTCCTTTATTTTTCGCGACGCGTTCCAAAAAGCGATTCACTATTTTGAGTGGTCTGGTACCATTTAATTTCCCATCTCGCCAACCATGGGTCCAGGAACTATCATCCCCAAGCGCCTACAGAGATACGTATTTGTGGTCCTCGGGCTTGCTCTTGTCGGAGTAATCCTCGCTTTCACTGACGGAAACACGAACATCCCAATCACATTTCCAATTGGAGACACTGTGGTGGACGATGGTGACTATAAATGGGTCTTCGATATCATCAACCAGGGGAAACCAAACCTGACACATCCACTTGACAACTATCCCAAGGGTGAGAGGGCCAAGGAAAAGTTTGCTACTGACAAAGATTTCAGCTTCTCAAAGGCGTATCTCTCGGACCTTCTTGAAGTGACTCCAGAGGACGTGGAACACTTGAAAAATAAGCACACGGCTCTACTCGACGCAATTCTCCAGGATAGACACGCCTCATTTGGTCCAGTAAAGGAAGATCGAGGTATTGTATTTGTTGGTGGCGGTAAATTTTCCTGGCTTTCATTACTTGTGATTGAACAACTAAGAATATTGGGCTGTTCTCTACCTATTGAAGTATTCATCGGAAGTCAAGATGAGTATGAGCCTGAGTTCTGTGAAGTAATTCTGCCCAACATGAATGCACGTTGTGCTGTGCTACATGATGAGGTACCAGACCTAGCTGAACTCTTAACTGGTGTCAAGATCAACGGTTACCAGTTCAAGAACCTCGCTTTCCTCATTTCGAGGTTTCAGCGCATTCTCTTCCTTGATGCGGACAATGTGCCGATTGTTGACCCATCTCCAGTTTTTGATGCAAAGGTGTTCAACAAACATGGATTGGTTCTCTGGCCTGATGCCTGGGCTAGAACAACTCATCCAAGTTTCTATGATATTGCTTCTGTCGAAATTCCGCAAAACATTGTTAGGGGTCCATTCAAAGGGAAACAAGTATCCAACTATAGTACAGAGGTAAACTTTCACGACCTGGAGAACACTTTACCTAACCCTTCAAGTGAATCCGGCATGATTCTTCTCGACAAAAAGAAGCACTGCAAGACATTATTATTGTCACTTTACTACAATCTTTTTGGTCCTAAGTTGTACTATCCCCTCTTCACACAGGGATCTGCTGGTGAAGGTGACAAAGAGACATTTGTTGCTGCAGCAAGCGTGCTCGGGAACAAATACTATCAAGTCAAGCAAATGTTCAGATTCATTGGATATCACTATGGTGGCGGTTTTCATGCTAAGGCACTAGGGCAGGCTGACCCGATCTTGGACTATGAGAACTTTTTGAACGGAGCTCATCTTAACGAGTTCAACGACCTCGTGAAGCCAAAGCACATTGTCAAGGATCCACCCGTAATGTTTATGCATTTGTCGTACCCTAAGTTCACCCCATTTGCTCTTTTGACCAACGATGAGATTGTGAAAGAAGGTAAGGTGCACGTTAGAATGTACCCATCATCCAGCGAGATCGGTGGTTACGATTTCGAGTTGAGATTGTTTCAAATATTGACTGGGGCTTTGTGTAAGGACTACAAGGGTGAGACTCAGGTTTCTCAAAAACTTATTGGTCTCAGTCTTATGGAGTTTAAAGATAAGAACCCAGCTACGTTCTGTCCTCAGCTTATTGAACATACACTCTGGCTTACAGACAATCCAGAGAAGTAATCTAGGAACTAAAGACATATACTTACTTCAACAGTTTCTTGAACCTACCAGAAGTATTAGCAAATCCCAATATAGCAAACCATTCCCTGTTGAATAGCCCGTACTTTGTTCCCCAATGGTAACTCATCAGGGTATCAATAATGAAATGCCAATCCACCATCTCACGCTTAACAATGACAGTGTCAACTAATGTTACCACATTGTAGTAAAACCAGAACGCACATGAATAGACATAGAGGTAGTCAGATTTGTCATATTGCTTGTCTTCTCTGTGACGTTTCATCAAGGTGTACTTGGAAATGAAATCACGGTCCAGCAAATCATGTGACGTAAGGAACCCCAGAAGCTCATAGACAGTGTACTTAAAGAGGAGAGCATACTGTAAAAAATCCACAATCTTCTGGTAAGTGTTCAAATTGCTCTTGAGCTTTGATGGGGTGTTATAAAGTTTGAAGAACTTTGCGACATAAGGAATGAAGTTGAAGA
The DNA here is from genome assembly GCA_030558145.1 of Barnettozyma sucrosica. NCBI lineage: Eukaryota > Fungi > Ascomycota > Saccharomycetes > Phaffomycetales > Phaffomycetaceae > Barnettozyma > Barnettozyma sucrosica. The sequence continues at coordinate 100,581 of JAJMRY010000030.1, forward strand.
CTGAAGACGCGATTCTGATATCAACAATGTAACCATAAATGTTCCTCATCAAGTTGTAATAATAGCTTTCCGTTTCAGTACGTTTGAGGTCCGGCTTCTTCTTGGTTATCAGCTTGAGTCTGTAAAGAATCTTGTATATGACACTTTTGAGTGCTGGGTAGTGCTTGATGATCTCTGCAAGCAGAGCAGCGGTGTAGGAAATCAACCCCAGAACAGAATCATTATGTTGGGAGATAAAAGAGTGCAACCTCTCGTATGTATGATGGTCTGTTAACGCGATAGCTCTGGCTCTCAAAGACATGCTACCTAGGTTCAAGGGATAAGCTCAAAACGTAAACAAAGACTGTTAACCGAAAACCGTTGGCTTCATCGTATCAAAAATGACCAGTTGTCCGGGAATGGGAGAACGGAGTCTTTAAAATAAAAAAAAACAATGCCCCCTACCAGAATTGAACTAGTGACCTTTGCATTACAAGTGCAACGCTCTACCACTAAGCTAAACGGGCAAATTTCTGCTGTGTAAAAGTTTTACCAAACCGTGTTTGACTTATCTAACTAGGTTATGATCCAGTTAGACTTGGGTATCCTTGTTCAGGATTCTGGTGTTTCCCTAATACTATAGCTTGACGGAGAGAGTGGCTATTAGTATTCTATGTTAGTGGTACGTTGCTCAAATCGACTCTTCTATTGTCTTGGTTACACCTTATTGATTTCCTTGTCTGGTGTTGCTTCTCCTTCTTGTTCTCCGTGCTTTCTATCTATCGTTCGTTCAGTCTTTGTTCTCTCTTTCTTTTAAATACTACTCCTCGTTCCACACGTTCTTTCCCCTCTTCACGTTCTGCGCCCCTTCCGCGCCTCTTCTGCGCCTCTTCTCTTGATGCCTTCTGCGTTGATTACGTTATTCCTTTCGTAATCTAACATTCGGGAATCCTCACAGCGTTGAAGAGCTTCTGCAATTTAGATCACGGATGGATTATTGTCCAAACAACAGAGGGAAGGAGGGCAGAAATGAGGTGATGGAGAACAAATAGAAAAGATTTAAAAACTAATCCGAAGAAAGAACCACGGAATGTATCAATAACAGTAGTTACCTTCACGATCAACCAAAGGGACTAATCAAACAATCAAGTCCTCACAAAAAAAATAACAAACAAGGATCATAATCCGGTTGTATATGTCGCACCATCCGCTCCCTATTTATACTTCTGGAGAATAAGCAGGTCTCTCCCAAGTTGGCAAATCTTCTACATCCAAACAGATTTTGGGGTTGCTGAAAAGTTTCTCTCCTCACATGAGGTCTTGTATTTTTAATTGTTCTTAAACTATTTTTTGACAGTCATACTAACTTCCAAAACTTGAGTCACTGTGTATATTAGCACTGCAAAAATTTAAATTGGGCTTGGGATTGGATCATCCAAAAATCATACCGTCGGAGCTCACTCAAAGTTCAGAGTCGGTACTGCATGTGCATTTGACTGGCACATGCCACAGTGACACAGTGCACCCTATAAGAAGCCTCCATGGTCTGATATGCAACTATGTCTTATAATTGACAGTCCCTACTCCAAACAACATGACTAATGTGTCAACTTGTAAGTATCCAGCATCCAAACATCCAGAAAACAAATTCTGATCGTGTCATTGAATTTATGAAAAACATGAGGGTTTCCATCTTTGCTTGCATCATTATCTCCATAAATGCGATTATGGCAGTTACAATTCCAGATGATTTGAACGAAACAATGTGGCCGCTAGGGCCCACGAAGAGTTCTTGAACTAAAAAGCTAAAATCGCCCACCATCTTGGCGACCTTGCTCACACAGTACATGTCTTTGTGGACTGTTTTTGTGGACCAGAACAGTACTGTAACTCTACAACACACCGATCCAAAGTACGACAGGAATTTAAGTTCCAACACACCTGGCATGAAAGCCAACATGGGTGTGGACACGTGGTTGCCAACCCATTTTATATCAGTTGACCAGCCAGAAGACCCTGAGTTTGATGTGGTGAGACGTGTAGATGACGAGGGGTACATTGGAGTTGACGGCAAGACATTACTGACCTACATAATTGCCCTTACTGATAAGCATTTATGAATTTCTTGGTGTATCATTTTTGTTTAAGTAACAGATTTCTAATGAACTGAAATGAGTTTTATACCTATGTAAAGTTTGCAAAGCTCAAAACTCTCTCCTCTAGAATACAAATAAAAATCATACCGGCTGAAACAAGGCCCTTTTCTCCAGCTAAAGTAGTTAACTGAATAATTATTAGTTCATCATAGCTTGAATCTATCGAGGTGCCGTTTTTTGTGGTATCTCTCAACCAATATGGATTTGATGTCATTGTTGATATCAGACCAGATTTTGTCACTCCAATGCTTCTATCGAGTTTTTATTCTTCAGTCCGTTTGGTGTATAGGTGTGTCAAGACTCACAGCTTGAGTGCTGAAGACCTGAGTATTCGCGCAGGTGGGAAATATATGTGATTTACCCCTTGTACCCACTTGACTGAGGGGTTGATCAATGTTCATCCAACGACTTTTGGCCTCAAAGTTTTGTAGATGATAAAAATCGTGCGAGAACAGAGTTATTCTGTACTGTTGAGTCACATTGCCTATTTACAATCTCTGATAAACAAGTCAGTCATTTTCAGACCATAATTGTTCATGCTCAGTTGATTTTGTGAGCTTGTGTTAACGGCTGTTCAGTAAAGCCGTGATTCCATCACTTAATATTTCACAACGCAGTGTGATCAGTAGAAGTCCCCTTGGTGTGATGCCAGCACCTTCGTTTCTAAAATATGTTGTACGTTTCTCGCATATCCACTCCAAGCTATCCACTCCAAGCTATCCACTCCAAGCTTCTTAAAGGAGATTTCTTCGTCCTTGTGCCCTCTTAACATCCAGCTTCTATCAGGTTTTAGAATAAGGTGGGACATCTGATGAAACCTGATAAATTCCCGTGTGATTTCATCACAACACCCTACATCCTCCCCTGATCTAAGCTTCACTTCATATTTCCTACACCGCATGCACAGGTACTGATGGAGTAGCGCACGCTGGTATCGTTTCTGAGTACGGAACCACTGACTCGAACAGGAATGTTACAATTGGTACAACCGCCATTCAATTGATTGTTCCATCGCTATACCCTACGACGTACATTGGCACTGACCGGGAGCAGTACAATGGTATCGTATCAACCGACTTTGACGGAGTGGTTGGCAGAGGTAAGGAGACCCTTCCATGAGTTGTGGGTGGTTCTGTACACAAAGACTGATGTTCAGCCTAATGCTTATCCCCTCACCTGTGGTTCTTACATCCGAGACTGCAACAGTGTTTGAAGGGAAGAACACTAGGGCTGAGATTGACAGTAGAATTTCCACCATAGATTCTCGCGAAGACTTCTTGCTACTCTGGTGTTGTTACTGTTGATAACTTCTTTCCCCCAAATTTCCATATCAACGATAAGTTGCGCTACATGAGAGTATTTATAGGTAAACAGAGGCCAAAATTGAAGCTGCAAGAATGCCGCTTTTGGTTATTTGTAGTAAAGATCAATAGAGTTAGTCAGCCTTAGTGCCTTGATGTTCTTGTCAAGTCGCTTTCTCGAGGGCTTGAATTATTCAAAAGATGCTGCGTTCTTATAAAGACATGAGTTTTAAGCTTGGAAGTTTGTGATTCAGGAATCTCAAAGCAACCATTCGTCATCCACCGAGGACTCCATGTTTGATCAATTTCATTCAACGCTTTGTAGATAAGGAACAACAAGGCGGAGAGTTATTGGCCAATAAAGTTTAAGAAAATAAGACCTGCTAAAGTCGCGATCAGCCCAAAGGCTCAGCAACACAATTGTTGATGGAGTTGAGTGCACACAAGAGATGCATGCTCAACCAGGGAATTCCATTTGAGCGAGTCTGGTACCGACACCGAATTCCTGGAGTCGCTGTGCAAGCCAATGAGAAGGCTATTTTCCTGTTGAACCACTTTTTGTGGAAGGAAGGCGGTTTGAAGTTTGAAGAATATGGCATCGATAACACCGAGGAAATATTGGTAGGGTGTTCAACTGGCGCCATGGGGAGGCCGCCAGAATTGTGTTTAATGATAGACTGAAGAAAATTTGCAAATCTGGCACAACTTGAGAGCTTGAATAGATGAGTTCACTTAGAGAAGGTTCCGGATGAGATCTGTCATAACTGTTTGAGCCCAGTGTGTGTCAGTGGGAGAGCTGAAAGGGAGCAATCAAACCAAGCCGGTCTGCATTACTGATGTCAAGTACAGGGACCTACTGATGACACTTTTAATTGCAAAGATGAGTAGCGTGAGAAGGGATAGAGATAACGAGCCAGTGGTGATGAGGAGCTTGACCATACTATTGCTAGAGGCCCAAGAAGCGGGAAAGATGGTGTATGGGATGGTTCAATACCCATTTGTAGCTACCTTCTTTATGAGTGTGTCTTGAAAAATAAAAAAACCTGTCTATCACTTTATGTTTATTTTTCAAATATATATATTGTTTAGGCATTAATAAATGTGATATTAAATTATTAATTCAATATTTTACCTAAAAATTAAATAAATACTCATGATAGTTAACAAAAGAATCTTCTATTCTTACTTAACTTCGGTGTGTGCTGTGCTTGGATATTTATATTTGAGACGGGATGAGACTCGAGTCTCGACTGATTGACCCTAGAGAGTGTTTGTTTAAGAGACAAGTATGACACCCCTTCCTTTTTGCGGAGTGATTCTTCCGTCTTAAATCTCCAAAATACCATGTGTGGTGTTAGGTGCCCACACCAAAAACCAAAACACTCGCAATGGTCGCAACCCCAGAGTTCACAGTCTCATCTTTATTTATCTCTTCTGATCTTGAATAAATCTGACTTCCAGATTGTTTCAAGGTGTCATCTCAAGTTATTTGATGAATGGCTTCTGACTGACCAGATTGAATTACTAAACAATAGTGCACAGTGTAAATCTTTGATCGTTTCTAGTGCGGACAACGAAATACCCAAAAGTCACTGTTCAAGATTTTCTCAAAGATTTTCTCAAAGAGACACTCACTCATTGGAGCAAAGATATGAAGAGGCAGAGAGCCTTGAGGCAACGAATAGAGCCACAATAAATGGGGTGAAGACATATGGTAACTGGATATGGCGAGCTATGTATAGATACGAATTTTGGTCATGAAGGAGTCTAGCTCTTGGCCGATTTCTAAAGTTCATTCCGCTGTATTAGACATCGCCTTGTTCCCTGTGACAGTAGCAGAAAGGATGAGTTGATAACCTTCCAATCCTCTTCACTTATTGACCGCTGGTGCAAAGTGTTCATCGTTGCGTCTGGAATATGATCAATACTAGCCAAAATGGTTTTGGATTCCTCACTAGCTTCAAAAAAAATGAACAGACCCTTCCGTATCCTTGATGCAATTGAAGAAGAGATCAATTTGCAATCTTCTTTTCTGCAAGAATGAAAATAATTCGGAGGTAGAGTTCCGAGTGTTTTAACATCTAATGGAGGGAATATATTGCCTTTATTCACATCATATGAAAAATTTACCCGAAGAAGTGATGCTCTTTATAGCGACAAGTTGTTTCAGATATTCTCGAATTGGATTAATTTCTTCTGTCACCTTCCCAGTTGAATAGTGGATTAATGAGAAACCCCTCACTATCAACATCACGCTGTTGGGCCTCTTCAGTATCTTCTATCTCAGCGTCCAAGTCAGAACTTGGTTCTCTATCATGATCATTGTTGATAGAGGTGACTCCACTTACGGTATCCAAGAAGGCCTCGCTTACCAAGTTCAAAACATGGTTCAGAGAAGGCGCACAATTGGAGGCATTTAATTGTCCGCTTATCAGGCCAGTCTTTGGGTGTTCATATGTTCTATTCACGACTTCACAATAATTACCAAGGCTTTACTCCAGCTTTCTCAGAGTGGCAAGATTATTAGAGGCACTATCACCTGTAACAGAACATATTTGTTCAGGGATACCTGTTAGTGAGAATATATTTAGCAGTTCCTTGCAGATGACTAAACCAGTGGGTCGTTTAAGGGAAATTTCTGTGAAGTGAATGGTACGATCTGTGTATCCGCCTTCTTTGGAGTAGAAATGAGCCAAAACACCTATGTATTGGTGCTTGTTATTCATACTGGACTATATGTTCATTGAAATGAAGATGGCCGGAGCATCATGTAATTCCTTCTTCAATTAGTTTTCGGGTATGCTGGTCCACTTATTTGCAGTACCTGCAATTGACAGCGAGTATATACAACAGAGTTTGGGAATTGTTCATCGATGCTCATGTGACAGGTTTTCTTAGTAGCATCTGGAAGTGCTTGTTCTCAATTCTAACGAAATGGGTGTCCGTGGTGACGAAGAACGCCATGGCAACTTTGTTAACCATCGCCAGATTCTTCGGTTCCAATTTCGGAGCATGCATGATTGTTTGATGACCCTAGTTGGAGTCTTGGTATCTAGGATTTGTTTGGCTCGAACATCTCTCTCAATATCTTTAGGCAATTGTTGAATGTTTCGTTCCTTCAAGGACGAGATCCAATGTAAGAGAAAGTTTCGTGTGGAACTACCCACTTGTTTAGTGAGTGAACCTTGTCAGGTGGACAATGTCCTCTGGGACTTGCACCAGATTGAGCGCGATCCGTGGGTGGGACAGTATCAGGTTGGAAAAGATCAGATGTCAAAACCTACACCGGTTATCGAGGCATGCATCACTCAAGGCGAAGATGTCAACTTTTTTGCCGCGAGAACTCCTTCCTGGTTCCTCAACCGTCATTGTATGATCGTTGTAGACAGAATCTTATTTAATCTTGTCCCAGTACTCCACGAGATGCTCAAAAGGATGTTCAAAAGGACATGTCATCTCTTGTGAAACGAGACGCGCAAAGAGAAATGCGTGAAAAAGAAAAAAGAGAATATATTCCATATTGGGACCATTCCCTATTGTAGAAAACCCAAAAGGATACGAATATTGAACTGACTATACGTTATTCTTAAAATGCGGATAGAGATGATGAAATTTCAGAAATCTGCCATTTTTAATTTTTTCCCACACAACGATATTTCACTATTGTGTCTGTTTACCAATTCACAATAATCAGTCACCTCCCCAAAGCAAGCGACTTTCTTTGAATTTCCATGGAGTACACATTCGTAGCTCTCTATGATGATATACGTCATCTGTCAATTTGACTGGCAGTCAGAAATCAAATAGTTTAGGAGTATCTTTCTGAAGCAAAGAGGTGCGCAGTTCACACAAGTCTCTCCCCCAGAGCGGGGGTGCCCCTGCACCACATCACAAAGTACAACGACGCAAAGTAAGGACCTGCAAACAGGATTAGTCCGCAAAAGACAGACCCCAGCAAGATATATTTGGTTAATGTGTTGTTTTGAAGGTTGGGGAAAAGAAGCAACGTCCACGAAGGAAGTAAACAGAGTACAAACACAATTAGGGACAGTGATTTGGATATACCTGCCCAGTATTCGTTGTCATACCGGTTATATTGCGCCAGTGGTTCTGCCTCAGCTGACATCATTGGTGATCGTTTTTTAAAACACGTACTGGAACCGATCTATTCTTCTAGTTTTTATCGCTCCAGAGATTCTTCCCCTTCGGAAAAATCCAGATCCGAAAACTGACTAGGGGCACATAGTCATGCATCTATGTGCACGAGCAATTCTGCAGGTTTAAGCTTTATCAGCGAGGTGACAGTCCTTGAGCTCTTGGCACTTGGGAGGGTTCAGAGATCCCAGACTCTCAGAATGCAAGATCAGTAAACTCATTTTTGGCGATCGCACTAGAATTTCGATTCTTTCTTCAAAGCTTGAATGTCTGATGCTCAGGTGCTTGTCATCAGCTAATAACCAGAGCATTTAGCTCTTTCTGCTTTGGAGATCATCCCAAGCCCGCGCCAGTTGTACCTCTCCAAACTGTCTCACATGCAAAGCTGCAGATCTTTGAACAACTAACAAGCATTTTTAACGTGATCTCAAAGATCGTGAACCGATTGACCCGAGATTTGCACTTTGGTCTTTTGGTACTGATCAGTCATATGAGATCTTTCATATCTCAGCACCTTCAGGTGCATGTATTTAAACCTTGCATTCCGTTCCATCACACATATAAAGTTTAATTTTTCTTACAACATCCAAATATGAATTCAGAACCAGTTGTCAAACAGGCCCATCAAGATAGAAAAGATCTCAAGGATAGAGGCTTTCTTGACCGATTCTTCATCTCCACCAAGGTCCTCCTTGCTTTAGTTGCTGTTATTCTCCTTTTCATTGTGTGTATCAGTCTACCAATTCCACGTCAAGTACAACATGCTCGCTCCCTTACAAACTATGCTCGGTCCTTATCCAAAAGAGCTAGATGGTCATTAATGGAAGGACTGGGACTTGCTGGTTTAATCATTGCTGCTGCTGGTTATGCCACTCCATATTGGGTTGAAGCCATCTGTCTCGCATTCAGCGGTGGTGTTTGTTCGCCCGTTGCAGGGGCAGTTATCTCTACTATTGCTGTTATAGCAGCAGGAATTGTTGCTGGAAAGAGTGGAGGTTCTGAGAGTCACAAGAGATCGGGGCTTGAGATTTACCAAATTCTAAATCAGACAGTCCAAGTTGATTACACTCATGAATTTACTGGTGAAACATTTCAGAGTGACGCGTCTGGTGCGGTTCCGATTACCGTGAATCTTGTTGGTACAAGTTTTGCAAATGGCAGCGTTGGATTCTGGAAGAGGGATGGCCCGCAGGTTCCTTTGCAATTTATCAGTTTCAATACCACTTTGGGAGACCATTTTGCTTCTCATTATAGTGAAGATCAAAATCACAGAGGATTGTTGAGTAAAATTTTGCAAGCTACCCCTGGTGTACCAAGGATTGGCAACAGCACGAGACTTTCCAAGAGATCAGAAGAGTTCGCAGTCGATTGGTTGTCCATCACTTATGACAATGTGAACCAGGATTTGGCCAGAAAATGGGAGAACGAGGAAGGCGGGCCAAACAACTTTGATACTTATACTGAAGAGGAACTGAACAACTTTCTACAGAACAACAGAGACTGGAAGTACTGCATTGGAGCAGAGGACTTTTTTCGAGGTGAGGCGACCAATTACGATGATATTCCGGGCATTAGCAGCGGATCTGGTACACTCTTCCACGGCGAACTGTACTTCAACACGTATGGGGGTATTGACGGTTACTGCAACGATTTGCATGGAGGAGCCCAAGACAGCGGTGATGGGAGATGAACCAGGTGATCTTGCTTAGCTTGAACGGATATAGGCATTGGCAAAACTTGTTTTAGTAACCAGATCGTAACCAGACACTTGTACCTGAGTTCAAACCGCACACTCGTCTTCCAAAAGAATATTTATTTCCGCCGTTTGTGGTAGTGCGCGTCGACTCAGGCAACTCTTGCCAACTATTCAATCAAATTGAAACAAGGTACCTTGTACCACTTGTAATCAAAGGCACTGTATGGGGGACCACTTTTTACATTGTACTTTTTATACATAGGAGGTTTGCAACTGCCCAAGACATTGTCGCGTAGCACATGAGGTATTACAGCCGTTCATTTCTTCATAGTACACACTTTACTGTATTCTGCTGATCTAATAACAGTACAAAGAAAGGGGTCGGTATACATGTGAAAGTTCTCTAAACATCGGCTCCGTCTTTTGAATCTCCACATTGGTTATCAATGCCGCCGTAGGAGTTAAAATAGATTTCTCCCTTGACAATATTGTTACCGCCAATGTCATCATAGCTGTTGCGGCCACCATCACCCCACTGGACTGCGAGGCAGTACTTTGGAGAAGGATTGGCATTACTAAAACTATCAATCTGCGAAGCTTGCTCATTTACTTTAAATATGTCGTTATCATCAGCAATCCATGCGCCAGCATACGTAGCATCAGTTTCCTCGAAGTTGTAGGACATCCAGTCAGCAGTGATGGTGCCACGCTTTAACAAGGACAAACTGGTCGAGTTTCTCTCTGAAGAGTCGCCCAGAATTGATTTGGCTGACAGTAATGTTCCCCAAGGGCGAGTAGTCGCAATCCTATCTGGGCGAGACCATCACGTTTAACAAGATGTTGATCCCCTGCTGGGGTTGTCAACTGAAGTTCGCCAAATGATAGCGTTACTGTGAAGTTTGTACCTCGTTCAAAAGAACCGCCCTTGAATTAACGCAGAAGTGAAGATGTGGTTGATCTCTTCGCGCGTGAGGATGCACTGGTGGAGCCTCCTGGTATATGTACTTGAGCAGGGGAGACAGCAAAGGAAATCATCGCGAACACCATGGCACCAGTACATCCAACCCCTCCAGATGAAGCACAAACGATGATAAAAGTACCGACCCAAAACAGTTGAAATGACAAGAGCGTTGTTTCTATCGCTGTTCATAAAAGCTCAGAAACTTCTGCGCAGTAGCATAGCTGGAGTACCATAGCATAAACCGAAGAACACTGCTTGAATAATAACCAGATTCCCAATAAGAGAATGTGCAGTGGACATTTGTGGGCTGAAGTTTTACTGAATTTTTGATCCTAAAAGAGATTGAGGAGGCTTTATATATTCCTCGTGGGAATCATCAGATCTTTTGTGCTGGAAATTTGCAGGAGATTTATAACGCCTACCGTTGACAGAGATCACATACTCGAAATTTTTTCAATGCTGCGAAAGATCATCGCTATATGAGCAGGGAGGAGTCTTTCAAAAGCACCCTTTTCTTCCCTCAATCGATTACTGTTACTCGTTCAAGATCACTGTGTGAAGGTACTTACAGTCATACTGACATTCTCCCTCAGACTACAGTTTTCCGGTTTCGTTTTCATGGATCCCACAGGGTAAGCACAGCTAAATATGGCGAGCAAATCTTAGCGATTTCTTTGCGTACGTATCTTGGAGGCAAGTGCTTTACGAACTTAATCTTGACCACTTCGGGAACCAGGATTTCAGTATAACCAGATTCTAGCAAATGCAAGATACACAACGTTGCCAAGACGTGCTAGTCAAATCATTGTATCCGAAGGCCCAGTTAGGAGCAAATCTGAAATTATTGTCTGGCCATTTTGACATGCTGATGATTGTAGCGTACACATACATATATGCGTATTTTTCATCATCTTGCATAAAGGTGTGGGCAGACAACCGACGATCGCTCAAATTGGAAACTCAGAACCACTGGTTGCTCTGTGCTTGATTCAATTTTCAACAAGAACGCACTTTGTCCAAGAATTAGTCATGATTTTATTTATGCAGTGGTGCATATCTGCATCATAATCCAACAAGCGCACGCTAACTGAACGTGTAGCACACCCAATCCTTCTCTTCTCCACCAGTCTTGAATGCTGATTTACCATTCTTCAAGATTCTTTCAATCAACTGCTGGTGCGAGATCTCTCTATCAAGAGCAAAAAATAACTGATTCTCTCTGTTTGAATCTGCAATCACCAAGGATAATTTAAGAGCTAGGTTATTATTGGTTTCACCTAGTGTATCACGTAGGGAGATTGTACCCAGAGCAAGTAATCTCATATCCATTGAAGAAAGCCCGTTAGTCTCTTCCCCCTCTGCTTCACCTTGTCCTCCTCCGTGGATGCTTATCAGTTGAAGCTTGCCGAGTTCCAAAGGTACATCCTGGTCCCTTGTGAAAGTGCCTGACTTCATCATAGCTAACCACGAGGTTGACGCATTAAAAGCCCGTCCGCTTCTTCTGTTGATAGCCCAAGTTTCTCCAAACTGGTTGAAGGCAACACCAATAACAAAGCAATCGAACAAAAGGGGATAGATGGCGAGACAAATACCCTTAATTAACAATGAAAGAATTGACACAGCAGACCATAGAATTGCCAAGTAAAGGGCCTCAGTGGAAACCTTCACTGGCCTTGACTTACTCACCAATGCCGCAGTGCGGACTGATCCCAGGATAACAGAACAGAGTCTGCTTGAGCTCATTATTCTTGTCTTGATTGAAGGTTGATTTGGTGACATAAAGAGGTACATTATCACCGACCTACGAAAAAAAAAACCTAGCTGTGGAGGACGCGAATTAAGTAATAATGTATTTGATTTATATCTTTTAATACAAGTACGCACTAAAGTTTGCAACTTCTTCAAAGTCCCAAAGTGAAAAGATGAATATCATTCGAAATGTTATATGTTCTATCCAGTGAACTCACAGCGTAGGATGATCTTGTCATCTTACACGGCAGTGATTGATCTAATTCAGGTTAGTAATTCAAGATCAGTCTCTACGTGACAAGACAGTGTTTGAGCCTTTTTGTGCCTTTGGGAAAACATAAGACGTAATCTAGTACTTTGATCGGCATGCTTTCAGAATTGATCGACATTAGATCTCAACCATGGTGCAGAGATGTAAAGGCCATACATGTTCGGATGTAATTGATCGGCATGGCTTGCGTCTCGATTATTAAATATATATAGTGTACCGAGCTTTGTATATTGGAATTGATCGACATTTCTGTCTCTCGACTATTTGTAGTATAATTGAAGGGCATTGTCAGTGCCGGTTACAACAGGTGGCGAAGGTGACAAAAACAAAAGGTGACAAAGAGCTGGTTGATCTTGAAATGGCTGACATAGCAAGGAAATACCTCACAATACCGTTTAATGAGTTGAAGAAGCAGCTGAATTGTCTTCCCGTCAAAAGGATCAATACTTTGCGGCTGGCATGCCTGAGGTAACAGGCTCAGTTGGTGAATGGGAGTTCATCTCCACTTCCAAGAACGTGACCGGCTCG
>JAJMRY010000031.1:0-110921 GCA_030558145.1 Barnettozyma sucrosica
GTACACTGATACTGCTGGTAACGTCGAGACTGGTATCGTGAGCGAGATCCCAACCACTGACGCCAATGGTGAGCCATCTACATTGACCACCACTGGCGCAGTTCCATCGGTATCTGCTTCCGCATCCCACTCTGGTGTTAATCCAGCTTACACCACCACGTACACTGATACTGCTGGTAACGTCGAGACCGGTATCGTGAGCGAGATCCCAACCACTGACGCCAATGGTGAGCCATCTACATTGACCACATCTGACCCACTTTACCCGTCATCTGTAAGCTCTTCGATTGATTCGCTGGAGTCAGATGACCCGCCTAGTTCGAGAACTGTTTCGCTGCCCTCTTTGCCGTCATTACCTCCTCTACCCTCTGGAATGACATTGTGGCCACCTAAGTTAGAAGATCATGAAACACCGGTACGAATATTTGCGTATGCATTAGATTCCCCCAAGATTAGTGATGCTGTGGACCACTCCTGTCTTGATTCGACTGGTTCGCTCGTCACTTATACCAATGTCCTGAAATGTGCGGTGTTTGTTCGCCATAATTTGGTGAATACTGATTATAATCAAAATTTCAAATATTTCACGTTGTCATCAAGCAAGGGTTTCCTCGGTGAAAGGGACGGTCGATATGGTCGCTCCCTTAACGTATACTCACTAGCAGAAAACCCAGGAGCAAATATAATCCGGTTTGACTCAGAAGAAACCGACGACCAGCGTCGTCGTGACTTGGTGGGGGTGGACGACGAACCTGTACCTGCAACCTTCTATATTGACTATTGGGAAGATCATGATTATGATGTGGAAACCCTAGAGTTTGTTGCTGACGTTTTTACAACACCGCCATCGGTTGACGAAGGGTACGCGACTCTTAGTATGCGTCTTTACCTTGAAAACTACACTGGTCCCCGGTTCCCAATCCGTGTTGAATAGATTGCCGCTCTATTCTTCTTTCAACTTTTTTTATTATTGACTTGACTTCTTTGTATTCGCTTTCAGGTTTTATGTTTGGGTTCAGCTGTTTGATTCAAGCTGACCTTGTTCTTGGTATCTAGATATATTGATCTTCTAATATATTGATTGATTTTGTTTGGCCTAGTCGTCATTGTCTATATTGATCTTCCAATATATTGATTGACATTGTTTACTTTCCACCCTGCGCTACGTATTGAAAGCCTGAATGGTGTAGAACTCTCATTATTAGAATCAATTATTTTTGTATAGGTATGCAATGTCTGAGGGCACTTCGTTTCTCATCTGGTGTTGATGCCTAGCTGAAGAAGTTGGCAAGGGAGTGAGTATACTGTTGTAATGATTCATCATCTTCCAACATGGAATTATTTGAAAATGAAACTAGATGAGTTCTTCATAACTGTTGCTTAATCGCAGTTGGTGGATGTTCCTCCGCAGCTCTATGTTCCGCAAGTTCTACTATGCTTATTTCCAAGAATTCTTCCTTGCTTCAAAGGGGTCCTCTACTACGCTTTCACTATTTCTTTTACCGTCTAGGAATCAGCCGACAATTAATGGTATTTTTTATAGCGGTTTACAAGAAATACATATTATGAACAACAGAGGTGTCCGGTTACACTCTTCAGATCTCGCAACGCATTTGTCTAATAGGCTACTCTCTATGCTGGTTCTGTAGACTTCAAACAGCCTGCCAAAGTGCAGATTCCCAATGCACAAACCAAAGTTTACATCGTTAACATCGCCTTCAAACACTTCCTTACCATAACGGCTAACCAACATTGTCAATAGCCTTTTTTCTTGGTTGCAGTTTTGTGGAAGGTAAATGGAAAAAATGGGGTAGCTTTACCAGATGCGATGGAGAGATAGTCCAATCGATAAAAGGCATCGATACAACATGCCTCCAAGTCTCCGCTGCAGTCAGATAACAATATATGGACGACTATCTAAAACAGGAACCATCAGTAATCAATTCGATTCCAAAGGAGATGAGATTGATAGATATTCTAATTTTTGGTAAGTCTTGTGCCAAAAACCCCTAAGCCTTTCAATCGTGGTCTACAGCCTGTGGCTCTGAACTCGAAGAAGGCCAGATACAGGACCAGTATTGCTGTAGATCCTTTAACCACATGATTAATCTACTTTCACAATCATTACTAAACACCCTCTGTCAATCAAGTAAAGACAGCTCTGATGTTCACCATAATGAGGATGAACACGAGGATGATAATGATCTTGAGGATTTCACCTTTTCTATTCAACAGAACATCAGCACTGAACTTGTTGCTATCAACCAGATACCGGATACTGAAGATGAACAAGGCAACAATCGAATTTTCTCCAGAGCAGTCAGGTTCGCGGATTGGTCATGTTCACAGTTGCACAACGACAACCATTAATTGGTCACTGGCACATACTACTCCGAAGATAGCAAGTAATATTTTTGCAACAGAATTGTTAAAATTACTGGTGTTCATTGGATTGAAAACTCAGCAGGACAGTTTCATAGAGGAAGGGCACTGAAAATAATGCTTAGAGTTCGTAAACCTGAAGGTACCTCAGGTGCTCAATCATACACTTATTTAGATGTAAATAGATATATACTCTTTTGTGTGGAATATATCTGGGTCATATGCAACTATTGTCCATCTAGACCCCAGATTTGACCCTATACCTGTTCCTAGCCTTCCTGCATAAACACACACAGTTTCGCCTGCTATACGGGGTACTCAGAGTTTGCCTCACAATCCGTAGATCACTTTGATGATTTGCGCAAGAACTCAGATCAATTAATTACAAACCCAAATTAACAACAAGCATGCATGCGCCACTATACCAGATTTTGCTCCTACTAAACCACCCAGCCATCTAAATGACGGGTTACTGAGGTTCTTTAATTACATGCCAAGGTTTGCTGGTAGGTAATTTTGACAGAATCGGTAAACTTTCCATATCGGGGAATTGGCGAAGTGAGATATCTAAAAATAGGTCGCGTTTCTGCAAAGTTGCAAAAACACGATCAAATTTAATTTGTGAAACCTTTCTCATACACAGGTCTACAAAACACAAAATAAAAGATACAAAGTGGATCGGGAGACTGGAGGAAGAGAAATTACCTTGATTTCATTTAATTGGCACTTCATTAGGTCTTCAATCACAACAATAATGACAAATCGGATCTCAACAATACGAGCAAAGATACCCATTTCGTAATAAAGTTTGTTTCTTTTTGGCGCATCATTTCCTATTCGGGGAGATTAATAACTGAAACCAGCAGTTTTATGCATGTTGATCCTCCTTTCCACACGCGGTGAACATTTATTGAAAAATAGGACGGGCTATAAATACCGGGGTTTTTGCCTTCCCTATCTCTTCAAGAATTGGACAAGCTGTACTCACAAAACCTCATTCACTTCAATATATACAATCATTAGAAATGTCCACTGCTGTTACTTTGAACCTTGTCCCAACCCAAGCTGTTGTCTTCGCTGCTGCCGTCAACACCACCAACTCTACTCACACCACCACTTCCAAGGGTGCTGCTGCTAGCTTGAACTTGTCCTGGAAGGCTGGTATCGCTATCGGTGCCTTGGTCGCCACTCCATTCTTGATGGGTTAGGACGCTTGATCGATTATGAGGATCTGATCTTATCATGATTCACTCTTATTCATATTGGGCATTCTTTTATTCGTTTCTTTCAGGATACACTATCTCTTTGGGTTTGCATGTGCGTGCGATGGATTTGCATCGATGCAATTTAGGTTTTATTATTAATTCAAGGTTTCTTTTTGATACTTCAGAGATCGTAGTAAAGCTTGTACAAATAGCTATGAACTTTTGCATTAAATGAGTAGCATAACTCAAACTTTCAGGGCAGCAGTATTTTGCAGTATAGAGATCACAACAACCAAAGCGATAAACTTTGCTGCCCTAGTTATGTTTACCTGAGGCTATAGAGCGTGAGCTTTGGTCAGGCGCTCCAGTACAAGAACAGGAAATCATCTGCCAGGGTGGAGCTTCTACAAATCCAATCCATCTCCCGGTCAGAACTAATAATGTTACTTATCATCACATTCATATTCGCGGTTAGGGTAAAAGGGTATTTAAATCTGTGGTCACTAGCCACTTCTCAGGGTAACGTTTCCATTCCTCTAGGGTTCCATTCTTTAGAGAAAGCAGGTGATCACCAGTAGGGCTGGGATAATGAGACTCTTCCAGTATACCTTGCTTGGAACAGAAAGTTGAGAAGATGTTCCTGATGTTCCAGTAGTTATGGTAGCGGTTGTAGATGTCTTAACCCAGGAGTCGCAGGTGGATCCACATTGAAGGCCCATCCCCTTTGTGCTCGCAAGGCCCATCATAGAGGAGAACACGGCCAAACTTAAACTATCTGTGAGTATTTGAAGGTCAGAGTAGAAACTGATCGGTTTAGATGTGGGCGATGCTGCCATATTACTGGTAAGAAGTGTTGGAACAGAGACCAATTTACTTGGAGCATAAATGACTGTTGGTACCGACTGTGTAATAGTCGGCTGTCTTATGGCGAAATCAGTTGTGGACATCTTGGGAAGGCTTAGGTAACTGCTGTTGTTGGAAGGTTCACAACGAATCGCGATATGCGTTGACACCGAAAACCACCAAAGAAGGGGTGATGATAACCTTCGACATTGGCGATCTACCTCTTAAATACCGACCCTGGCGAGGCGTAAGATAGAGGAATTTAAGTCGCGGGGTGAAGATTTTCAGGTAAAACTTGATACACTTGCGCTGCAAGGTGCTGCAAGGAACGAATTGTTCCTGAATAAAATTATGAAACAGTCAAGGGGAGAAATAGCAGGATGTCGGTGCACAGCTGTCACGGCCACTGAAGAAAACAGCCACCCAACCAAACTCTGTCACATGATAAAGGTAGTACCGGCCAGGTGTTTATAGACGTTCAATTAAAAATTTATTTGTTCTCTCCGTTTTTAAGATGAAGAAAATTAGAATCTTGACAAGATGAAATACGTCATATTATCGTTGAAGGTAAACAGTTAGACGCTTTGAATAGTACAAGAAAGACAAAAGAAACAACTGAACAGTGACACGTAGCCATATGTACTCCATAGTACATGTCACAGGGCACGAAGGTTTAGTTTGATATAAAAAAAAACCACAAACTACATACAGCGAGTTCCCTTCTGTATGCTCCGGCCTTGAACTCGAGAACACAATGTTTGGCAGAATCCACTGAATTCATTGGCACTCAAATTCTATTTGGGATTAAATGAACAGTATCTCAACTAGTTATCAAGTTTCAGTTGCTAGATTAGCATAGCCTGGTTCAGGCTGAGTTCCAAGGTGTCTCCGAATTTGGACTAGCAACTCATCCACCATTTAAAGATATATTCGCCTCACTCCTACGCTCTTGTGTTAATCCTTCGCCTTATTGAAAACGATTGCTGAGACCAGGAGGTCCCGAACTCACCAAAAACCGAAGCCATTGAGAAGCTATATGCTGAACGCTGCCTGACAACAGCGGTAAAACAAACCTGATGATGTCATGAGACCTTGACACGGCTCTTCACATTCCGCATTCCCGTTTTTATCGATTTGGGCTATTTTCATTTTTTAGGGCTATGGTATTACTCACATGACTGAACAGTTATTCCATAGGCCCTAACTTTGGACGATTTTTCGCGAAACCGAAGTATCTTTTTTCAAAGAAACACAAAAAAAAATATGTGAAAAATTTCACCTTTAATTTTATAATAAACCTTGTTTACCGTATATACATTCAAAAGTACGTTAGCTTTCAGCGGAAGAAACATCATTATAACTTGATACTAACATCGTTTTCTAGTGGGTGCCTACAAGTACTTGGAAGAGTTGCAAAGAAAAAAACAATCTGATGTTAACAGATTCTTGTTCAGAGTCAGAGTCTGGGAGTACCGTCAAAGAAACGTTATCCACAGAGCTACTAGACCATCCAGACCAGACAAGGCTAGAAAGTTGGGTTACAAGGCCAAGCAAGGTTACGTTATCTACAGAGTTAGAGTCAGAAGAGGTAACAGAAAGAGACCTGTTCCAAAGGGTGCTACTTACGGTAAGCCAACCAACCAAGGTGTTTCTCAATTGAAGTACCAAAAGTCCTTGCGCACTACTGCTGAGGAGCGTGTTGGTCGTCGTGCTGCTAACTTGAGAGTTTTGAACTCCTACTGGATTAACCAAGACTCCACTTACAAATACTTTGAGGTTATCTTGGTTGACCCACAACACAAGGCCATCAGACGTGATGCCAGAATCAACTGGATCGCTAACCCAGTCCACAAGCACAGAGAGGCTAGAGGTTTGACTGCTGCTGGTAAGAAATCTAGAGGTTTGAACAAGGGCCACAGATACAACAACACCAAGGCCGGTCGTCGTCACACCTGGAAGAGACAAAACACTTTGTCTTTGTGGAGATACAGAAAATAAGCACACTATTAGTGTCTTGTCTCTTTTTGCTGAATCTCTGGTAGCACCCTGAACGTACTGCTGTATGTCTTATGAAAATTTCGATCCTACTAAAATCAACGAGACTTGCTTACTTTCTAAAATAATCGTAGTTCAGATGTTTCAAACATCTAATTGTTTCGGTTCCAACAGTTCTATCAACTATTAGCGCCCTTATCAAGAGGTTTTCAATATTGTCTACTGTATGTACCCCGTCTAGTCACATGCGATTAGATTATAGTAATTATGGAATTCCGACTTGCATGATTCTCAGACCCTCGGAAACCCAGAGTGTTGACTCTTTTTGTTGCAAAATTGGGTTCATTTTCGTGGTTAGTCTAGTATAAAACACAAGTGTCCCCACCAATCATTGTCTCATCCTTTCGTTCTTGTCCTTTGAACACTTTTGCAATGGCTTCCTATACCAAAACTGCTATCCTTTCTGTCTACGACAAGACCGGCTTGTTGGACCTTGCCAAAGGTTTGGTTGAAAACAACGTCCGTATTTTGGCCTCAGGTGGTACAGCTAAGCTAGTCCGTGAAGCTGGTTTCCCAGTTGAGGACGTCTCCACCATCACCCACGCCCCAGAAATGCTCGGTGGTAGAGTCAAGACGTTGCACCCAGCTGTCCATGGTGGTATTTTGGCCAGAAACCTGGAGTCGGACGAGAAGGATTTGAAGGACCAACAGATTGAAAAAGTTGACTTCGTTGTTTGTAACTTGTACCCTTTCAAGGAGACAATCTCGAAGATCTCTGTGACCATCGAGGAAGCTGTGGAAGAAATTGACATTGGTGGTGTTACCTTGTTGAGAGCAGCTGCTAAGAACCACGCCAGAGTGACCATCTTGTCTGATCCACAGGACTACCCAGAATTTCTGCAAGACTTGAAGACTGGTGAGATCTCCGAGAAGGTGAGAAACAAGTTGGCCCTGAAGGCTTTTGAGCACACTGCTGACTATGATGCGGCTATTTCTGATTTCTTCAGAAAGCAATACGCTGAGGATGTTTCCCAATTGCCTTTGAGATATGGTGCCAACCCTCACCAAAGACCAGCACAAGCATTTGTTTCCCAAGGTGAGTTGCCATTTAAAGTTTTGAGTGGCTCTCCAGGTTATATCAACTTGCTTGATGCACTAAATTCTTGGCCATTAGTTAAGGAACTCTCTGCTTCCTTGAACTTGCCTGCTGCTGCTTCCTTCAAGCACGTTTCCCCAGCCGGTGCCGCTGTTGGTTTACCATTGACTGACGCTGAGAAGAAGTTGTACTTTGTTGCCGACATTGAGAACTTGTCTCCATTGGCCAATGCGTATGCCAGAGCTAGAGGTGCAGACAGAATGTCTTCTTTCGGTGACTGGATCGCCCTATCTAACATTGTTGATTTACCAACAGCCCAAATCATCTCCAAAGAGGTTTCAGATGGTGTTATTGCCCCTGGTTACGAGCCAGAAGCTTTGGCTCTGTTGAAGCAAAAGAAGAAGGGTAAGTACTGTGTGTTGCAAATTGACCCTAACTTCACCCCAGAATCTTCTGAGTCCAGACAGGTTTATGGTGTCACTCTACAACAAAAGAGGAACGATGCCATCATCAATAAGTCTACCTTTAAGGAGATTGTCTCCAAGAACAAGGACTTGCCAGAGCAAGCAGTTATTGATTTGACTGTCGCTACCATCGCTTTGAAGTACACTCAATCCAACTCTGTTTGTTACGCTAAAAACGGTATGGTTATTGGTCTAGGTGCTGGTCAACAATCAAGAATCCACTGTACCAGATTGGCTGGTGAAAAGGCGGACAACTGGTGGTTGAGACAACATCCAAAGGTCCTTGGCTTTAAGTGGGCTAAGGGAACTAAGAGACCAGACAAGTCCAATGCCATTGATTTATATGTCACTGGTCAAATCCCAACTGAGGAGCCAGAGAAATCAGAGTTCGAATCCAAATTTGAGGTTGTGCCAGAGCCTTTCAGTGCTGAGGAGAAAAAGGAATGGTTGTCTAAGTTGACCAACGTTGCCCTTTCTTCAGATGCTTTCTTCCCATTCCCAGACAACGTTTACAGGGCTGTGAAGTCTGGTGTCAAATACATCGCAGCTGCTTCTGGTTCAGTTCAAGATGCTGCTGTCTTTGCTGCTGCTGATTCCTTTGACATTGTCTATGTGGAAAATCCAATTCGTCTATTCCACCATTAAAGTATTTTAAATGGATGATAGTTAATATACTCTGTTTTTAGGTATTTCGTAAATGCGTAGGAAATTTTTGAATGAGCTGAGTTGTATAATGTGGTGTACAACACAGGAATAATATGTACTACACGTTTGTCATAAACATTTTCTGGGCTAATTCAGAAGGTAAAAGGTTCTATATAAGATACATAGAATGTTTGCAACATGGCTTTACGCAAGTGATCAGTAGCCCAAAAGGCCATACACAGTGTTCAGGAATATGTTGCTGTAGGATAAAAGCGGCCGAGCTCAACCAAGCCACAGAATGAAAACTGCTTCAAGGGAGTTCAAAACCATCCCACTCTATCTCCAATCCGTCGACGGGGCTGCTTCTGCTTCAATATCCCCGAAAGGATAGCTAGGGATCCAGACCAGTACAGAGAGGACCGATCAACCCGGAGGGACAGGTCCTACTGTTCTAGTGCACAAGTGGTTCCCCGAATTCACTTGCCTCGCGAGCGCCGATCTGCTACCAAAACATTAACTACAACAGATGAACAGACAACATCGAAATGTTTAGTCCAGAAGATCCACTGAGTTGTTCCGTAGCACGGATTGATTCTGAGTAACTAGGAAGGAGTGTTACAGGTGAAATTTTGGAAAATTTTTTATAGGCCTTGGGAATAGCCGGGTAAACCTGATCTTTTGGTAGGGCCACTGCTACATATGGGAAAATTTATCTTGCATCAACCTCTGGCTTTTAGGGCTTGCCTTCTAGCACAAATTAACCACGATGTCAAGGAGAGCAGAGAGATTCAAATTGAAACACGCGCAACTGGAAGAAGACGATGAAATAGAACCGCGCTACAGAGGTAAAACTAAAGCCACTATTTCTTATGGTGATGATGGATTTCTCTCCCTGATCCCTCCAAGTACTACATATACGCTTCCTTCAGATGATCTCCTGAATATCTTCAAGACTACGTTCAGATACCTTCTAGAATCTGATGATCTGGGGCAATTCATTCAAGTGGTTAAAGGAGACCTCTACAACAGAGACTATCATCAGGCGTTCAGTGATGACGATAGAAGAATGGCTTACTGTGTGAGGTGGACGCCCTCTAGGGCTTTGGCATACGCCTCATTATTTAGTTCATTGGAGGAGGTGAGAGAGGTTATTACACACAAAGATTGCCGTGTTCTTTCGATTGGTGGTGGTGCTGGTGGTGAATTGATCGCCCTCTGTTCTCTATTTGCTGCTTCAAAGGATTTTCTAGATAAGGAATCCGAGAAGTTCAAGCTTGAGATTGATCTTATTGATATAGCGAGTTGGGGAGATATTGTCAAAAGAATGAGTGATGAAGTGGCAAAAAAGTGGTTCTACAATGAACCAGAGAATATTCAGGTCAATTTCAAACACGGAGATGTTCTACAGTTAGACGAGGAGTACACTTCCAAGATTCCACATCTGGATCTCATCACACTAATGTTCACCACGAACGAGCTTTTTGCGGCTGACAAAGCCAAATCAATCAGATTCTTCCAATCGCTGTCAAAGTGTAAAGGGGGTGCATATCTATTGATCACTGAGAGTGCGGGTAGTTTTAGTCATATAACCGTTGGTACCAAGAAGTTTCCTATACAATTTTTGATTGATACCATTCTACTGGGAAAAGACGGTATGAGTGGAGAGTGGGAGCTGGTCAACCAGTCTGACAGTTGTTGGTATAGATGTTCACCAAAGCTGCAGTATCCTTTGAAGTTGGAGAATATGAGGTTTTTTTTCAGACTATATAGAAAAAAAAATGAATAATCATAATCATGGGAAGTAATACATTTTATTATGTAGAGCGCATAGATTGAGATATCAAGACCCTACAAAACTGTCGTTATAGACTCATATCTATTTTACATTAAACCAAAACCCATAACGAACAAAACCCAAAAACTATAGAGAAGGATATCCTAAAACCCTATTAGAAAACTAGATGTATATATCAAAGTTACAAAGATTACTCTTCGTCCTCCTCATCCGCAGCAACGGAGTAGAAAGTCAACTTGTAAACGTTTCTCTTGGTGGAGACGAATCTGATCCAGTCTCTGATTTGGTTCTTCTTCAAGTACTTCTTAGTCAAGTACTTCAAGTACTTACCAGAAAACTGAGTGGTAGAGATAACAGTGACAATGTTGTTGTTCTCCTCAACGGTGATGTCGTTACCCAAGTTACCAACAATACCCTCAACCTTGATCCTGTCATTCAAGAACTTGACGTAAGAGGCTGGGTCAAAAACACCGTTCTCAGTTGGAGCGGAAACATCGACAGTGAACTTGTTGGCGGACTTAGCCTTCTTGTTGGTCTGTTCAGAATTGTTAGCCTACTGCTATTATAAAACTCTATTCTCATAGAATAGCTATTATAAAATTCAGCAAAGCGGTGGAAAGACCATCACATTCCGAAAGAGAAAGTAGTGATGGCCCTTGTTAGGCTTTAGTCTAAATGTCAGTCATGCTATCATGTTGTTTTACTTACGATTGGAGCCATTTTCAACTTGGATACTTATATGAGGAATTGTAAGAAGAGGTGGAGCTCAGAAACAAAAATTGTGAAAAATTCAAGGAAATACATCTTAGATGCGTGTGGCAACCAAAAATCGTTTAAAACTTGGTGGCACAGTCACAAATGGTGTACAGGTGTTGAGCGTCCTGTTCAATTTTCTCACATGAGATTTCTATAGCAACTGTTGTTTTCCGTTACCCTACGTTGTTGCGAGGTTTGGAGAAACAAGGAGTGGACCCGTACATTGAACCGTCTTGGGTAGATCCAAAGGTGCACTTGTAATCATATTTCCCACAAACTTGCACACCGTGGCCTGGTCATATCCAGAGATTTAAAGTGGTCCACGTGTTTGACTGAAGGAAGCACAGGGCTCAACAGTTTGTTGTAATCGAGGGGTCATACAGCCTAAGTGTCCAACATGCCACTGGACAGCGATGCTACTGATGACAAGAGCACCGTAACCGATAACACCTTTCCTAGATACCATAATCAATCAGTTAATGAAAACTTTGTTGAATTTTACGTCGGTAGCGGACCTCAGGAGTCACATACCCAGTCAAGAGAATCTGTGGCCCTAAAACCCACACCATCACAGAGTACCGACTCTCTGCCCAGACAGATAGCGAAGATCAAACGTATCGACGGCAACAAGATTTGTGAACTTAAGGAAGCAGGCAAGGATGAGGATGGTGGTGATGGTGATGATGAAAGTTGGATGGATATGGAAGCAGCTAATGATGAGGAGGTGTACAATGATAAAGGTGAATTAGTTGCCGATGGCCATTTCAAGTCGGACTGGAGGAACAGCGAAGATCGCTTTGGCTACACAAGAATTGCTGCAGAAAAGCAAGCAGAAGCTTACCAAAGCGCCGACAAGAAGACTGACTTCTTGTTCAAGTCTGATAAGCCAATCAATGAAGCAACTACGCAATGTGACGAAGGACGCGAGGATGAAGAAGATGATACGTTTATAAACACTGACACTTCTTTAGAGCGAATTAGATCAACAAAAGATCTTCTTGCTGAAGCTCAAAAGTTTGCGTACGTTGGTTTGGTTAATTTGATCATGGTGGAGATGGCAACAGATTTGGCAACAATCAGTGTGGGGCTAACAAATAAGTCAATCACCTCCAAGAGTGTAAAGAGAATGAACTTTGCCCAATCAAGTTTTGGCCAGTGGCAACTTAGAATTATCCACAGACTCTATGAGCACCTAGAGCTAACTGAAGACGAAATTATAATGATTGAATCTTTGTCCAAGCATGGCATTCAAGTTGACGACTTGACGAAATCTATGAAACTAACCAAAGTTGTGAACAAACCAGACTTAGAAGGTGCTGATGTTTCTAAAGACCTAGAAGGCAAAGATGAGCTGGAGATTGATATCTCATGGACTATTATCTGTGACTTGTTCTTAGTCTTGATGTCAGATTCGGTCTATGATTCCCGTTCAAGAACCTTATTCCTCAAATTTACTGAATACCTGAATCAAGACTCATTGGATGTTTATCAGTTTGAGAGAAGAATCACAGAAACTTTGCAAATTGAAGATCCGAGTGATCAAGTATGGGACGAGAGTGAAATTCTCAAGGAAAGATCAAAAAACTCCAAAAAAAGGAAATACATGTATGTTGGATTGGCAACTCTTGGCGGGTCTCTAGTTATTGGTCTATCAGCTGGCCTTTTAGCCCCTCTTATTGGTGCTGGTTTAGCAGCTGGTTTAACCACTATTGGTATTTCAGGTACTGGAGGTTTTCTTGCTGGAGCAGGCGGTACCGCCCTAGTAAGTGTTGGTGGTACTGCTATCGGTGCTAAAATGGGTTCCCAAGGTATGATGAAGAGAGTCCAGGATATCACCACTTTTGAATTTGTTCCGTTGCATAACAACAGAAGAACAAACTTGATTGTCACTGTTTCTGGTTGGATGAGCGGTAAAGCTGATGATGTGAGATTGCCATTCTCAACGGTGGATCCTGTTATGGGTGACTTATACTCTGTACTGTGGGAGCCCGAAATGTTGAAATCAACAGGTCAGACCATTCAGATTCTTGCGAATGAAGCTCTATCACAATCCATCCAGCAAATCCTTGGTGCAACCTTGTTGGCTGGTTTAATGGGGGCCATTAATATTCCCATGATGCTTTCCAAACTATTTTACATTGTTGATAATCCTTGGAATGTGTCTTTAGATCGTGCTTGGAAAGCTGGCCTTATCTTAGCCGACACGTTAATCAATCGAAACTTGGGTGATCGCCCAATCACTCTCCTGGGATTTTCTTTGGGATC
The DNA here is from genome assembly GCA_030558145.1 of Barnettozyma sucrosica. Taxonomy (NCBI): domain Eukaryota; kingdom Fungi; phylum Ascomycota; class Saccharomycetes; order Phaffomycetales; family Phaffomycetaceae; genus Barnettozyma; species Barnettozyma sucrosica. The sequence goes on from JAJMRY010000031.1 coordinate 13,447, forward strand.
AAGAGTGATTTATTCCTGCTTGTTAGAGTTGGCCAAACGTGGTGCGTATGGGCTGGTGGAAAAGGTAATTATATTTGGCTCGCCTTTTGTGATCTCTCCAGATCAGTTGATCATTGCACGCTCAGTTGTCTCTGGTGATTTCATTAATGGTTACTCTAGAAAAGATTGGATTTTGGGGTATCTGTTCAGAGCGACAAGCGGTGGTCTGGGGAGAGTTGCTGGTCTATCTCCTATTGATGACATGTTCGGGATTGAGAACTTTGACTGCACTGATCTCATTCAAGGACATTTGACATATCGTAAAAACATGCCCTTACTTCTTTCTCAATTGGGATTTTCAGTGTTGAGTGAAGGATTTATTGAAATTGATGATGATCCTGATCCTGAAGAGGAGGAAAGGCAAAGAAAATTGATAAGTGAATTTGATGAGGCGAAGAGAATGATGGATGATGAGATCAAAAATGGTGCGGTGAAGAAGAAGAAGGGTGGACTATGGGGAAAGTGGTTCAAGTCAAGTAAGAAAAAGGAATGGTGGGAAATGTACTCTGAGAAGGCGAAGAGTACAGACAGCTTAGAAGCAAGCGAAGGGGGAGAGATTAAAGAACCAGTCGATGTCTTTGATGTTGATGTTTTAGTCCACAACGCGGCGCAGAAAAAACAGATGGACTGCGAAGAGAGGGAAAAGAATCTGGTTCCAGAAGTTCCTTTCACTGAAAATTATGAAGATATCAAGACATTTGAGCCGTTTCCACTGGCTGAAGAAGTTGAAGAACAAGCGGATAAAGAATCAACTCCAGATTATGAGCAAATTCTAGAGACTGAATCGCCAAGTGAACGGCGGAGAAGTGATGTGAATGACGAATGCACCAAAGAGCAGAAGATTACTATGACATTTGCATGAATCAAAGAAAATTTTACATTTAAACCCCGTATACTCTAAACACCTTGGAAACCACCTTACAAGAAGATCTCGGCGTTGATCTCAACAGCGGACGCAGCATATGGAATCTCAAAGTGGTTCAAAACCTGCGGATGTAAGACACCAATAGAACCAACAACCTTAGCGTCCTCGCCGTTTCTTTGTCTGAAAAAGATCTTGGCCCCTCTACCAGGGAAAAAGGTCTTGTTATCCACATCCTCCTCGATCCAGTAGCCCTTGGAAGTGGAACCAGCTTGCTCGCTCAACCATGGGGTTCTCAAAGTTTGCATGATCTTACCTAGCAAGCCTTGGGCATGTTCAAAACCAGAAGTCTTTCCAGCATAAATTGCACACCAGTTTCTTTGGTTGAAAGCACGTCTTTCCAGGACATCATTCTTGAACACAACATCACCAGCTTCGAAAACCTTGATTGGTAGGGAATGTTTTCTGTTTTCTCTAATTGTTTTCAGAATACCTGGAATCAAAGAAGTTCTAACAACTTGGTATTCAGCTGTCTTTGGGTTGGCCAACTTGACTGCGAGCGAGTCATCGGTCTGGTTCAAGAACTTGAAGTTCTCATCATGGGAGCATAGCGTCAATGGCATTACTTCTGACCATCCAGATTGAGCCGATGCCTGTCTAATGATATCAGAAATCTTGTTGATTGGCAATGGAGCAGCACCTTTGGTGGAGTTGGAGGCAATCTTAGTCTTTGGCAGGTTGTTGTAACCGTACGCAATGGCAGCATCCTCCATGATATCAGCTTGGTGCAAGATATCGGGTCTAGTGATTGGGATCTCAACGTTCAACATATTGGAGTCCGAAGCATCCTTTGAGGCAACCAATGACATTTTCAAAAGTAGGGCGATAATCTCATCAGCAGATAGTTGCAAGCCCAGACAGCTGTTAATGTAATCAATCTCGGCAGACATCGCTCTTGGGGTCAAGTTTGGTGTGATTCTAGTTTCGTTGTTGTGTTCAGAGATAATTTGAACTGGTTCCACAGTAAATGGTTCGGAGCAGTACTTGGCAAACATGGCCACTAATTGATTAATGACGATCTCAGTCTTGGTCTTATCAGTGGCAGTGACTTCAATGAAAACATTCTTTGTGTTGACAGAGATTTTCGAACGGTCAGAATTTATAATTGGAGGCAATGAGGCAACGTGACCTTCACCATCTAGAATGACAGGGAACTTCTCAAAGTCCTCAATAATGTGTAGATACTTACCCAGGTTTCTGTCCTGGGCGTAAAAATCTAAGAATTGCTCACCATTGACAGATTGGCTTTGGTTTAACGGGACGAAGTCAATGTCCTTCTTCGACAAGAACATATAAGTGAATGGACCCTTCAAGGCGTCCAAGTCGTGTGTACCCATGGCAACTAGTGTTCTGTTACGACACAAGTTAGTGTGAAGTTTGTCCTGCAAAGAGATGAAAGAGTCATAAGCTCTCTGGTTGAAAGTGACGTTTCTCAAGACTGCAGCAGCAGCGTATGGTCTGCCCTGAGAAGTGGATTCATCAATAGTCAAGGAAATCTCAGGCTTGGCGGGAGCGTACTTGAAGTCTGCCTTTGGTGATCTGGACAAGAATTCGTTCAAAGATTGCGCAATTCCTTCAATACACAGCATATCATAACGGTTAGCCGGGATTTCGATCTTGAACTGTGGTCTCTCACCAGGTTGACAATCATCAGTGGTGTCCTCATCAAGTTCGATACCGAACTCGAAACACAATTCATCAAATTCATGAGTCGTGTATTCCTGGCCGAGTAGTTCGAATAAGTCAGCTTTGTCAACAGCAACGGTAGGCATGGTGGTGGCGCTTTTACAGTGTACCTAGAGAGCTCTTCATCGTGAATCACTTTTTTTCAAGATTTTTTTCAAGTAGTTGATTAGTTGACCTTGTTGACTTTGGATGCTGATGTAATCAGCTCGGCACGTGAACTTTGGTCAAGCGTCACGTGCAGTGCTGTTTCCAAACTGAACAAGAGCGCAGTGAACAACCAACCACCAAGAATTGGGCAGCCAAAGAATATGGATAACCGGAATGATGGGAAGTCAATTGCCGGTACTGAATCTCACCCCTGAGCAATTTTCTTAGTCTCTAAATCAACACTTTGAAAGCTGTCTTTCCTGTTTTTTTCCCTCTCTTAGCTTTTGCCATCACCATCTCACTCTACAAAAAATCAGCAAAACAAGTTTGACACGACGTTCTCTTTCTCAGTTCCGAACACACACAAACTGCCTAAAGATGACCACAAGATCCAGCGCCAGATCTTTCGACTCTATCCTCAAGCTGCTGCTCGTAGGTGACTCCGGTGTCGGGAAGTCCTGTTTACTTCTCAGATTCGTGGAGGACAAGTTCAACCCATCCTTTATTACCACCATTGGAATCGATTTCCGTATCAGAACCATTGAACTCGATGGCAAGCGTGTCAAGCTACAGCTATGGGATACCGCTGGTCAGGAGCGTTTCAGAACCATTACTACTGCCTACTATCGTGGTGCCACAGGTATCGTGATGGTGTACGATGTGACGGACAGACGCACTTTTGATAACATCAAGACTTGGTTCCAGACGGTGCACCAACACGCCAACGACGACACCAAGCTGGTTCTCGTTGGTAACAAGTGCGATGAGGCCGATTTGAGAGATGTGTCTACTGAGGAGGGTGAGGCCCTTGCTAAGGAGTTGGGTATTTTGTTTTTTGAAGCCAGTGCTAAGACTAACGAGAATGTGGACGACTTGTTCTTCAAGTTGGCAGCCAGCATCTTGAAGGAGAACGCCAACTTTGCCAACGCTGGGGAATCTGGTGTCGATGTCAATGCCAAGTCTTCTGGTAATGGAAACAACTGCTGTTGAACCATTTGTTTGAACCTACAATTCTACCTGTCACTTTTTTATCTTGTCTTTGCTTAATAAACACTTTGAAAGTTGATCCGATTGACCAGGTCTTTATTCTTCACATGGAGTACGGATGACTGACTAGTACGAGTTTGGATAGAAAAGCCATCTTTTCTATACTTTCGCTGGATAGAATGCCTTTTCGAAAAATGCGTTTATGGACCGGTTCTCATTCAACTTCTTATAACGCTCCCTCTGTTCAGGGGGGGTTCTCTTGGCCTCTCCCAGCTGTGCGCACATTCTATCCACTTTCCAAGCTCTGTATGGAACTAAAACAAACATGGAGACGAAGTAGATACAACCCACAAATATTTGGCAGTAAAAGTAAGGTGTTCTGTGTGCTACGCCTTGGAGAGAGTAGTCTCTCAAGTTCAAAGCGATTAATTCAGCCATAACCGAAGTGACAGCCATGCTGGTGTTCACAAATGCCAACGCACTCGGGAAGTTGGCGACGCCACTGACGTCAACGGTTAATGGGATCATGTTTACAGAACTGATACCGATGAAGAATCCTAAGAAAACGGCGAGACACACCAATGATGCATAAGTGGTCGCATTCATCCAAAAACAAAAGATGAAGATGCAAGTGTAGAACGTGGCGAATATACTAAAGTTCACAGTTCCAAACATCCCACTGAAAACACCAATCATTGGCCGGCCAAAAGCCTGCGCAATGCTCATAGCAACAGTCACATTTGTAGCCTGATCAGCCGAAAGTCCCAAGGATCTGGCATAGTTCGGGAAACTGAAGAGGCAGGTGACGTACCCTATATTACAAACAGCAGCCCACAAAGAGGCCAATTGCAAAGGCCAAGAGGACCACACTCTGTAGTTCAAAGACTCCCTCAATAGCTCGATCGTTGTCTTCTCCTTCATCTCTCGACCCTTCTCTGTGTCACGAACCTTCACCAAGAACATTGTTGTCGTCAATACCACGAATGACATAATCCCTAAGACTCGAAGAGCCCATTTCTGATTTCCAGTGCGTTGAATGAGAGCATTTACAATTAGCGATATCACAGCACCTCCAATTCCAAGACCAAAATGAGTGAACGAGTTGGCTAATGCCCTCTTCTTCAGGAACCAAGACGGAAGAACAATCAGATTCGCACTGAAAATTATTCCAGAAGAAATCCCCATCAAAATCCCCTGGGTCCAATACAACTGCACAAGTGTTGTTGCAAAGCTAGCACCAATATAAGCGGAAACTTGAATTACAATACCCACAGATACAGTCACTCTGTATCCGAACTTTACCAGCATAATATTGGAGAAAGGAATCAAAAATAAAGTGAAAAACAGAGCCAACCCACCAACCAGTGCGTAGTCCGTAGCTGTTGCTCCTGGGAACATGTCGTTCTCCAAATAGAATGCAAGGAAGATAGAAAATGCTGATGTTGCACCCCAAATGATCATGTTCATCACACTGATACAAGCACAGCAAAGCCAGGCTGTGAACCCCCCATCTGGTGGTAAATCTAGGTAATCATCTGCATTGTAATGTCCCAGGCCTTCAAACTCTTCGTTTGAGTCCTCTATTATGGGCTCATTCATCTTGCTGTATGTCTTCTCCTTGTCTTCTACTATCTCTGTATCCATGGCGAATCGTAATGTGTGATCATTGATATTGATACTGAATAATCGAAAGGCAATATTGAAGAGAAGAGTGGAGAGATCAATTAATGAGTCAGCACAGGAGTAGGCGCCCTTCCCCGGAGGATTTCGGTTTCAGGGCTCAAATCCCCCACAAATATCCGGGACAAACCAAACCTGCAAAGTCTGGTACATGTACGTGAGGAAAAACTTATAGCTTTGGATGAACAAGTCTCCCTTTCTCCAGTCTCACAGTCGATATTGAACGCATTTAACCGTTGTTACGTTCCCAACTAAAGCTTCCAATAGCTGGCATACCTCTTCTGGCACTACCTCGTGTTCAGTTTTGCCTCAATTGTCCCACTCTGTTTGCTGTCATCCATCCTTACACGAACGATCCTATTTTACACGTATACCTTCTCTAAGGTCCCTTATAACCGCCAAAACAGTGGGCAGCAATACTTCTTCCTTTCGTTCCTCCATTTACAGCAGCTGTTTACATTGCCTTTGATAGCGGTTTGTGCAACTTTAACTTTACAGTTCAGAAAATCGGAACACGCTACACATACACAACATGACAAAGAAGTTAGCAGCGCACGAAAAGGAGAACAGAAAGCCTATATCCAGAGCATGTGCATTTTGCCACGCAAAGCACATCCAATGTGACCATGCGAGACCTTGCAAGAACTGTATCAAGAGAGGTCTACAAGATTCCTGTAGGGATGTGGAGAGGAAAAAAGCGAAGTACCTTAGTGGCGAAGAGAAGGCTTCAAGGAAAAGAGCTGCTGCTGCTGCTACGCTGTTATCAGATGACGAGCGCTTATCAAAGAAGCCTTCGTTTGGAGAGCCGTTAGCGCCAAAATCAATGTCCAACCCCACCAATATACCTAGCCCTGTCCAAAATCTCACAACACCAAATCGGGCACCAACTATACCTCCTCCAACCATTGTATCCTCTTCACTCACCATGCCTTCGATTCCTGATACGGTACCCTTTATCAACACAACCCGTCATCACCTGGATTCTATTGCACAAGTTAAAGGTGTAGCCTCACCAGCATCACCATCACGACAAGGATCAACCTCCAGCACAATCCCACAAACAAACAGTAGAGTCGGAAATATCCACCAACAAATGATAAGTCAAGATTATGAATCTTCACCAGATGCGTTTTCCTCCTTGTTTGCCAACCAGGAGTATGCGCAACTTGCTGATCTTCTGGACAACAACATGGTTCGCTCCCCATCACAAACCTCGACCCATACCACAACAAACTATTTCAATAACGAATTCCAGACCAGCTTCCAGTCAGAAAACAACACCAGGCCCTACATTTCTGTTTCTGACAACACCAACAACCCAATCAACTCCTCTGCAGCGGATGAAGCTGTCATTTCCCATTCCCTACTGAATGAAAAGCAAGAACCATTCTACACGTCTCCATTGATCCTGAGGCATCTTATCCAGCAACCAGAGGATGTGTATACAACGCGCATTCAGCCTTACAACTACCCCATGGCTTACCATGTGCTGTTGAATTACCTCAAAACGCGGTTCAAGAAACAGCAACTTATTGAGATTGCTGAGACTATGGCAGAATATAGACCCAGCTTCATTGCTGCTACTAGGTCATTAGTGGAGATGGATTTGCTGTTCGCAGAGAGATCCTTCCAGAGATCTCTGTTGGAGTATGAATCCATGTCCTCCTTATCTTCAAGCCCCACGATTATGTGGAGACGGTCAGGTGAGGTTGTTGCTGTTAGTACTGAGTTCTCCTCCTTGACTGCACACACAAAGACAGAACTTCTGTCAAAAAGAACGTTCATTGTAGAGCTAATGAATGACAGCTCTGCGCTGGACTACTTCAAATTGTTCAGTTCTGTTGCCTTTGGTGATCTGAATGGTGTCATTATCACAGAGTGTACTTTGCTTTCACCTTCTGGACAAGAAATTAGATGCGCATCCACTTGGACAGTGAAGAGGGATGTCTTTGATATCCCTATGTTGGTTGTGGGGCAGTTCCTGCCAATCTTACAGGTCAGATAGTACTGCCAATCCACGATTTAGTCTCACTCAAGGAATCACCTAACGCAGCAATGTGCTTATTTATGAGTTTGTGTAGAAATTGTCAACTTTGAGGCCTATAAAACACCTTCTACAGATTCTCAAGCTCGAACAGGTAGATATAGTGAACAGTTTACGATCAAATGGAAATAACTTGTTGACTTTATGTGCTAAAAGAATTAAAAATGTGCCAAAGTGCCTGAACCAGATCCTGGAAATTTCTTTTTAGACCTAGGGCCGAAAATTTTATTCGGAAGACAAAGAAGGAAAACAAAGGGAACTAACTGATCCTTCGAAATTATACAGCTCGATCTTCACCACTAACCGTTTTTCAACTAACCATGGCTCAGAAATCTGCTACCGAGAAGGAATCTTTGCCATTCACTGAGCAGCACTACTTCTCCTCATACGACCACTTTGGTATCCACGAGGAAATGCTTAAGGATCAGGTACGTACCTTGAGTTACAGACAGGCTATCTTGAAGAACAAGGATCTTTTCAAGGACAAGATTGTGCTAGATGTTGGTTGCGGTACCGGTATTCTATCTCTTTTTGCTGCACAGGCAGGTGCCAAGCATGTTATTGCTGTTGATATGTCCAACATCATTGAGATGGCACAGAAGATCTGTGATTTGAATGGGTTCAGTGACAAGATCACCTTTGTTAGAGGAAAGTTGGAAGATGCGGTGCTACCATACGACAAAGTCGATATCATCATCAGTGAGTGGATGGGCTACTTCTTGCTGTACGAATCTATGTTGGATAGTGTCTTGTGGGCCAGAGATCGTTACTTAGTTGAAGGTGGTTTGTTGTTTCCAGACAGAGCCACCATTCACATTGCCGGTATCGAAGATGGCCAGTATAAGGGTGACAAGATTCACTACTGGGAAAATGTGTACGGATTTGATTACTCCCCATTTATTGAGGTTGCTATGGCTGAACCATTGGTTGATACTGTTGACAACTCATCTGTCGCCACCACTAGTGCCAAACTATTCGATATTGACATCAACACGATCAAGTTAGAGGAACTAGCGTACTTCAAAAAATTCACCTTGAAGGCCAACAGAGACGACTTGGTGCATGGGCTTGTCGCCTGGTTCGATATTTGGTTCCCATACAAGGACATCAAGAACCAAGTTTACTTCTCCACTGGTCCACAAGCGCATTACACTCATTGGAAGCAAACTATTTTCTATCTAGATGATGTTATTGATGTCAAGAAGGATGACGTGATTGAGATGAGTTTGGCCAACAGACCAAATGACAAGAACCCAAGAGAACTTGATGTTGAGATCAAGTGGAAGTTTGAGGATGATGATGAATACAGAGCTAAGGAGGGTAAGCGCCAGTATTTCATGCGTTAAAATGGGCTACCTTCCTTGTACAATATTGCCTTCCCACTAAGCCCTGAGAATGTAAACGTGCTGCGTAGTATTTTAGTGATCTTGTTGACAATTGCTGCAAAAGAAGACTACGTAGAACAACATTTTATTCTAGTGGAAACGTCGGTAATGAATCATATGAGAAATGCTCCATATTCACAATAATGTCCGCTCCAGCCTTATGCTTTGTCTCAGGGTAACCCCTAGTTTTTTGAAATCCCGACCCCCCTCCCTCTTCAAAGTATCACACACTGTTTACAACCACTTCAAATGATTGGCCAGAGAAAAGACCTCCTCGAAGCCTTATTTATTTCTACAGATATACCATCATCGTCAGACCTCTCGCTATTTTAATGTTCACGATATTCGTGACATGGTGAACACTACGGTCTACTTTGGCCACACCATTCCTGAATTCTTTGCGCCAATCAGTGCAAGATGTGCTGATGCTCCCGATTAATTGCTGTTAAACCCTTTATTACACTCCAGTAAACTTGATTAGCTACATTAGTAATACATTCAAATTGAAGCAGAATCATGAAGCCCCAACGAGAGCCACTTGTTAGCGCGTAAGTTCAAATGACCCTTCAGAACATCATTGCGTGATTTCAGCTTTCTTGAATATTATAAAACAATGACAGCTGAATGCTTTGATGAACTACCGAAAATCGTAGGTGTTAATCGTCGAAAATTGTGCTCATTGAAGCCATCAATGCAACAATTGGAACAGCCATATCCAGGACTTCTGAAGCTTTGAGGCTGCTGAATATGTTATGGGGTAAATTAAGCATCTCCTTTATAGTGATTTATTTAATATTCACATTGGTACACTAAATAAAAAAGTACAGTTTCTAGGGCTGCTAAAGAGCCTATCATCTTTGGGAACAGTTGAGCGTTCAACAGTGAACACACAGAGGGAAAGAGTTTACAATACTGATTCTTCACTTCCTCTGAGTGCTAGTTCCATTCTCAGTTGAACATTCAAGACACGAACTGGTAGGATTTTTGATCGTAGTTCCCAGTTCCACAAAAGTGAGACAAGAGAAACAGCTACACTTGAGGCCCAGATGGGCAGGTGTATATTGATAACAGTGAAAAAAGTACTGTTCGGTGTTCAGACCTGATTCATGGGAAGAGCTTAAGGTAGGATGTGCCATGTGACACCTTCCACATACTACAAATCACAAAGTACAAACAACGAGCTATAAACACACTTATTAGGTATTCTTCACACTGCCAACAGCTCACAGTTACTGCTTCCTAAACACTGCACGTGACTTTCACCTTAATTTGTTGGTGCTGACGTCAGACGTACGACAGTAGACAAAACCGAATTGTTGGGAATCAACAAAAAAACCAGCTGGTAGGGCCACATAGGCATCGCAGTATAAACTCTAAGATCCTCCCACAATCTTTAGCAGCTTTGAAGAACAGACCCTTAGGAAAAGTTCTCTGACCTCGTGTGTGTCTTTTACTGCTAAATCCCTCCCGCTGTTGTGTTGCTATCCCACTCCCAATCCCACTAAGCCCCACTACAACCCCGGATCCTGCTGTGAACTGCCAAACCGTCATATCAGATAATAGTAAGTATACTGACTTTACCCCTGAAAGAAGAGAGAAAGGGTCAAATGCGATCTGAACCTGTTGTAAGAATGCTGTGCGTGGTGTTTGAGAGACTGTCGGTGATTGAAGCTTTCCAATGCGTGGGACCTACGTGGGCGGGTAACGTTGTTTTCAACAATGTGATCCCTCATAACCCTTGTACTTGTATTGTGCCTGGTTGGTTTTCCTGGTTTGGTTTCTGTGTTCAAGTATCTTATACTAGGATAATATTTTGCCATCCCTCTTCACTACATCTACGATTCCCTTCATCAATGCGATTTCAAGTTCTCCAGTCCTCCCACTTCGGTTGAAATTCAGTTCTTGAAGCAATTCCGTGCCCTCTTTGAACCTTGAGCCTCAATCAACCCGCCAATGATACTCATAGACAACTTGTTGCATTTCTATTTGCGATACCATGAAAGCCATCAACCCTGTGCTACTCGTGATTACTCCTCACAGTTTATTTTCGTTCAATGCCTCGTCCGGCTTATGACATTTTTATTGTTGGGAATCTTTGAAAAACAAAAATTGAGGACATCTCGCACCACCACAACACCGACACTCTGTTCTTTAAAAGCATATTCTTTCCTCGGTCTTGCTACCAATGAACCTGATTTACTAACAACGTGATTTACAGTATTTCTAGACTTATTTTCCCACCTTTAACTACTCACATTCGCCCAAGGGCACTGTCTTCCTCCTATTCCAAATTCCATCGTTTCTTGAACCCATTCCAAGTTCCTCACTACCTCCCCAAGAACTATACCACACGAATATTTGATATGAGTGAAGAAAACCTAAGCGAAGTTGCTGCTTCCACTAGCAAGCTCAATTTACAAGACTACTCTCACCTTCACAAAACCTTACCACCCCACTTCCTTGGTTTGAACACCATCGATGTTGCTGAGGACTCTCCAGTAAAGACATTTGTGAAAGAACATGGTGGTCACAGTGTTATTCAGAAAGTTCTGATTGCCAACAATGGTATTGCGGCCGTTAAGGAAATTAGATCTGTCAGAAAATGGGCATATGAAACTTTTGGAAACGAAAGAGCCATTCAATTTGTGGCCATGGCTACCCCAGAAGATTTAGAGGCCAACTCCGAGTACATCAGAATGGCAGACCAGTTTGTTGAAGTACCAGGTGGTACCAACAACAACAATTATGCCAACGTCGAATTGATTGTAGACGTTGCTGAGAGAACTGAAGTGGATGCCGTTTGGGCTGGTTGGGGTCACGCCTCCGAAAACCCAGACTTGCCAGACTCTTTAGCTGCGTCTAAAAGAAAAATCATATTCATTGGTCCTCCATCCTCTGCTATGAAGTCTCTTGGTGACAAGATTTCTTCCACTATTGTTGCACAACATGCTAAAGTTCCATGTATTCCATGGTCTGGTACTGGCGTTGATCAGGTTGAAGTTGACCAACAAACCAACTTAGTATCTGTAAATGAAGAGACATATGCTAAGGGTTGCGTGACATCTCCAGAGGAAGGTTTGGTTAAAGCTAAGGAGATTGGCTTCCCAGTCATGATTAAGGCCTCTGAAGGTGGTGGTGGTAAAGGTATCAGAAAGGTTGAGGATGAGACGAACTTCACTTCCTTATACCATCAAGCTGCCAATGAGATTCCAGGTTCTCCAATTTTTATCATGAAGCTGGCAGGTAACGCTAGACACTTGGAAGTGCAATTGTTGGCTGATCAGTATGGTAGAAACATCTCCTTGTTTGGTAGAGACTGTTCTGTCCAAAGACGTCACCAGAAAATTATTGAGGAAGCCCCAGTTACTGTTGCTAAACCAGATACCTTCACGGAGATGGAGAAGGCTGCTGTTAGGCTAGGTAAATTGGTTGGTTATGTTTCTGCTGGTACCGTTGAGTATTTGTACTCCCATGCTGATGACAAGTTCTACTTTTTGGAGTTAAACCCAAGATTGCAAGTTGAACATCCAACCACTGAAATGGTTACCGGCGTTAACTTGCCAGCCGCTCAATTGCAGATTGCCATGGGTATCCCATTACACAGAGTCAGGGATATCAGATTGTACTATGGTGTTGACCCACATACTTCCACTGAGATTGACTTCAACTTCGAGAATGAAGATGCCTTGAAATCTCAAAGAAGACCCGTTCCAAAGGGTCACTGTACCGCCTGTCGTATCACCTCTGAGGATCCAGGTGAAGGATTCAAGCCATCTGGTGGTAACTTGCATGAATTGAACTTCAGATCTTCTTCCAATGTCTGGGGTTACTTCTCTGTGAAGAATCAATCTGGTATTCATTCCTTTGCAGACTCTCAATTTGGTCACATTTTTGCGTTTGGTGAGAACAGACAGGCTTCAAGAAAACACATGGTTGTTGCCTTGAAGGAGTTATCTATTAGAGGTGACTTCAAGACCACTGTTGAATATTTGATCAAGTTGCTAGAGACCACGGATTTTGAGGACAACACTATCACCACTGGTTGGTTGGATGATTTGATCTCCCAAAAGTTAACTGCTGAGAGACCAGATCCAACTATTGCTACTATTTGTGGTGCGGTCACCAAGGCCCATGTGGCCTCCCTTGAGGCTAGAGAATCCTACATTGCTTCCTTGGAAAAAGGTCAAGTTCCTTCCAAGGATTTGTTGCAGACTATCTACCCAATCGAATTCATCTATGAAGGTCATAGATACAAGTTTACCGCCGCTCAGTCTGCTTTAGATTCGTACACTTTGTTCATCAATGGTTCAAAGGTTGAGGTTGGCGTCAGATCTCTGTCTGATGGTGGTTTGTTGGTTGCCTTGGATGGTAAGTCCCACACTGTCTACTGGAAGGAACAAGTTGGTGCCACCAGATTGTCTGTTGACTCCAAGACCTGTTTGTTGGAGGCTGAAAACGATCCAACCCAATTAAGAACTCCATCTCCTGGTAAGTTGGTTAAATACTTGGTTGAGAATGGTGAACATATTTCTGCTGGTCAACCTTATGCTGAAGTGGAAGTCATGAAAATGTGCATGCCGTTGATTGCCCAAGAGAACGGTATTGTTCAATTGGTTAAGCAACCAGGTTCTAACGTATCTGCTGGTGATATCTTAGCCATCCTCTCTCTAGATGATCCATCAAAGGTCAAGCACGCTTTACCGTTTGAAGGTATACTACCACAGTTTGGTGCCGCCACCATTCAAGGCACCAAGCCTGTGTACAAATTCAGGTTACTATTGTCTACTCTGCAGAATATCTTGGGTGGGTTTGACAACCAAGTTGTTATGAATGCCACTTTGCAATCCCTCATCGAGGTTTTAAGAGACCCATCATTGCCATACTCTGAGTGGAACCAACAAATCTCTGCGTTGCACTCCAGACTGCCAGCCAGGTTGGACTCAGAGTTGTCTTCATTGATTCAACGTTCTCAACACCGGGGTGCTCCATTCCCTTCTAGACAGCTTGCTAAGTTGATCGAAAAAGCAGCTACCTCTGGTGAGGTTGATGGCTTGTTCTCTCAAGTTGTTGCTCCATTGTCTGATATTATTGACCGATACGCTATTGGGTTGCAGGCTCATGAGCACAATGTATTTGCCGACTTGTTGAACGAGTACTACAACGTTGAGAAACTTTTCAGTGGTCCTAACATCAGAGAGGAAGATGTTATTCTAACTTTGCGTGATGAGAACAAAACAGACTTGGCAAAGGTTGTCTCTACTGTTTTATCTCACTCCAGAGTTTCTTCTAAGAATAACTTGATCTTGGCTATCTTGAAGCACTACCAACCACTATCTCAACAGGACTCTGAAGTCGCTGATGCTATCCGCACACCGTTGAAGCACATTGTTGAATTGGAGTCCAGAACTACAGCCAAAGTGTCTTTGAAGGCCAGAGAAATTCTAATTCAATGTGCTTTGCCATCTATCAAGGAGAGATCTGATCAATTGGAGCACATTTTGAAGTCTTCTGTTGTTGAGACTCGTTATGGTGAAATTGGTTCTGCTCATCGTGAGCCACAATTGGAGGTCTTGAAGGATGTCATTGACTCCAAGTACGTCGTCTTTGATGTCTTGACTCAATTCTTGGTTCATCCAGACCCTTACGTTGCCGCCGCAGCAGCTGAAGTTTACGTTCGCCGTGCCTATAGAGCCTACAATGTTGTTGGTAATTTGACCTACCACAATACCAATGAATCTCCTGTTGTTGAATGGAAGTTCCAATTACCAACTTTCTCTGCTGCCGCTTTCAACGCTGTTCCTCAGGCCAAGGGTGCTGGTAAGCAAAATATGGGCAGAGCCGTCTCTGTTTCTGATTTAACTTTTATCTCAACTGATGAGTCTCAGCCACTGAGAACTGGTATTTTGGTTCCATCTATCCATCTGGATGATGTTGAGGAGAGCTTGGTCAGAGGTTTGGAAAAGATTCCACGCAAGTGTGCTACCTTTGCTTCCCGCGGCCCTGCTCCTGACAGATCTGCTGCTCCTAACGCCAACTTATTCAACGTTGCCAATGTTGTCATCTCCAATTCTGATGGATTTGAAACTGAAGAGGAAATTTTGGCTAAGTTGAAGGAAATTCTTTCCGATGCTAAGGATGATTTGGTTGCCACTTCAATCCGTCGTATCACCTTCGTCTTTGGTTCCAACGATGGTACGTATCCAAAGTACTACACTTTCAGAGGTCCAAACTATGAGGAGGATGAGACCATTCGTCACATTGAACCGTCTTTAGCCTACCAATTAGAATTAGGTAGATTGTCCAATTTCAACATCAAGCCTGTTTTCACTGATAACAGAAACTTGCACGTTTATGAGGCTGTTGGTAAGAACTCTCCAGTGGATAAGAGATTCTTTACCAGAGGCATTATCAGAACTGGTAAGATCAGAGATGACATTACTATTCAAGAATACTTGACATCTGAAGCCAATAGATTGATGTCCGACATTTTGGATGCTTTGGAAGTCATCGATACTTCAAACTCTGATTTGAACCACATCTTCATCAACTTCTCTGCCGTATTCAATGTTCTTCCAGAAGATGTTGAGGCAGCCTTTGGTGGCTTCTTAGAGAGATTCGGTAGAAGATTGTGGAGACTACGTGTTGCTGCTGCTGAGATTAGAATCATGTGCAATGATCCAAAGACTGGTGTACCATACCCATTAAGAGCTATGATCAACAATGTCTCTGGTTATGTTATCAAGTCTGAGCTCTTTGTTGAGGTCAAGAACAGCCAGGGTGACTGGGTATTTAAGTCAATTGGTGCTCCAGGTTCTATGCACTTAAGACCAATCTCTACTCCTTATCCAGCTAAAGAGTCTTTGCAACCAAAGCGTTACAAAGCCCACCTCATGGGAACCACCTATGTGTACGACTTCCCTGAGTTGTTCCGTCAAGCTACTTTATCTCAATGGAAAAAGTATGCACCAGATACCAAAGTTCCAGACGATTTTTTCCAATCTACTGAGTTGATTTTGGATGATGCCGATGAAATTACTGAGGTCTCCAGAGAAGCCGGTGCTAATGTCATTGGTATGGTTGGTTTCAAGATCATTGCTAAGACCCCAGAATACCCAAGAGGCAGACAAATCATCATCGTTGCCAACGACATCACATTCAAGATTGGTTCCTTTGGTCCTCAAGAAGATCACTTCTTCAACAAGGTTACCGAACTAGCCAGAAAGTTGGGTATCCCAAGAATCTACTTGTCTGCCAACTCTGGTGCAAGAATTGGTGTTGCGGAGGAATTGATTCCACTCTACCAGGTTGCCTGGAATGAGGAAGGTAACCCAGACAAGGGTTTCCAATACTTGTTCTTGAATGACGAAGGTTTGGAGAAGTTGAACAAGGACAACCAGGCCAAGAGTGTTGTCACTGAGAAGATTGTTGAGAATGGTCAAACCAGACATGTCATTAAGGCCATTATTGGTGCTGAAGATGGTTTGGGTGTTGAGTGTTTGAGAGGTTCCGGTTTGATCGCTGGTGCCACCTCTAAGGCTTACAAGGATATTTTTACCATCACATTGGTTACTTGCAGATCTGTTGGTATCGGTGCTTATTTGGTCAGATTGGGTCAAAGGGCTATCCAAATCGAGGGTCAACCAATCATCTTAACTGGTGCACCAGCTATTAATAAGCTTTTGGGCCGTGAAGTTTATTCTTCTAACCTTCAACTGGGTGGTACCCAGATCATGTACAGAAATGGTGTTTCTCATTTGACTGCCTCTGATGACTTGGCTGGTGTTGAGCAAATCATGAACTGGTTGTCCTATGTTCCAGCCAAGCGCAACATGCCAGTCCCAATCTTGGAGTCCCCAGAGGACCCATGGGACAGAGATGTTGACTTTATTCCAAAGCGTGATCAACCATATGATATCAGACATGTGATTGCTGGTCGTGATGTTGAGGATGGCTCTTTTGAGTATGGTTTGTTCGATAAGAACTCCTTCCAGGAGACTTTGAGTGGCTGGGCCAAGGGTGTTGTCGTTGGTAGAGCCAGACTTGGAGGTATTCCTTTTGGTGTTATTGGTGTTGAAACTGCAATGGTGGAGAATTTGATTCCAGCTGATCCAGCCAATGCTGACTCTACTGAGCAGATGATCCAAGAAGCAGGCCAAGTCTGGTATCCAAACTCCGCTTTCAAGACTGCACAGGCCATCAATGACTTTAACAATGGTGAGCAATTGCCATTGATGATTCTTGCTAACTGGAGAGGTTTCTCTGGTGGTCAACGTGATATGTATAACGAGGTGTTGAAGTATGGTTCTTTCATTGTTGATGCCCTTGTTGACTTCAAGCAACCAATCATTACTTACATTCCACCAACTGGTGAATTGAGAGGTGGTTCCTGGGTTGTCGTTGACCCAACTATCAATGCTGATATGATGGAGATGTACGCTGATGTTGAATCCAGGGCTGGTGTGTTGGAACCAGAAGGTATGGTTGGTATCAAGTACAGACGTGATAAGCTGATTGCCACCATGGGCAGATTGGATAAGACATACGCCAATTTGAAGGCCAAGTTGTCAGACTCCACTTTGTCTCAGGAAGAACTACAAGAGGTTTCTCAGAAGCTGGCTGCCCGTGAGAAGGCATTGCTGCCAATTTACCAACAAATCTCTGTCCAGTTCGCTGACTTGCACGACAGATCTGGTCGTATGGTAGCCAAGGGCACTATTAGAAAGGAGTTACAGTTGGTTGATGCTCGTCGTTTCTTCTTCTGGAGAATCCGCCGTCGTTTGAATGAGGAATACTTGATCAAGCGTATTGGCGAGGTTCTAGAGCAAGGAACCAGAGTGGAGAAGGTTGCCAGACTAAGATCTTGGTACCCTGCCTCTGTCGACTTTGATGATGACAGAGCTATTGCCAGCTGGATTGAGGAGAACCATGAGGTTTTGGATTCCTTGGTGAAGCAGTTGAAGGATGAGGCGTTTGCTCAAAACATTGCCCATCTAATTAGATCTAACCATGACTCTGCTATCAGTGGGCTGGCAGAGGTCATTGGTTTGCTATCAGCTGAAGACAAGGAAAAGATTTTGAAAGGTCTGAACCAATAATTGTTTGGGAGACAATTGTGAAGACGCTTGTGTTTTTTCGTGGGATTTTCGTGTAAATATGGGTTTTACTCGTTTACGTTTTTGCTTATAAGTTATATAATTAAAACGAATATGAATTTAATGTTTTGTTAAGAATCAGAACTGTAATTGTACTGAATGAATGTATTTGCTCAACCTGATGAGTGACGATATCAATAGGCCTTTCGCGAAAGAAGAATGAAGACAATTGGGTAATTTTCGCGAAGCTCATCTCAAATTTTTTTTTCCTCTCTGAAATGAAGACAAGTTATTAAGAACTCCATTAGAAGTCAGTCAACAGAGCCAACATGTCTTCTTTGGCCGCCCAGCTGGGCAACATTGCTAATAATGTCAGCACTGTTGCTTTTGACAGAAAAAAGAGACAGAAGATCCATTCTGTCTCTCTTATTTATGCCTCCAAGATTGCCGCCACGCAAGATTATGAAGTGATCTATGCCAACGCCAACGAGGCCTTCGAAGAACTGATTGCCGTGGATAAAAGATTTGCCTTCTTCAAGAACTCCCTTTTCAGCGAGACTTCTGTCAGTGTTGACAGAAATGTGCAGACTGTGGAGCAAAACAAGGATCTCGATAATGCCATCAATGCCTATCTCTCCTTGATCTCACCAAGATGGAACCTGAGTCCTGCAATCCAAGCTACCGAGTGGCTGGTTCGTCGTTTCCACATCCATGTTCACAATGCTGAGAACTTCTTGCTCAGCACGATCAACTACTACCAGAAACCGTTTTTCAAGAAGGTTTTGGATATTGTGAAACTGCCCCCACTATTTCAAGGCTTGAGTGGATTCCAAAAATCTGACAGAAGTCCAACCAACGCCTCTATCGTCAAAGTCTTTAGCGACATTGACTTCTTCAACTTGTACATCAAGTATCTTGAAGACTCCACCACCAAGAATATTCTGTACTCTAACCAGCTCTTGTTCTTTGCATGCACAGCAATTAACGTCATTGCCACCTCTTCCAGCGATGACAAGAAAATCAGTCAACTGATTCCATTGGTACTTGAAGTTTCAGCCAAGTTCTTGACCAGCAACAACCCAGATGCCCACGTAGCTGCCCATACAATCTTGTCCGTTCTTTCCACTGCAGCTCCCCTATCTCAAGAGTTGGTCTATGCTGCCGCTGAGACCATTCTAGCTAGAGTCCACAAGAGAGCGGAGAAGTCTGCTTTTGTCTGTATTGCTAAGCTCTTCCAATCTTTGAATGCCACCAATTATGAAAATCTACCAGTCCGAATCTACAGGATGCTGATCAAGTTGATTTTGGAGGACCAGGCTCGCTTTGAAGAGCTACTCACGTCGAAGACTATCAAGACCGAAAAGTTGATCACCGTTTTGATCAAGACTATCCTTGCATATGACTCAGATTCCAACATTTCCCTTGTTTTGAGAGTGTTGAAGCTGGTGTCTCTCCCATCTTACGAGATGTCCTATATCATTGGGGATTCCATCACTGCGGTAGATATTGTCCAGCAAGACAAACAAAAGATCACTGAACTGTTTGAATTCTACATCAAGTTTCACGAGGAACTGTTACTCGTATCATTGAAGGAACACGATACCACTGTCGACATCCTTGAGATTAAATTACAAGCTTCATTACAAATCCGCCTACAAGACTCCAACGAAGTTATCGAGAGTTTAGAAGATGTTATCACGAAGGAAAGCATTGATCCAAAAACTATTATTGCTGAATTCACAGCTAGTAAAGTATCTTCTGCGTCCTTCCTTGCTCCAGATTTGACAGCAGACTTTCTCAAGTTGGTCCCGCTGTACACCAAGGCTCTACAGTACAAGCTTACAAAGGATTTCTCAAAGGAATGTTTTGCCTCTAAAGACGCCTACAACACCTTCCTTGTCAGAGTTTCTGTTTCACCTTCTGCCCCAGGGTTTACCAGAGTCAAGGCTCTCACGACTTTGAAAGGTGAGCTCAAAAATGTTGAGACCAAGTACAACTTGTTTACCCTTGTTCCTGTGCTCTTAACTGGGTTAGCTGATCCCCGTCGTTCAATCAGAAGTTTGACTTTGGACAATCTAAAGATCATTGCCGAGAGAAAACCAACTAGCACCTTCTATCTTGAGGACTCCATTTATGGCTTAGAGAAACCACAGTTGATCTCTCCTAGAGATGGTCACGTTTTGCTAGAGACTATCGTTCAGGGCTACTTTTTGGAGAATGCCGAGGTTGGTACATTGCTGAAAGTTGGAAAGAAAAATGGAAGCTTATTCCTTGCGTATTTGGCCAGTCAAGTTAGCTCCATCTCTTTGACTAACACCAAGCTCGTGCTTTTGAGATTGATTAGGGGTGGTGTAGGATCTGTGAAGAGTGCCTCACTTTCTCTCATCTTTAAGTCCTTCTTGGAAAACTACTTGAATGAAAGAGAGGCTTGGAGAATGTCCTCTGAAGAGAACAAGATTGACTTCAAAGATTTCGAGATCGAAGTTGTGAACATCATTTCTGAAAAGGAGAAGAACATTTTTGCAATCCAATTCTTGATCAACTGTTTGAATTCTCCCTATGAGCAGTTGGCTGAATTGGCTGCTGCAAAGACCATCAGTATCTACCCATCTTTGAAGTCTGAGTCACAGGCTAAGCTTGCTAAGGCTGTTCTTTCCTCTTATGGCAAGGATGGATTTGTCGGTTACGATGCTGGTTTAACTTTGCAATCCATTCCATTGAGTGCTGAGATTATTGTTGAATTGTTGCAAGACTCACAGATCAATACACCAAAGGAAGATCCGGGCGTTGCTAAGCGAAGAAGAAGATCGTCAGCCTCAGCAAGACAGGCTCTTGGAACTGGTGAACTAGCAAAGATTGCAGAGCACCATCTACAAAAGATTACTGCCATTTTAGAGACATTGGACAAGAACATTGACCTCATTACTCCAACTCCGAAGCTGCTGCTTGCATTGTTCAACCTTCTCTCTGATTTGGAAACCTTGGGTGCTGATGCTGGTTTGCCTGTGTTGTACTCTCAAGAAACTTTGGCCACCACCATGACTAAGATGATCAGAAGACTCAAGGCCCTCGAAATCAGGTTGGACTCCAACTCTGTTAGAACTGACATCATTGTCGCCACTATTCGGGCTTCTCCGTCACCGCAAGTGCAAAACAGATTGCTTTTGGTTGTTGCAGAATTGGCTGCGTTGGCTCCAGAGACTGTTTTGCACTCAGTTATGCCAATCTTCACTTTCATGGGTGCTCATACTATCAGACAGGATGATGAATTTTCAGTCAACATTGTCGAGCAGACCGTTATCCGTGTGATCCCCGCCCTTGTGAACTCTACCAAGAAGAACAAGTCGGAAGAAGTTGAATTTTTGTTGACCAGTTTTGCAGCTGCTTTCAGTCATATTCCAAGACACAGAAGAGTCAGACTCTTTACCACTCTGGCCTCCACCTTTGGTGCTAAATTGTCCGTTCATGTCATTTTGTACTTAATTGGTGTGCAGTACTCCTCTGCAGTATCAAAGAACCGTGTCTCTGAGTCGAATGCCCTTGTTGAGTTCTCTATTTCATTCTTGAAACACTTCACTGCCGTTGAACAAATCGAAACCTTGAAATCATTCATTGGTGTTTGGGAGAAGATCAATTATGACATTCTTGATCAAAGTAAAGACAAGTTATTGAGCCCGCTCTTCAGCTCCTTGATCCTTCCAGGTTCCCCAGATGAGATTGACGAATTGAAAGCTAATTTGATCAAGTTTATTGATTTGGCTCTTTCTGGTGCTGAGAACACTGGTATTTCTGCTTTGAATTTGAAGATAGCTTCAGTCCTACTTGATGATGAACCAGAGTATGACACTAAGGATCAGGTCTTGACCTCATTTGGATCTTTGATCGAGACCCTGTTGAGTCTGTTGAGTACCGAGTCTAGCGATGGTTTGACCACTTTGTTGAATGATGTCTTGTCATTACTTCCAATTAAGGAATTTGTCTCTTCTGTTTCCTCTTTGTTATTGAGCACCAGCCTAGATAACGAGATCCGCGAGAACTTGACTCTTTTGTCCTCCAGCAAGTTTGATTTGGAATCTCCAGAATCTTCAGATGCTCAAGAGGGTACTGAACACTTGATTAGGGTCCTTTTGGAAAATTTTGAGAACAATGTCACTCCTTCGTTGTCCCAAGCATCGTTAGACACTACTGCCATGCTTGTCCATAAGTTTGGTGTCAAGATTGACTCTGAATTGCTTGTGAAAG
Source organism: Barnettozyma sucrosica (assembly GCA_030558145.1). Lineage (NCBI taxonomy): Eukaryota > Fungi > Ascomycota > Saccharomycetes > Phaffomycetales > Phaffomycetaceae > Barnettozyma > Barnettozyma sucrosica. The sequence goes on from JAJMRY010000031.1 coordinate 35,671, forward strand.
CATTGAGTCTCTCCACTGGTGAAATTGGCTTGCTCAGTGACAATGGTGAGACAGTTATTTCTTGTTTAAGTTTGATTACCAATATTGTTTCTACTTTGGGCATCAAGACGATTTCTTTCTTCCCTAAGATTGTTCCTCCTGCTTTGAAGATCTTCCAGGAATCCTTCCAAAGTGAAGATTCTGAAGGAAAGGCAAACCTTCAGTTGACCATCTTACTTTTATTGTCCAGTTTCATCAAGCGTATTCCTGCTTTTGTTACCACTAACTTGCAGGAGATCTTGAAGGCCTTGTTCACTGCCAATGCGGTTTCTGACAAGATTAGAGCTTCTATTGTTCAAGTTGTTGTCGCCAACATGGATCATACTGCTATCTTGAAGTCTTTATCGGCGCTATGGACTGATATATCTCAATTGGACGCTTCTTCTATTGGATTATACTTGAACTGTTTGGAATCCATGGTTGAGGTTATCGAGAAGAAGACAGCCACTGCCCAAGCTTCGAGATTCTTCAAGTTGTTGATTCAATTTTTTGAGTTCAGATCCGAGAGCGAGTTCGACAACAATGCCATTCACAGAATTGAGGCTTCATTCCACTCAGTCGCCAATGCTTACGTCTTGAAATTGAATGACAAAACATTCCGGCCATTGTTTGCCCTATTGGTTCGTTGGACCTTTGAAGGTGAAGGTGTTGTGAACATGGGCATTTCTGAAGTTGAGAGATTGAGTTCATTCTTCAAGTTCTTCAACAAGTTGCAAGAGAACTTGAGATCTATTGTTACTTCCTACTACACTTATTTCTTAGATCAGACCGTCGTTGTATTGAAGAGATTTGCAACTGGTTCACTGTCTGATGTCAATGTCCGCCGTTTGATCTTCAACTCCTTGACATCCGCTTTTAAGTACGACCAGGATGAATATTGGCAATCACAAGCTAGATTTGACCTCGTGTCGAACTCTCTATTAGCCCAATTGGTTAATGTTGAAGAAACTATTGGTAAGTACTTGGTCAAATCCATTTCCGCATTAGCCAAGACTGCCTCATCAGACGATCACAACAAGGCATTGAACCAGCTGTTCATCTCTCACATGAAGGCTGAGTGCAGTCCAAGAGAGAAACTGTGGGCTGTGAAGGCCTTGAAGGCAGTGTACGAGAAGGTTGGTGACCAATGGTTGACCCTACTGCCTCAAATTGTTCCGATCATCGCCGAACTTTTGGAGGATGATGATGAAGATGTGGAATTGGAGGTTCGTTCTGGGTTGATAAAGAATATTGAGAACGTATTGGGTGAACCATTGGACAGATATCTGAACTAAGGGATTGGGTTTTTATAGAGTAAAACGACTTCATGTTTATAGATAGATTACCCTCGGATGTAGGCTATCCGGAAGTATTTCCTGAGGACTACAACCCCAAAAAGACAAAGAACCAACCGAACAAACAAAAGTCACGGGAAGCTGAAATCTGTAATAGGCCGAATGAGTAAACGAATCCTAGAGGAACTGGGCATTGAATCGCCTCAGCAACCCAACGTTCTTGCCAGCAACACCAGCGATCTTCGCTCACGGGCTGATGACCTCGCCTCTTTCCGGTCAGGCAGAACCACCTCGTCAACAGGAACAGGTTCCAAGCCATCAAGAGGCTTTGGTTTGAAGCCCAACACACCTTTCACAAGCGCCAATGGGAACCTCAAGATACCCATCTTCATCAAGCGCTTCTTCAAACCACCAACACTCGACTTTGAGACCGCGATGTGGGAGATCTTTTACCTCATTGTGTCTCCCAAGAAGGTGTACAGATTTCTGTACTATCACAAGCAGACAAAAAACAGATGGGCAAGAGATGACCCATCATTTGTCATACTGTTAGCATTATTTCTCACAATCAGTGCCATTGCGTGGGGTGTCACGTATTCCCCTGGGGTTGGGTCGATCTTGAAACTGATTTTGTACATGGTGTTTGTTGACTTCTTTGTGGTGGGTGTCCTCATTGCCACTGCCGGTTGGTTTCTAGCTAACCGGTTCTTGAGAAAACAGAATAGTATTGACGATATTGGCGCTGTCACGGTGAGCAACTTGGAATGGGCCTATTGTTTTGATGTGCATTGTAATGCCTTTTTGGTGATTTGGGTCGCATTGTACCTATTACAGTTTGTGTTATTACCACTTTTGACCATGAACAACTGGTTTGGTGCCCTAATAGGCAATACTCTCTACTTCTTCAGCTTGAGTTACTATTTTGTGATTACCTTTTACGGGTACAGTGCTCTACCATTCCTTGAACACACCCAGGTCATTTTATTTCCAGTAGGTTTGCTCGCCGTGGGTTTCTTTGTGAGCTTGTTTGGGTTCAACATTGCAAAGATTATGACTGACATCTACTTTAGTTGAAGCAAAAAAACTTTCACTGCCCTTCCCCCGTACAAAACAATCAATATCCTTATCTCAGGTTCATTCCCCACACGCTCCCTGTGTACGGTGTACTCATTCGATAGGCGCTGGTGGATTCTCAAAGTTGAAGATCCCAATGAACGGTTCGACAGTATCCGGCTTCCCAGCAGGCACTTGCCCCCTAAACACAAGATCAGGTATCTCGTACTTCTCATCTCCCGGGTTTTCAAACGCCACTTCTTCGTTATCGTTCTTTGCTTTCTCCATGATTTCCTCATCTGTTCCTTTATCAAATAATACCTTGATGAAGTCTATCCTCAAGGTATCGTTGTCCTCCATGAGCCCATATAGTTTATACTTGCTGTTAACCAGATCTTCTGCCTTATTGTAATAGATCTCTCCCATTGTTGACCCTGAGAGCCTAGCCATTGTTGAGCCAAGCCCAACTGAATCGGAACCATCAACCTTGATGTAGAGACCAGAAAGGCCAAAGGGAGAGCAATGAACTTCAAGCTCGCATGTGCTGACAAAATCGAAGGTCCTTCCACTCATTAAATCTGAACGATCTATGTCCTTGCTTCGTATATCTGACGATTTGGTCCTCACCAGCCCTACAGAATCTTTCAGCTTGCCACCCACTTACTACTCTCTCGAGTGGTCGGAATATTACGTTACACTACAGATCAGCGTATGAGTTCCGACTATGGCGGGTGGGTGGCAGCAACAACCACACAACTGAACCCTGCCTAAAAGAGCCGTCATAATGTTCAAGTCAAGAGAACAGTTTATAACTCTCTAGTCTCTTTCACATTCAAAAGAATTCGTTTGGTTTGAAAACCAGAAAAAATGCAGGACTGTCTGCTTTCAGGTATCAGGTATAGGAAGACAGATAGATACAACCCAATCCACTTTTGGTGTACAAACGGGGATGGAATCAAAGCAGCTAATGTCCCGGCTGCGTAATGTTTGTGAATTTCAACTTTGCTCTCCTTCAAGGTGGACGGTATCACCCTTTGACCATCTTCTTCAGGTCGCGGTGGCGACCTATGGAGTTTGACTTTGATTTTGATTTTTGATTTTCTTGATTTCTTATCAGCTGCGCCAATCTCTGCACTGGAAGACATCAGCAATCTCTGGATTGGCAATCTGAAAAATGGGGCAACACAACACATCCTTTCTTTTATATGAAGAGGCTCGAATCTCTCCCGATTGACTTTCTTCGTGACGTTAATCATGATGATCAGACGCAGTGAGGACATGCGGAAGAGCATCTTCGAGGAGGCCCGGGTACGGGGGACTGAAGTTGTCTCCACCGATACAGAACCGAGGGGTCGCACAACCAGTACATACGCGCGACCAGCAGGCATCGAGAAGAACATTATCCGGGGATCAAGTGGTGATAGCAGAACTCGTAATGGTTCGGAACCCAGAAGCTCCTTCGACTCACAGTCACAGCAGCTCAAGGTGAATAACCTCAAATCTAGCAGGTACAGACATCCTTTATCCCACTACAGCAATGACCATGGAGTCGAAGCCATTGTGCCCAACCACACCAACATACTGTTTCAAAAGTACCATCACTCTCATGAGAATCTAAAATCGAGCGCAAGCACCACTCCTGCCAACCGTTCACGAGTTGGCTCAGAAACTGAGTTGGGTCGACTATCCTCCAAATCCACTCAGCGAACAAGTGTCTCGATGTATAATGATTTAGTCCCGGCTTTCAACAACCTGAAGATGGATTTGGGTGGCGAGGGCGATCATGAAGGCACTAGGGACGTCGACGACAACAGCTCATATCTCAGTCAGACGAGCAATGATCTCGATAACAAGTTTGTCTCGTCATTGAAGCTGTTGAAGGAATTGGAGAAGGAGAAGCACAAGCCATCCTTATCCATCTCAGCGACGTCTTCGAAGGTGGGAAGCAGCAAAATCTCACCGCCAAACACAAGAAGACCATCTACATTTGACTCGAGTAGAGCAATTGTGCCCCCAGTTGGACGCATCCAGCAACGCATAATGGCCATGAAGGGCCTTCAACCGAACCAACAACAGGAGGAAAAACTCAATCAAGGGTTTTCTAGCATTCAGCAAAAGGTCCTCATAGAATCCCTGAAGAGGGAGCTAACTGGACTTAGAAGATTCAATCAAAAGCCAATATTAGAAGCAGTCTCACGTGTCTCTGGCCAGTATGGGGATATTCAAATCCTTAAACACCACGGGAACCCCATGTACCCGGTGGAGACAGCATGTACTATTCAAAGTGGATGTAAGGAAGTCGCCATCAAGCCGACAAAGTCGACCTCATCAGTGACGAAACCCTCCTCTTCAGCCAGCAAAGAGGTGAATATCAACAAGCTCAAGACATTAATAAAGGCCTCGGCATCAATCATTGAAGAGCTCTGGGATGAGCCCGAACCGGACCTTCTCTGTAGCTACGCCCATTCGTCGTTCCAGTGCAGTTCCATCAGCGTCCAGAGCAGTTTGTTGCCCGAGACAAGGTTCCTTAGGGAACGATTGGAGAACTTCAAATACGGTACTACCGGTTATAATACTCCTACCCTTGGGTGGTTAGATCCAAGTCCCAGAACGTCCGAGCATCTATAAAACAATACAAAACTTAGATATGTGGTGACTCGTATCAGTCGTAGATTTCAATTGGTGGAAGCCTGTCCATATTGTAGAACCAGTTTCCAGAATCCATCTCCTTGCCCAACCAATCAACAGGGAACACAACCAAATGACCCTGTACTTCGTTCAACAAACGGTCTGCAGTATCTCTATCAAACACACTATCCGTACCCAATGGCGATCCTTTCAAGGCATTCAAACCACGTCTGTTCTTTTTCAATGTAGATGAATGTGGACCACCTGTTGAAGCAGTACCAGCGGTAGTGGCCCCATCACTCACAGCCGAGTCTGTTGGAGGTGCTCGTCCCAAAATACCATCATTTGTTGCATTATTCTCTTTGATGTCCTCCATACGGATGCTCTGGCGTCTTTTGTCGTAGTCAATATTGACTGAGACCTCTGCCTCTGGAGTAGCTGCAGATCTAAAGAGGGGGCTACGACGAGCGGCCTCCTGGTCTTGTCCTAAACTGAAGGCAGTGCTTAGCCTTGAAAATTCCTTATACTGCTTCCAAGTAACAACGGTATCGTCTGGTTGACAATGGAAAATCTCTCTGAACAATAAAGTGTTTCTAATGGCATTATCAACCCAGACGTCCTCATAAAATGAGTCAATCAAGGGATCATTGAAAGAATATGGGTCAATAAATTTATTGAAATGAGCGTCATCGCTAATTTCATTTAAATGCTTCAAAACTGTTTGGATGCCTTCATCGTTCAAAGATATCACAGGAATGTTGTCACCTGGTAAATCCTCAATCTCACTGTTATCACCAGTTGGGGCGTTAATAGGCATTGCAGTATCAACTCTGGAGGTAGAAGATGCCATCTTTTGTTCAGACGCCCCTAAATTCACCTCATCTTTCTCGAACTCCTTTTCCTTCTCATGAAAGGTCTTCAAAAAAGCATTTGGTAAGCCAACTTTTGAACGTTTCGCATTCTCATCACTGTTCTGTAAGGTCTGCTTGGCAGCAACCCTCTGCAAATATGCTATTCTTTTTAACAATTGCCACCTCTCTTGGTTTCTCTCATGTAAAACAAGCTCCTCTTCGTTGGTCAAGCATTTAGGATTGTCAATGAAACTGTCGTCTTCCAGAAACTGGAGAACCTGCTCCACATTTGGTAAAAAGACATCACTTTTATCAGACATCATGGAATTTTTAGCCCAGATCTTCAAAGTTCTAGCTGCATTGAGTTTATAGTTCTTAAACTCTTTTGATTTCATGTTGTCGAAGCCCTCACCTTCTACGTCATTTTTATGAGAGTTGTTATTCACCAATCTGGCATCTGAACTGAATTGCTTCTTATCTCTGATACCCATATTCTCCTCCCTTGCACGATTATTGAAGGAATGATAAAACAAAGTTGCAGGTTTATGAGCCTTCTCCTTCAAATGTTGTGGTAAGTTTTCCTCATGATCAGATTCATTGATCCTGTGGAATTTGGTATCCAGTGGATCAACTGAGTCATCCATGTTCTTGCCGTTTTTAAAGGACTTCCACTTGCTGGTACCATCAGGCATATTCAATACATCTCTCGAGGCCAACTCAACCATTGAAGAGCTAGTCTCAAACTCTCTATTGCTGAAGTCATGCGTCTTTGAGTCAAGTCCTGTCTGTGTGCTCTTGGCCAAATGCTCCAATTTGGAGAATCGCTTTTCAACAATATCCAGGATGTCAACATCAACCCCTAAATGCTCACACATTAGCCTCATTCTCAAGGTGTGACAGAACTTCCCAGCTTGATAGGGTTCGCCATTCATTGTAGTATGAACAATATCAGTGTCTCTAACAACGGCAGCCACTTCAGAATCCCTATTACCTCTCTGAGATCTTTCATTGATATTAGCTGATCCAATCAAAGCAGTTCTATCATCTACCAACAAAATCTTAGAATGGATATAAAGCTGCTCACTCACAACCTTTCTTTGAGGCCCAATTCTGCCCCATTTCCTCAACGAAAAGAACTGGATGTAATCGGTTGGGTTGATCTTTAACTTCTTCAACTTTCCAAATATAGAAGTCTCTCCTCTTGAAATAGACATGTACTGGCATTGCATGATTACTCTGACGGAAGACCCTTGAGCTTCATCAACCTGACTTTCAAATCCAGGCATCAAAGGAATGATAATGATAGCTTTCCACTTTTGACCTTCATTGTGGGCACGAATAATTCTATCAACCAATGCGTCACCAATACGATTCTCAATAACAGTACCATCCACAGAAGTACTTGTGATGAAAAATTGATTCTCAATATAGACAAAGTGCTCTGAAGTCTCAATCAACTTCAAATAAGCATCTTGGATAGATTTCTCGACCTTGTCCAAACCCAAAGACCAGTTACCAGCCGATCTTAACAACTGAACTTCACAGGTACCAGTTAAGTTAAATCTTTCCAAATCCTCTGGAGTAAAATCAGGAGGCGGAGTCAACAACGGTGTCGGTCTCGATGGTCTTTTCTGTCTCAAAAGGTAGTTCCATCTCTGGACAAAATGTCGAGAAATGTCACTAGCCGCCTGACCAGCGGTCATCATATGAACGTCATGCCATGGCATCCTTGGAACAACTTCTCTGTCGTACATTGATTCGTATGGTTTATCAAGACTGTAGAAGTCTTTCACCCTAGGATTAGAGTAATCTTTCCCAGGGAATTTCTGATACTTTACAGAGTCTTCAGTGCTATTCTTCTTCGTGGCAAAATCGTGTGGTGCATCATCCACCAAGACATGATCAGGGGTGTCATATCTTCCATAACACAAATCAATGCCACCAACAAAGGCAACGGTATGATCAATGACGCACAATTTCTCATGGTGGGCCCAGAAGTAAGTGTTTTGTAACCATTGATTTGGAGAACGAATGACATGAATATTTGGGTGCAAGTCAATCAAGGAGTGCTTGGTCCATAATGAGTCAGTAGCCACAGTGGCACCAACATTTCTGTAAATGATAACAAAGATCTTGACACCTTGCTCAGCCTTTCTCTTCAAGATTCTATCCAATCTGAACTCTTGATTACCATTAGCAGGACGCCTCATGTACAACTCAGGGCTCAACCACCAATCATGAATGTAGATTACATCTTTGGCCATTTCCATTGCTGAACTCACTGCCCAAAAATGATCTCTTCCATCGACAAACCACTGTGCATAACAATTATTTCTGACTGGGGCAAAGCTATTGAATCTGTGTTGCTTCAACCATACAGTGCTTTTTAGCATTGTCTCAAGAGATTGGATCCACAACCTGGCTTGGTTTTCTGACCTTGCCAAGAGCTTCATACTTCTCTCTCCATTCTCCACCCTTATTGTATAATGTGTTTGAATTTTGTTTCTCTTGCTGGCAGAGGAGGGCAGAATACTCTCATTTAGGGACAAACCATCATCATAAATGGAGACATTGTCATAAGTTGACATTGAATTGCCAGTTTGCCCAACGTTATAAGAAATCACAGTTTGGGAGTCGACAAGGAAGACATCCAAAGGAGTTGTAGAGTAGATATCTGACACATAAAGAATATAAGAACTTCTTACTAAGAACCACTTGTTTGTGTGTCTTTTTACCATTTGCTGAAAGTCGCTTAACTTCAAATGGCTAACTCTCCAACCTTGAGCTTTGGCTGTAGATCCAACAATGAGATATCCTTGTTTACCTTGGTGGTCCTGCACTCTGTTCTCATAACTCAACAACACACCCAGAGGAGACAACTCCAAAAATTGGAATAATCTGTTGGCTTCTGGCCTCAACGACAACAGTAACATCAGCTTTTTTAAGTAATTTTCCAATTTCTGAGTGTAAGGAATATCTTCATCTTCACATTCAGGATCTGAGAGTACACCAATCATACTATGAACACTAGAAAGGGCATGCGTAATTTGGTCTACCACTCCTCGTCTAGGGTGTGATTCCCCAGAATCCACGCTCACCATTTCATCCAGCCCTTGATTAGCAGAATTTATATCGTTGTGAAATTCAGCATTATCATTCGCTGTAGCTGAACGCCTTGGGACTTTTGTTGACAAGTACCTGTCGTTCAAAGTCTGTGACGGTACCTGGCCATTTTCAACATCATGTTTGGCTCTTGGAAACTTTGGCAAGGACAAATTCTTCTCACCTTTGAAGTTCTTTGATTGGAAAATGGACACTTTCAACCTTGAGTGCAAGGATACAAAGTCCCTAGAATCCTTTAAAACAGACCACTTCAAACGATTTGGACCAACGCCATACTCAAGTTTTAGCAAATATTTCTTGTGTCTGCTCTTTGACTTTGTAACGTCTTCCAACTCCAAACCAATCATAGATAAAAGCAATGGAGCTCTTCTGACGCCATGCTCATCGATTCTAAAAGTAGCCGAGGCCATCAGAGCCAACGGCGCCCCAGCGATACAAGTTGTGACCAAATTAGAGGCTCTCATTCTAACTTGTTTCTGGGAGTGATCTTGTTCAGATTCTCTCTGTTGTATCGCCCCGTAGCTGGACTCCTTCTTTCCCTTACCGAACTTGAATGCCTTCTTGAACTCATTCCATTTATACGTGTCAGGCGAAGAAATGGACACTGAAGGTTTGTGCTTGAACCGTCTCAACCAAGTTGCTACATCGTTGCCCTCATGTATATTCGGTGGAGTTTGGGGTGGCCCTTGGCCGTCCCGATTAAATGATGTTGATTGATCCTTGGGGCTGTAGCTTCTGGAATGCTGGTAATCTTCAATGGGTATAGGGGTCTTGTCGTAGGACTGGTTAGATAGGATTTCGGTATCTGTTCTGATCTCATCATGGGGAACTGATTGAAGAACTTCGTCTTTGAAACTGAAGGCATTGTTGATAACTTCAGGGTTGAACATCCCTCCTTCAGCGTTGTTGGCCCCATTGTGTTGGTGGTGATGATGGAGGTAATGACTTTTTTTTTCTGGGGTTTGAGTGGTGTCTCCATTGACATTAATATTCTTGTCCGAGCCATTGAGGTTATTCTGGAGAAGCTGATGAGAGGACCCTTCACGCCCAGGGGCTTCAATTGTCATTTCTTGATTCGATTGCAGGAGAACAACAAGTTGGGTCACTTTGCTTCAACAAGGTGCGGCTGGTTATAGAAGCAAAGATATCACAAGGAGACAGCGATTGTGCTATGCTGAAAAGATTTTTACCACAGCAAAGAGGCAGCTAGTAGGGATCACCAATGAAACAGGGATCAATTGGATTGTAAAAACTAACTATGTATTGCCAAGATCATTTTTGTGTTTTATTTGCCATGACATGCGAAAATCGAGTATTACTTAATCCGAGTTTTGTTTGTTTCTTCTTGGTTCATGAACTCTTTCCAAGTTGTTCAACAGATCTGATTCTCCTTCCAAAGTACTTGAAACTTGAAGCCTGATGTCACTCATTAATTATAGAGGATTTTTCGGAGATTGTGGTACTTGCCTCTCTCAATTCACTAATTATCGTGGATCATCATTTTACCCCAATGTAAACAAGAAGAAAGCGATTGGTTGAATATTGCTGAAAACTTTGAAGAATTTGGAGAGGCCCCGAAATCTCAACCTTCGCAAGTAAAAAGACATAGACAGATAGTCTCTAACAAATGTTCCGAATGAGACTCCAGACACCCCAGATTTAAATGTAAGCCTTTGGCTTTTTTCCTCTTTTGATAAGGAGTGTAAAACAGTGGGCACCTTTGACCAACTCTGTAGATGAAAAGCATTGCGAAACCATCATAGCCTGGTCTAACCCTGAAAGAGGACTTGCAAAAGTATTTTAACTGTAGCTCAACTCAAGAAGGTGGCTTATGCAGTCGCCCAAATGCAGATGGTGGCTTAGTATATAACCTATATCATCACGTGTGATGTTCACTTTTAGTTAACTCACTCAATACAAAGAGGGTAATCAAATCTCAAGGAGAAAAACAAGCAAAACAGAGCCCAAGGTCTTTCTTTTGTGAGTACCTGAAGAATAGAAATAGAAGATTTATCCCTTATCCGTACCATCATGTTTGCCATATTTAAAAGGCACCAATCGAAAAATAACACCAACGTCGCTGAATGAATAAAACAGTAAAGCACCATTGAACCTATTCGGTCGACAAAGTATAAAGAAGCACGAATCTATTCCAAAGTCTACCAAGTCTACCATCCAAAGGGCCAATAGAAAATTTATACTGTAGTTCAACTCAAGAGTGTGCCTCAGGGACGTTAATTGTGAACTGAATCCTCAAAGCGCCGCTACCCTTTTGCTTTTTGCACTGTATGTATTTTCTTTTTTATATTGCATATCGAATGAGTAATTACTATTATAATATATTTATGGAAATTAATTCTGCAACTGGGAAATATATCCATACTCATATTGAAGATTTCAGTTCAGATTCGAACATGAAGTTGTTTTTTAAATACGACGGTAGACCGTCGGCAATTGAGTGTCGGTATCCCTGGAGCTCTTCCTTACATGCGAAAGAGAAATACCCAACAATGGTAGTATTTTGATGTAGATTCTTGGTAGACGGAAAGGTCACAAATACGAAAGAAATTTGATTCTCAGTAAGGTCAGGTATGGCTGTACCGGGATAACATACCCTAAAAGACATCAACAGAGATACATTCAGGAAAAAAACCAAAGAGGCCCCAATGTAAATGTTTAACCGAATGGTGTTTGACTTATCTAACTAGGTTATGATCCTTGTTAGACTTGTGTAGGCTTGCTTGGGATTCTGGCGTTTCACTAGTACTATAGCTTGACGGAGAGAGTGGCTAATAGTATTCTATGTCAGTGGTACGTTGCTCGAATAGATTCTTTCTATTGTCTTCTGTTTAATCCTTATTGGTTTCCTTCTCCCGTTCTCCGTGCTTTCTATCAATCCCTCATTCAATCTTCGTTCCTTTCTTCTTTAAATACTGCTCCTCGATCCGCACGTTCTTTCCCCTTTTCACGTTCTTTCCCCTATTCACATTCTTACCCCTATTCCCATTCTTACCCCTATTCACATTCTTTCTGGGTCAATTACGTTATTCCTTTCGTAATCTAACATTCCGGAATCCTCACACCCAACATAAAAAGGTTGTGTAGTGTAGAGGTTATCACTGTAGATTCTGATTCTACTAACCCCGGTTCGAATCCGGGCACGACCTTTCTTTTTACCTCCTTTTTGGAGGTGGCCAAACGGTTTATTTAACAAGATCATCACAAATACAGCACCCATCCTTCCGAAAAGAAGACTCAGGCCTTCAACTGGTAGGGAATTTCAATATTTTACGGCTGAAGATTCTAGTCATAGTTTTCTATTTAACAAGCGTAACATCATCACAATTGCAGGATCCACCCTTCCCAAAATACCGCCTCATACCAACACCTTATTCCTTCTTCTGTTTATTATGGTGCTGCCTTTCATATTTAGCTCAAACCCATTATTTGGATTAGCTTCTTGTAAATGAGCTTGATGATTCTGATATCTGAGTCTATCTTGTTTTCTTTGGTCATTCTCAATCTTTCTTACCACTTTGCCATTAGCAGTTTCCGTTTCATCAACTCGTGGGATCTTACTCGGTTCAATGTCCTCCTCTTCCTCCTCTAGGATCTCTTGAGGGTTAAAATGGCGCTTCTTTAAGAGCTTCTCTTCACCCACTCTGTGAATCTCATTTGAAATGTCGAATGCATCCTTCATAACACGGGCAGCAGGAGAGAAAGCATACTGTGTTCTCTTGAAGGAATCACTGTACACAGACTTCTGTGGTCTTTTGAACTCAACTTGAGTCATCCATGGATCGTTCAAGAGTTGGTTGATGTCATAACGTCTCGTGGGGTCAACAGTCAATAGGTTCGAAACACAGTTCTTCGCCGGTTGTGAGATCTCATCCCACCAAGGCTGCAAGAATGTGAACTCACCGCGAGCAACCTTCTCTGTCAAAACCTCAATCTGATCATCATAAAATGGAGGGAAACCACAGAGTAAAGTGTACAGGACACAACCAAGGGCCCACATATCAACCTCCTTGGAGTAGCGTTGATCTCTAACGATTTCTGGCGCGGTATAACCAACAGTACCACATGGGGTCTTGGTCTCATCAAACCACACCTGCTTGGACAAACCGAAATCAGCAAGCTTGACAATGCCGATGCCACCACCGCCGATACCACTTATGAACTCACCCTCATCCAGTTTGTTTGGGTCATCAGATCTGCGCCTCTTAATAAACTTGGAAGAAACCAATGGGATTGGCTCAAACAACAGGTTCTCTGGTTTGATATCTCTATGAACAACGCCAATTTCTTCGTGGAGGTACTTGATGGCCTCAGCAACTTGTTTAATTACGTGGCGGGACAAGTCTTCTGAGAAATAGGTGAATTTGACAATCTCGTTGAAGATCTCACCACCCTGCACCAATTCTTGGACAATGTAATAGTAATTCTCCACCTCCTTAAACTCCACAAACTTCACAATGTTTTCGTGGTTCAGTTGTCTCATAATAGTGGTCTCCTTGAGCACTGAATGACGTTGATTCTTATCGAGTTGCAACTTCTTAATGATTTTGATTGCAACAAGTTCATTAGTGAGTATGTTGACAGCCTTATGAACCGTTGAGAAGGCACCTTCACCTATTTTATCAACAATCTTGTAGGACTCTAGACCTGGGTACTGGGAGTTTTGCAGCTTAAGCTCCTCTTTCACGATTTCTGTCGCAAGGTCATTGTAGTTGTAGTAATTCTTGTTGGCAGCTTCGTGTTTGTATCTCTGTTCATAGCGGTTGGTGGACGTGACATTGGCATGCTTGAGGTCGTCAATACGGATGGTGTCCTGCACCACCTGGCCATTAGCAACGATTTGAGAACCACCATACGGGATTTCATGGGCTTGTCTGCCTTGTCTGATGAAGTTCTTGAGGTTCTGGACAACAGCCATTAGTAAAAAGCTAGAATTTACTGATATTTTTAGCTATACTCACCTCAAACATTGGTTAAAGAACTGGGACAGCCGATATTTAAACGTTGAGGGCTAGCTGTTGGGCAAAAAAACTGTTAAACCAGATGTAGGACCACGAGGCGCAATCGACGAGTGTGTTCTTTGCTTAAATGGTTGGGTTTTTGGGATGGGAGATCCGTGGGCCCAATCAATTTCGCAACTTTACCCATTCCATAATTTTCGCCATTTTTCACAACAGTCTACGACATTTAATCACATGGAAAAAAAAAAGGGCGTCCCGCGGACGGGGAGGCAGGGCGGGATCTCGCCCCAGCTGAGTTTGTCTGTCTCTAAACTGACGACACTGGGTCCACCAGCCAGGGGAAGCACACAATCAGGCGAGGAAATTCTACAGATGAATTAAATCTGCTCTAGTAGTGCTAAAAATCTACGTGAAGTCTCGGCTAGCTCAACTTCACTCCTCCTACCTTTTCTATGGGCATGTACAAATCCTTGGAGTTGTTTTTCTGGTGGGTTTCTGTGCGCATCCTGGCATAATGAGGAAATTGTGGGAGTGGTTGTGTGTGTCGATCCTCTGTCGATCCTCAACAAAAATTCTAAGGAAAATTCAGGCAGTAGGAGACAGATGGCAGGTGGACCGTTGTAGTTAGGGGGACGGGCTTCCCGAACTCATCTAAGCTAACCGTTGTCAACTTGAGGAGCTCAGAAGCCAAAGAAACAATTGATTATGTAAGTAGTTTTGAACTTTTTAGGTAAGCGGAGCTACCAGTCTAAACCTGCAACACAAACGATCTACTGAAGAATAAGGTACCGTTGGGTTAATCACCAAGCAGCCCCACTTCCGACTTCCTAGACCATTGAATTCTGCATCTCTTATCCATGGAGTGCAGGTGTCAAGCCACTCTTTCTGAACTGTCCCCTTCTCTTTGGGAGTACTCTCAGCAAAAGCCGAACGTATTAGGGAAAGAGCTGAAGAGGTCATCGCCGCTAGAGACAGACACCACAGGTATATCAGACCCCACATATCTATCCATTTCGAAGACTTCTATTACCATTGATTCTGAAATTGATCATGACTTGCCAGGTGTTGTTGAACTGAATCAAGATTGTGTTTTGAAGAACGATGGGGCCAGAGTAGTTGTCTGCACCCCAGTAACCTCTAAAATACGGAAGGCGTTTAGATTATTAACAATTGAACTTACAGAGGCTGCTCACCAAAGTATGGTTTCAAAAGAGGTCGCTTTACTTCAAGCAAAGGCCTGGAAAGGTGGCATTCTGAAGCAGGAACAGAAGCCTCATTTGAATCTTCAAGTTAGTGGAAGAAACCTTCATATGGAGGTACGATATCACATTGTTCAGATCGAAAGCCTTTACATGGACTTTGTACCATTACTTAACACCCATCTGACTGCTATTTTGGGAAGATACACTAGCAGAGAACGACCTACCAATACCAAGGTCGAACCAAAACTGTTCTATGACACAATCACCGATTCCACTAGCGAATATCCAACCAAAGACAGCACTATATTTGTTGATGGACTTGCTGCAGATCTTTTACCTTTCCAAGGAACCACCCTTGAGTGGCTTCTTTCAAAGGAAGGTAAGAGATATAATGAATCGACACATTCAATAGAGCCATTGGTTTATTGTGATAATCTTGATCTGGATCGAGTACAATCCTGGCTAAATACTGTGTCATACGGGTTTAAACAGATTCAACTGCCATTTTACAAGGAGAAAGTATGGTTCAACCGTTATAGTAACAACATTTGTTCCCAGACCCAAGCTCTCAAGTTTCTAAAAGAAAAAACTTCTGTAAATGCAGCTGGTCTTTTATGCGAGGAGATGGGATTGGGGAAGACTGTCGAGATGCTCTCTCTTGCGTTGGTGAACAGTCGCCCTGAACCTAAGGATGAAGAAGTTTTATTTTTCGATGCGGATACGAACAAGTTCATTAAGCAGGCCAAGACATCGTTGATTATCTGTCCAGAGTCAATTTTGTCTCAGTGGGTTGAAGAGGTTGAATTTCATGCACCTGGACTTAAAACAATGATTTACAAAGGGCTCAATAAGTATAAGAAAATCCCCACAAGAAAACTTGTGGATATGATTTCTGAATGTGATGTTGTGGTTACATCATATGCTATCCTTCAGCGAGAAGTTCACAATGCAATTTATGATCCTAGTAAATCGAAGAGACTGAGAGGAAGATTACCCAATAGACTTCCACTTAAGTATGGGAACCCTGAGTACTTTAATACGGAGGATATTGATAGGCTAAAAGGGATGTATCAGGAGATGGGAGTTGGCCCTCAACGACAAGAAGAGAGAAATGACTACACATCACCGTTGGCTCTTATTGAGTTTTGGAGACTGATACTGGATGAGGTTCAAATGGTTGGTAATACTGTTAGTAATATATGCAAGATTGCTACAGTTATACCCAGAGTCCATTCATGGGGTGTCAGTGGAACGCCTATAAAGAAGGATGTCAACGACTTAGCCTCTCTGGTTGCTTTTCTGAGAGTTCATCCTTTTTCCCAAGGATCACTTAACTGGAGAAAATTGGTCACAAACACACATGACCTTCTTGATTTCTTCCAGGGTATCAGCTTCCGTCATACAAAAGAATCAGTGAGCAATCAAATAAAGCTGCCTCCCCAACAGAAGGTCTTATTGCAAGTTCCATTTGGCCCTGTTGAGCAGAACAACTATGAGGAGCTGTATAGATCCTTCCTCAATGAAGTTCAGCTGGATGCGAATGGTAACCCTACTGTTGATGACTGGGAGGAATCACCTTCATTCTACGACAAAATGAGGAACTGGCTGAAGGTCTTGAGAAGAATCTCCTGTCATGCAAACCTAGGTCTTGAGAAGAGCAGTCGTGAATTGGAATCCACTTCTTTTGGGTATGAAACCGTTGACCAAGTGCTAGAGCGAATATTGGAGTCCTCATTGGATAGAATCAGTCAGTTTGAACGAGAGATTCATTCTTTAAAGATTGATAAGGGACTTTTTTATGAGCTACAAGGGCAGTTCCAAGAGGCACTTGATGCATGGTCAGAGGACATTCCAGACATTGAAGAAAAAATCTCTGAGATTCGAGAACGGATAAAGAGAGCACGTAGCGAGAAGCTTACCGTTGCATTGAGAGCCTATCTAGAGATATTACACATATCATTTTTCTTTGTTGCTGCTGCGCATCACCAGATTGTGTTCCTGCCCCCTGAGAGTTTTGTTCCAGGTATCAGAGAACAAGTTTTGAGTGAGATCGAGAGTGATGAGCATCGGGACTATCTAAGACAGCATCCGGAAGAGATAAATTATTCTCAAGTTGTTGTGCAGATGCCATTGAACAAAGAGGAGTCTGAACATGTGAAGCTTGAAGTAGGGTATTATTCCAAGGCTCAAGGTATTAGGGTGGAACTTTTATCTGAACCAATGGCGGCTGTTGATGAGTATATGGAGAAAGTCAAAAGCCCCTTCCAACTACCAATGCTGACAATACAATCTTATCAGTTTAATTCTTTGCAAGTCAGTGGGTTTGCATTCAAGGTTTCAACCACGATTAACCAAATTAACATTACTGCTGAGGTTTTGAACAAATGGAATGTCAAGTTGGCCTCTGTTCTTTTGACACCTCTTTTGGACTCGAAGTTAACTGATTTCGGACATTCCAATGGTGAGGAGTATGCCAGTTCTTTGGAAGAGCAGGCTGTGTCGTCATCTTATTTGGAGTACATTCAAAAGTCAATGGAGATGAGAAACAGATTGTTGAATGGATCTGATTCCTTTTTATCAACAAAGACTTCACATTCTGCAGTTGCTGGTCCGTCTAGCATTGAAGCGGAGTTGAAGAAGCAGTTACCTGATTTACCAATGCATTTTTCTTTGAAACTCTTATTAATTGAATCTAGAAGGCTATTGAATGAGGAAGTTGTTGATCATAACTGGTTGACTGACTTGGTTCTACAGGTTAAAGACATCTATGATGAAGAACTGAAAGCAAGTACTGAACTAATGAAAACCTACAGAGCATTTAATGATTTATATAACAAGAAAATCTTGTACTACAAGCAACTGCAACAGATTTCTGACAGTCTTACTCCACTTGCACATGACCAATACACACATCCTTCACAGATTCATCACCTTAACCACTCAATTCGGGGAAAAATGGAACAGATTGCCACCACTAAAACCAGAATCAAATATCTTAAGATGCTGTCCAACAGTGGTGATGGTATGGATAGAGTTTGTGTTATCTGTCGATCAGAGATCACTGTTGGATCATTGGTCCAATGCGGTCATAAGTACTGTAAGGAATGTCTCTCTGCCTGGTTGGGAACACATGGTGTGAGGAGGGAATGTCCAATGTGTAATCAGACCATCCACTCTGCCGATACCTACCACTTCACATTGAATAAAGAAGTTTTGAGCATGGATGCATTAACGATACATGATGATGATAAAGATAGTAATGGAGAACTTTTCCAGGTCTACCATAAGGTCAACGAAGAGAATTTGGAAAGCATTAACACCATCAAGGTTAGCCAGAACTATGGATCCAAAATAAATACTATAGTCCGACAGATTATTTGGTTGAAAGGACATGATCCAGATGTGCAGATCGTTATTTACTCCCAGTGGTCACAGATGTTACAAATCTTAGCGAAAGCACTGGAACAAAATAACATCAAGTTCTTGGGTTCAGGACATATACAGCTCAACTCTTCCTTTTCCATGAATTCATCTTCATCATTAAGATCAGATTTGGCTAGTTTTAAGAAGGATTCATCAATCACCTGTTTTCTTCTAAACGCTAAAGCTGATGCATCTGGATTAAATTTGATCAATGCTACCCATGTATTTATTTGTGAACCGTTGATCCAAACTGCACTAGAACTACAAGCAATCAGCAGAATTCATAGAATTGGCCAAACAAAGCCAACTACTATTTGGATGTTCTTGATTATTGGCTCTGTAGAGGAGAGCATTATGCTACTGGCCACTAGAAAGAAGGTTAGACAAAAGGAGAAACTGGATACAGAGGGATTAAGTAAGTCCACAAAGACCCTTGTGGGGTCCACTGGTGAGGTTGTCGACAACCAAGACCTCTGGAATGCTTTCTTCAGTAAGAAGATGGATTCTCTTTCGTGAGAGATTGGAAGTGGAGGTTTGAAGTGATGGTTAGATAGTCACTATAAACTTTGTGAACACTATCGAACATTCTTGTGATCGAGCCAACTTTGTTTCAGAAGGTTCAATTTAACATTCTTCCAGGATAAATCTATCATGGTCTTCAGTCATTGATTATGTTAGGAATGTATGAGCACTATCCTTTTTTGTATCTTTGCATAGAAAGATTGGGTATTTTCGGTTTTTATTCGAAGACTAACTAACTTACGCTAATGTTCAACTGACACTTCAAAAAAGCACCTCCAAGCGGGATGCTCCAAACCTGTGCAGAAATAGCATTCAGGAATTTGCTGGCAACATCGAAACCGGTATCGTGACCGAGATCCCAACCACTGACGCGAATGGTGAGCCATCTACATTGACCACCACTGATCCAGTTTACCCGTCATATGTAAGCTCTTCGATTGATCCGCTGGAGTCAGATGACCCGCCTAGGACAAGAACTTTCTCGCTGCCCTCTTTGCCGTCATTAACTTCTCTACCTCTCCCTAAAATGACACTGTGGCCACCTGAGTTAGATGATGATGAGGAAGCGGTGAGATTATTTGCGTCTGTGGAAAATCCCTCAGATGATAATATTTTGGAGAACTACTGTGTTTCTTCGGAAGGTATGCTCTTTCGTTATATCAATGTCTTCCAATGTGCGGTGTTTGTCCGCTACAATTTTCATGGTTTTACTTTGGCTTCAAGCAAGGGTGGACTTGGGAGATCCACTGAAACTTACTATGGATCTGGTCTGTACGGTCAAAATAAGATATTTGTAACATCCTGCAGTCGGTATGGTGGTGAACAGTTTGACCTACAAGAAAACAGTAATGTGTTAGAGTACCTGCAAGATAAAGAACCTGCGACCTTCTACCTCTCAGCTGATTTTAATCCTGGAGAATTAACTGAAAATTTTTTAAGTCCACCATATGGATATTCGTCTGAGGATGTGGTTCATTATAATCTTCTCATTGAAGAGTACACTGGTCCCCGGTTCCCAATCCGTGTTGAATAGATTGCCGCTCCATTCTTCTTTCATCTTGTTTTATTATTGACTTGATTTCTTTCTGTTCGCTTTCAGGTTTTATGTTAGGGTTCAGCTGTTTGATTCAAGCTGACCGTGTTCTTGGTATCTAGATATATTGATTTTTCAAATATATTGATTGACCCTGTTTTATATTCCCCCCCCCCCTTTGTAGTGCGTATTAACTTCCAAGGATGGAAATAATTGTTCTTGTAGGGATTGTAATAGCAGATAGTACCCCCTCTTCTTCCCTGCCATGAGGTTGTTGGGTTCCCAACTGAGAAAGGGATATTAGCCTGTTGAACTGTTTCACCATCTTCCAGCAGCAAATTAGTTCAGAATAAAGCCAGTGAAACCCCAAATCAAGTTGTTTAACCATTATTGTAGAAAACCAAACGAATTTAATTATAGAAAGAAGTAGAAAAAAGATAGAAGCCCATGAAGTTGTGATGAGAAGTTTGATTTGCTTTTTAGCGGGCTGACACATCTGATCATCTCAAATGATTTCAACGAAGAAGAGATTCCAATAGTGAAGACAATCAATGGAGATAGCTTGAGAATAGTGGAGACAACAAAACATGGGTGGACATTCAACTTTGGGCTTACATTATTTTTTGATTTGGTTTAGGTCTTTAAGTCGTAGAGACACCAATACCTCTATTTAACTTCATGAAAGAAGAGCCTACATCCAGCAATGCCTCCCTGGACACTTTTTGCGATCTCATCAGCATCAATAGTGCCACTCAAGATCTCTTTCCCAATCTCAGTAACCAAGATTTCATCCTCTATTCTGACTCATTCTACGGGAAAACACTTCTCAATGACTTCCCTGCCAATTTGATTGGTTCTTTATACGTCCTCCATGTGCAACCAGGTCTGACATGGACTGGAATAACAACTGGGCTCGTCATTCAACACCTTGACCTAGCTCACTTACAGGCCTGCGATATCCCAACTTGATATCGAGTTTTCATAACCATTAACATCGCATTGTGTGTATCCATCCTCATCAAATAATCAAGCCCTTGAGGGAAGAATACTGGGTACGACTCAGTGGAAAAGAGTCCATCAATTGAGTCTTCCTAAAAACACCCGTTCCAAAAAATGTCCAATCAGTCTTCAGATGCAAGCTATTCCAGCTAACATCTGGTCTGATTTCCTCCCTTGTGGCCTCCTGTATCTTTAACACAAGTTGTAAGTTTTCCGGTGTTCCTTGGGCCAAACACTGTTTACTGGGAACAACCAACGAGTGAGATCGCTCACATAATTTGTCATTCAGCACCAATTAACCGCACTCAGTCTGCCATCCGTTTTGTCTTAATTCTTTACAACATTCAAGGCAGGCGAAATGTTAGTACCAGCTCAGCAAATTAAATAACGCGCTTGGTTCTTGGAACCTAGGCGTAACGCATAATAGACAAAATCAGAAGGCTTGTGAGCCTCGCTGGGTTCGATTGGCAATGCAATGTCACAGCAAGGTGGGAATATTATCAGAAAAACTTACAGCTATGCTCAAGGGTTCAATACCATATTAATCTTTAATCAGTCTCGCCTCTTCGAGGGCATGAAGCAAGATCCTGTCCCCTGTTTTACGAAATTAGAATACTTATTGTCAGACGGGTTAATATCGTACATGGTCAGATAGGTATCAATTTCTCTCTCATAGAGTACTTCATCAACATCGAACTTCTCCTTGCTTGCTGAAGATTCAGGGCAAACCCATAATAAATCACTTCGTCATAACTGATCTCGGGCAAGAACAGCATCAGTTCCCCTTTGTTAAGGTCATAGAAGACATGGAAGCCAGAGATATTTCCCCCCACAAAATAGTAGAAAAAACGCTTGTCCTTAACCACCTTGGCTGAAACAGAGTAATTCTTATGTTGCCGCCTGAACCAAACCATTTGGAGCCAATGCCTGACTTGACATTTGCACTTTACATATGCTTATGAATGCAGTCAACATTGTGGGGCATCAGTGGCTGGTGTTGTTGAAGAGTTCTTACTAGAGCATATGGCGTCTGCGTGCAGCTTGTTCCATATACCATAACTGACCATTTCAGGGACTGATGGTAGGTTGCGTAACACTCCGTTGAACTTAAATCAAATATATGGGCATCAAATATATGGGCATTAAAATCAGATACTGGGTTCACAGAATTATGACCATTGTCTGATCAACGCAAATGAGAAATTCACCACAAATCCAGCAACAATAGCCATCTTCACCCTCTTGCTGAACAACCCGTCAACTTTCAAAAAGAATAATCCAATTACCCCAAGCAAACAACCTATCAGGACACCAATAAGTAAATCCTCGTTCCCACTCAGAGAACTACTTGCCTGTAGAGAGTTGAACTCATCCATCTCATTCACCGAACTATCAATCCATCTCTCCTCCAACTGTCTAATATCTCGGTCTCGAGAATCAGGCAAATCCCCATACAACTGGCGAAACTGCTCTCTTAGTGCATTGATATCCTCCTGCGAGAAGCCGGCACTCGCCAGACGGTCAAACCCCACAGGCGCCTCAGTAGTACTTTGTTCTTGTTCACGCTCCAGTTCATTCTCTTTCTGCAATTCCTCAGGGGTCAGCTCATCACCAATCAAGCAATGAATATAGAACTTGTTGTCCAGCTCTGGGGTTCCCTCCTCGTCCTCTGGGGTCTTTTTGAAGCGCAGAAATTTGGCATATTCGTCTTTGAAGTTAGTCTTGTCTGTCAAAACTCTACCAGAGTGTATGAACCGCAATCTCTTTGTCCCCAGAGTGCTCTGTGCTTGGCGAACTCGTTTCCTCAGCCAATTGATATTCAGCTCTGTGATAGGGATAAGCGGGAGTGAAAGATCCTTCAGTCCGGTGGAGAATCGCACAACAATATGAAATCGTTCTTTGTTTGAGTCGAATAGAGGCAAGCTCATCGGGAGGTGTAGGTTTTTGTGTGTATTTGATCTGAAAGGGTCTCGTTGTTCATTGAGTGCATTTGCCCTAAACAGAGGAATTCCGACTATTGATTAATTCCGAGGTCTTCTTCATGTATAAAAATACGAAAATTTTCCAGTTCTTTGCATTGGTTCCTTTTTTTCTTTTCTTTGTGCGGACAACCAGGACTCAAATATACCGTGTTGCTTTTCCCATCTCCTTTTCACCGTGGGGGAGGCGTCAAGTCCTTGGAGAGACCAATAGCTCGTCTTAGTGCCCAAAGTCACCCCAATTTAGAGCGACCAGATTGCACTGGATAGCGTTGGGGGTGGTGCGGGCTGGTGGAGCGGATATTTCCCTATTCTGTATATAAGCTAGTTTGGTATCACTGATGCCACTCTGTTTAATGATTAATGATATTTAATATGATACAAAATGATTTTGTAAGATACTCTGTTTCACTTGTGCTAATGAGTAGATCGTTTTTGAATTTTGGTTTTGATCTTAGTCTCAACAGTTACATTTGCGGTACTCAAATATTGATACATAGAACTGAACTATATACGTCTATAAAACCTAACACTGGTCGATCTATGGAATCTATTTGTAGTGAATGCCTCTAAAGAAGTCCATTGTGGCTGTGAATACAACCAGTAGGATACCACCACCAGGACCCAATCTCAATACCTTTGGTAAGAAACCCTTGTACAAAGCAGCAAAACCTTCCTCTTTGTAGATCAAGGCCAAAGATGGCAAGGTCCAGTTGTACTTTCTGACAACACCAGGTTGCACGACAGTGTTCTGAATTCTGGACTTGACCACATCAAATGGAGTGTTGAAAATAGTACCGAAAGTACCACCAATGGCACCTGCTGCCAAGTCGTTGAAGGTCTTCTGAGAAGAGGTCTCAGCCTGTGGCAGTAGGGATCTGATTTGGAAAATGATTCCGAAGTAGGCTGCGTTCCAAGAAGTGTGTCTCCATAGGGTTGCTTCTAAACCGTTGTAGAGAGCCAATGGACCCTCATTCTTGATAGTCTTAGCAAAAGCCTCACCAACAGACTTGTAAGGGGAGTTCTTGTCCTGGATTCTAATCTTGATCAATTCGAACGGGACAACAACGAACGACTCAACAGCACCAGCAGAGGCACCGGACAAGATAGACAATGGCTGGTTCAATTGCTGCACTCCAAACAGTTTCTTGTACTGTTTGGCGAATTCATCGTTAGCAGCGAACTTGGTGGCCCGTTTTGGAGCCTCCATGAGGATTGGGGCAGTTATACCCTTGTATAGTCTGGATGGACCTTCGTTCTTGATGATCTTGGAGAAGCAGTCAACAACACCGGTGTACTGTTCACTGGCCTTGACAGCAGTACCACCAACTTGAAGCTGGATTCTGGTCTTGACGACATCCAATGGGTACATCACAAGGATCTCACTTACACCAGCGACAGCACCGGCGAGGAATTGGTAGAAGAATGGGAGAGCTGTTGTTCATTCTGTTAGCATTCTGTTTCTTAGGGGTTGAGGAGCACAAGTCACAGATAACAGGAATTCAGTCACATGAGGGATCAACCATGTGATTGACGACTGGACATTTCTGAGCAAGGACTCCGGAATAGTGTGGCACTTACGTCTCTGGTCAGCCATTATAACAAGTTCTCTGAGTGTGTGAGATGAATGGATCTGTCACCAATCTGGAGAGAAAAAGGGAACGAATAAATTTGGTCGATTATTTGGTTTCTCCCTAAACCGGCGAAATTTTTTTTACCCACGAAGTCGCCCGTAATTCATAAAGATGGACAATACTTGCAGGTATGGTGCTGACTATCGTCTTGTTTGAAGCGGGGAGCGTGTTGGTGCCATTACTCGGTGTGCATTGTGGGGGTGATTTTTTCGTCGCTTTCCTTACGGCCTTCTGTGGTCTTAGTCTCCAGTCTGCCACGGACTCCACGTTCCTCTCTCCGTTCCCCAGACTAGTCTCGCCGCCGAGTCCCTAATTTCACTGCCAGAGTCAGTCCAGCCGTTTCTTGTTCCCTTTTCGCGACTTCCGATGGGCAGGCCCGCGTCGGGTGTACACAAAGGAACAAACAGAAAATCACAGAGGACAATAGACCAAAGATACTGTCAAGGCGCGTTAAGCCGAGAACTTTTCAAACAGAATCCATCCTGTATGATTCGTCTCAGCAAATCTTCTCCCATCAAGAAAGTTGTTTCATTTCCTGGCCAGGGCCAAAGCCTGCCCAAGGGGTTTCTACAAGCCATACAGCAGACAGAAGACCTTTCGCACTTCAGGAACAAGCTGACACAGTCGCTCTCCAGTGACTTCTCCAGTGCACTTTTCGACTCTGATAATCGCCTAGAGTACTTCACACACACCTCTAATCTACAACCGGCAATTGTGTCATCTTCGTTACTCCTCCTAAGTCTTGTGAACAAAAAGCTTCCCCTGCCTCTCGAGGCAGACTATGTTATGGGGCATTCTCTTGGTGAATTGACTGCATTGCTAGCAAATGAAGTTTGGGACCCTAGTGTGGGACCATTGCTAGCTAGTAAAAGAGGAGAGTTCATGGAATCAGCTACGGATACCAGCAAGAAATTCGGATTAGTCGCATTGATGTTTGGTAGAGCTGAACAATCAAGCACCATTGAGGATATTGCTATCAAGTATGAACATGTGGCTGTAGCGAATAAGAACATTGCGACACAACTCGTACTTTCAGGTCCAAAAGATGAACTGTTCAAGGCAGTGGATGAAATCAAATCCCTAGTTAAAGTGAAACCGATCACATTGGTTGCCCAGATCCCATTCCACAACGAACTGCTGGTACAAGCAGCGGATCAATTCGAGAAGTACATTGAGGCCTCTCATCCAGTAAACAGGTCAATGACCCTAAATGTCCCTATTGTTTCCAACCTTACTGGTAAAGTTGTGACTACGCATGGCGAGGCACTGGATAACTTCATCAAGGGACTTTACAGACCTGTTTTGTTTCATGATTCAATAGTTCAGGCCTTGAGTCAAGGAGATGCCTTCCAAGTTGTCAACCTTGGTCCAAATGCTAAGGTGACTCAGGGATTCTTCAAGAAGAGCGATACAAAGAAACAGATTGTGAGTAATATCTGCTTGGATTCTACAGGGGATATAGATTCCTTTATCACAACGTCAGACTGATGTTGGTAAGGGTAATGGAAAAACAGGACTTACTTCTGAACCCTTAGTTACATCACGTGATGTTAACTCCTAACTTGTGCACTTTCACATCCAGACACCCGCTGAAAAATTTCTTGAACATGAAAAAAAAATTCAAAAGCAGATTCGATGATCACTCTTTACCCTCAGGTATTTCACAAACTACTATTCCAAAATGGTTTTTCTAAAGGACACCAAGACCTCTGCCTACCACTCCAGATTCCAAACCCCATTCAGAAGAAGAAGAGAGGGTAAGACTGACTACTACCAAAGAAAGAGATTGGTCGCTCAACACAAGGCCAAGTACAACACTCCAAAGTACAGATTGGTTATCAGATTCACCAACAAGGACATCATTGCCCAAATTATCTCCTCTCAAATCACTGGTGATATTGTTTTGACTGCTGCTTATGCCCATGAGTTGCCAAGATATGGTATCAACCACGGTTTGACCAACTGGTCAGCTGCCTACGCTGTCGGTTTGTTGATTGCCAGAAGAGCCTTGCAAAAGCTTGGTTTGGACGAGACTTACCCAGGTGTTGAAGAGGTTGAGGGTGAGTTTGAATTGACCGAGGCTGTTGAGGATGGTCCACGTCCATTCAAGGTCTTCTTGGACGTTGGTTTGCAAAGAACCACCACTGGTGCCAGAATCTTCGGTGCCTTGAAGGGTGCCTCTGACGGTGGTTTGTACGTTCCACACTCTCCTAACAGATTCCCAGGTTGGGATATCGAGTCTGAGGAGTTGGACGCCGACACCTTGAGAAGCTACATCTTTGGTGGTCACGTTTCTGAGTACATGGAGGAGTTGGCTGACGATGATGAGGAGAGATTCAGAACTTTGTTCAAGGGTTACTTGGAGGATGACATCGAAGCTGATGCTTTGGAGGAGATTTACCAAAACGCTCACGAGGCTATCAGAGCTGATCCATCCTTCAAGCCAGTTGAGAAGAAGTTCACCAAGGAGCAATACGCTGCTGAGACCAAGAAGTACAGACAGCAACGTTTGACCAAGGAGGAGAAGAAGGCCAGAGTTTCTGCCAAGATTGCTGCTTTCCAAGCCGAGCAAGAGTAAATTATTTGACTGCATGTTACTTAGTTAATTCTTTTTGTCTTCTTATGTGGAGTGTAGTCAGTCCTCACCTGTGAGCTTTTATGTTATTATAGATTCTCTTCTTTATCTCTTGATTCTATTATGAAATGACCTTTAAGAAGGTTCTCAAATCATGTGTGGTATGATTCAGGAGCAGCCGTGCCTAGATCGAGGATTATGGTCGCTACCATTTCAAGTACACACAAACGCTTTAGAAGGCGTGTTTCTAGCATTTCAATGCATTCTTGTACTATTTTACATTCGTATTTCATTCATTCGTTTATCTTATATCTATCACTCCAGTTTTCTATTATACTCATGAATCTTCTCAAAGACATTTCCCAGGATATGCTCCACCGGTTTATCAAACAAGTACGGCAAAGTTGGAACAATAGCTAAACCGAGGCCAATTGGACCCCATTGTCTCAGCATTGGGGACTTAATCTGCTTGTTGGCGTAGCTGGTAGCATACTTCACGGTGGAGTGGATAGTGAACGCAGGTAGTCCCATACTCGCAATGCTCTGGAACAGACCTCTCTCTAATGCAACGAGCTTCCAATCAGGATAATCCTGTACCTTGGCTGCTGCAATAGAGATTGCAGTAGCCTCAGGAACTTCATCCCATGGCTTCATGCCCTTGGCATATCGACCCTCCTGTTTGAGCTTTGCCTTCCAAGCTTCAAAAGAGACATCACCAAGAATGTACACCCATGAAATACCATAGCAAGCTTTCACCAGGGTTGGATTAACAGCAGGACGGAATGACTCACCGATATCTGAGGTGTACGCAACGTAACGGTGACTGGCCAGAAGAATCGTTCTTAGTCTGTTGGCGTACGCGGCGTAACGGATCGAGGAGTCAGTGGTATCAGTGTCGCCAGGAGTATCACCAGGCCAGTTCTGGGTGTCAGAAAGTGCAGATGAGATATCTTCAATGTTGTCGGACATGTTTAAGTCAAATGTCTATAGGTTATTTGGAGATCCAAGGCAATGGTGTTGATAGCAAACGGAATGCTCCAGGTGGCGTTTCCAAACCGAATTTATGGCAGTTCATGATGCCAACTCCGAATCCCGAACCCCTCCAATACCGAAATACCCGGTTCTTCACCAACCAACGAGATACTAGTAAGAACAAAAGAGTCCTCGGATTCCCCATTTTAAGCTCACGAGCGCAATATTTCATGTATAGTACTGGTACTGACTCTTTTATAAACTCGATGCTGTGATCAGGTAGTTCTCAGTAGGATTGACGACCAATAATCATTAAAACAGCTCCCCAACTCCTGCTCTCTACGGCTAAATGTGCTTCTCTTCAGAGTCATCATGAACTTGCTCCCTTCCCCTAGTACTATAGAAACAATTCAACCAGCTATTTCACGTCAAGGTGCCAAGATCAACAGTTGCTTTCTCTATTTATGGCCCAGAGTCTCAAAGTCCCCATCAAATGCATCCTTCAACCAGGAACTCAACTTGCCATACACAATTGGGTTGGCGTTATGGTAGAAGATACTATGTTCAGAATCAGGAAAAACATGGACATCATAGTTTTTTACGTTGCCCATATCTAACAGATCAAGAAGAGAGTATGTGTTCTGAATTTGAACATTGTCGTCTGCTGTACCGTGCATTACTAGGAACCTTTGGGCCTTGGTCAAATTCCCTACATTGGAAATCTGAGAGACCTTGTAACCGTCTTCATTGTTGCTCGGTTTATCCATGTATCTTTCAGTGTATATCGAGTCATACAGCAGCCAGTTGGTGACAGGGGCAACAGCCATACCGTATTTGAACACCTCACCAGCATCATACTCGAGTGTCTTCAAAGTGGTGAACCCACCGTATGACCAACCCCAGACTGCTGTCTTGGTGACATCAATAAAATCGTTCTCATCGATCCACTTCTTTGTCACGGCGACAATATCTCTCGGTTCCCAGTAGCCAATCTTCTTGTTTGCCCAAGAACGAAATTTCCAGCCCTGACCACCAGTGCCACGGGGTTCAATGTACAAAACAACCGCATCCAAAGATGAGGCAACAGTCTCCTCAAAATCAACACCAAATGAAGAAGTAACTACCTGAGATCCAGGACCTCCATAATAGTGAACCAGCAGCGGATGTTTCTTGGCCTTGTTAAAATTTGCTGGCAAAATCTCAATAACATTTAGACAAACTGGGGTCCCATCGTCATTGGTATCAACTTGAATACGATGATATTTCTTGGTTGGAATAGAATACTCAGCTAGTTTCAGCTTAAGGTATGTAGCATCAGAAAGAGCAGTTACCAGCGTCTCATTACTGCTGGTAGCATAGAGGCTCTGGTGTGGAATCTCTGGACCTTCATAGTTTAAGCTCATATACTTCCCTGAGTGTGAGTAATGGGAGTCGTAATACCCAGCCTTCTCTGTGTCCAAAAACCCTTGAATCTCCTTTGTCTCCAGGTTAATTGAGTAGATGTGTCTGTCAATTGACGATCTCTTGTTAGAACTGAAAAAAACTCTATTATTCTCCACATCGTAAGAAAGTTCGGTATTTGCGACTTCCCATTGACCCTTAGTTAAGACAACTGGAGTCTTGGAGTCAGCACTTTCGAAAAATACCAAATGGTTGTAACCGTCAACAACAAGCACGTCAACAAATCCATACTCCTCACGGCCATTTCCTGGAGGGATGACTAGCGGTGTGATCAACTTCTCAATCCAGCCACTATACTCCTTGACGGCGTCCACTTCGTATGTGACCCTGCTTTCCCGCGACTCAGTGTTGTAGAATCTGAAGTTCAGAATGTTAGATTCACGGTCAGTCTCCTTTACCACCACGTTTTTAGAATCAATGTAAAGCACCTCATATATAACGAAGTCTTCACCTAACTGAGATCCAGTTCGATCAATACTAACACTTGTCCCCGTCGCAATATTGTATTTATGCAATGACACCAGTGGATTAGAAAAGCCTGGTTTTGGATAGGTAATTTTCTGAGAGGTCGGGTACTTGGTGGCGCCACCTTCCTTTGTCTGGACATAGTAGTCAATGTTGTATGTTGGCACATCAGTATCATCCGTCTTCATGAAAATGAAACTGGATTCATCTGGAGCCCACCATAGTGCTTGATCCACCGCCATTACTTCCTCTTCGTAAACCCAATCAGTCTTACCATTCAACATTAAGTCAGATCCATCGTTAGAGACTCTCTTCATTGAACCATCCTTGAGAGACTTGATGTATATATCATTATTCTTCAGGATTGTAATAAAATTGTAGTTGGGTGACCAGGTTGCATACGACAGCCGGTCCGAGGACTCGCCAGTGATTGGTTCAAATTTCTCACTTTTGATATCATAGAGCCAGTATTCTGAAGTAGAAGAGTGTCTAAACACTCTCTCCTTGTTGGTTGAAACAATTGCAAAAGAAAGATCATAGTTTGGAACAAGTGTAGAGATTCTGAACTGCTCATTGCCGAAATGGAAATCATACTGTCTATTCAATTTGACATCGAAGGCGGGATCTGAGGCCTTCTTGGCATGGAACCCATCAGAATCAGCAAAGTAGTACATCCCTTCATCTTGAACATTTTCAGCTGAGGTTGGAGGTTGCAGGAACTTAAGATTTGTCTGGTAGACATGGAAATTACCACCTCTGATATCATCCATTGTCACTGGTTTCTTGTCTGGTGTCACATTCTCTGGGGCAGTTGCCTCTGGTTTATGATTCTCAGGCTCTGGAGCAGCTGTGGGTTCTGGTTTGCTCTCCACCGTAGGCACATTATTCTGCACATCGGTCTTCGCTTCATCTCCTCCAGTGGTCCCGGCTTTGCTCTTATAGTAGTCTATCAAAGTGGAGTGTCCTCCAGTAGCATAAACTATGGTACCCACAACCCAAACCAGGCCCAAAAAGGCCAGTACTGTGAAGAGCTTCTTGTTTCTGCGAATTCGCTGCCTAATTCCAGTAATCTGGGATTCGCCAGTGGCTATCTTGTCAAACCTGTTTCTGAAAAGTTCCGCATCACTGGTATTGGTTGTCCCCCGCGTAGGTGTCTCTTCATGTTCAGGATGTGCAAGCCCTGATTCAATGTCGAAACTTGGATTTTCCACAAGTTCATAGTCACCTTTCCTCATATGCTTAATTGAACAAAGATATTGAGGTGTAAAACTAGTCAGACTCAACAGGGGTGTTTTCAATTCAACTTCTGTCAACTTTTCTGACGTTTCAGAGATTATGCATTAGCTCCGAGCGTGTTTATTTCTTCACGTGAAAGATCACGTGAATAACTCGGCGCCGGGTAATACTTGAAAGCCCAAGAGGAA
Organism: Barnettozyma sucrosica; assembly: GCA_030558145.1. Lineage (NCBI taxonomy): Eukaryota > Fungi > Ascomycota > Saccharomycetes > Phaffomycetales > Phaffomycetaceae > Barnettozyma > Barnettozyma sucrosica. Next base: position 67,307 of record JAJMRY010000031.1, read on the forward strand.
AAAAAAAATTAAGTGAATGCCACTTATCTGTAACTGTGTAGAGGTTCTTCTCTGTCGCCCCAGCCGCCGATTCACAGCACTTTCATCATGTCCAACACCCTATTTGACGATATCTTCAATATAACAGAGGTTGACACTGCTCGTTACAACAAAGTTGCACGTCTTGTCGGTTCCTCAACCACTTCTGCAGACATCAAGATCACACTCGATATTAACAGTGATTTATTCCCGGTCAAAACGAACGACTCACTCACAATCACCTTAGCATCCTCTCTATCACTCGATGATGAGGCTCCACAACAGACTTCCACTACATCCTGGAGACCTCCAAAGGCTGGTGAGAAGTCTCTTGCAGATGACTATGACTATGTGATGTACGGCACTGTTTACAAGTTTGAAGAGTCCAGTGATGACAAACTGTCTGTGTACGTATCATTCGGCGGTTTGCTTCTGTGCCTCGAAGGAGGTTACAGAAACTTGTCTTCCCTAAAGCAGGAGAACATTTACTTGTTGATTCGTCGCTGATAGAAGCGAACAAGAAACAAAAACATAGATAATGAAAAGAATGTATAATAGAACCAGTGTATATGGTATCACTTGTTTTAAGCATAGTAGCTGGTTTTTTGGTTGTCTGTCTCGTCTTTGTCATTGGTATTGCGTGAACTTCTAGGGTTCAAGACTTGCGTTGCTAATCCAGTTTTGAATTAACAAGTTCTATCGCCAATCAAGTAACACATCTTCTACAGTTCACTCAATTGCAATCGGTCAGCTTCAGCTTAGCTTGGAAGAGTTCGGGATAGTTGGCATCCTGCTGAGCACACATTCAAGAGTCTTTGTTCGTGACTTCATGGCGTCTAGAGCCGAGGTCTTTTAAGATCACACCACCTTACAAGCCTGTTCACAGCCACAAAGCGGGTGTGCTAGTTGCAACTCAGCACAATTGTCTTCAATCACCAATTTTTAATGAGCTTGGTCAACCCAATGGTTCAGAAGTCTTATGAGTTGGAGAAGAGACCGAGAGGAACCATTTTATCATCAATTGTTCAAGGATGCTTCAACCTCCTCCACCTAAGGCGGAGCAAACTTGAGAATATCTAGCAATCCAAGATTTATGGAAATTTAATTCCAATCATAAGGTATAGCTTACTGTGGTCTAGGTGGCTGTAGCCATTTGCTCACAGATGTATGCTTCGATCTTCTTCTCTCGTATATCCTACAACTGCAGGGCCTTCCCTCAGCTAACTCAGTTTTGACTTCTTTTCTCAACTATCCGAATGTGCATCATGGTCCAACAAAATTTAGTTCTTCAAGAAAAGAACGATGCAATTTAGTTAGAATATAGTTCACAGTCGATTTATTGCTTATTTTAGTCACCTAATCATGACAACTTATCCACAAAACCTCATGGCATCATGACTTAAAGAATCAACGCTTAGCTCCGAAAAATATTCAAGGTCTCCGATTCTGTGTTATTCCTTTCATAAGGACTTTTGGTTTCCCTGAAAGTAAACTATCTCGTTGAAAGCAGCTAGGTTCTACTCTGACAGTGGTCACCCCATCGCGAGGAAAAGGGCAAAAACAAATGCTCTCACTCAGAGTCGAACTGAGGATCGCTACATTACTAGTGTAGCGCCTTACCAACTTGGCCATAAGAGCTTGTTGTTGATTTGTGAGGATTCCGGAATGTTAGATCACAAAAGGAATAACGTATTCAACCCAGTAAGACCGATAGGAGTAAGAACGTCGACAGGAGAAAGAATGTGAATAGGGGTAAGAATGTGAATAGGGGAAAGAACAAGAATAGGAGAAAGAACGTGTGGATCGAGGAGCAGTATTTAAAGAAGAAAGGAACGAAGATTGAATGAGGGATTGATAGAAAGCACGGAGAACGGCGAGAAGGAATAACACCAGACAAGGAAACCAATAAGGATTAAACAGAAGACAATAGAGGAATCTCTTCGAACAACGTAACACTGACATAGAATGCTATTAGCCACTCTCTCCGTCAAGCTATAGTACTAATGAAATGTCCGAATCCCAAGCAAGCCTACACAAGTCTAACAAGGATCATAACCTAGTTAGATAAGTCAAACACAACTCGGTTAGATCTTTTCAAATCATGTGACGGATGTGGATACGGATCACGAATACAAAAGTTTGGGGAAAGTGCCATGTCTAATTATTATTCTCTTTGACTCCCAACTATTTTTAGTGTGGGTGTGGGTGTGGAAAGGATGTTTAGCTTAGCAACATATGAAAGCTAGCGAGAAAAGGTAGCTTTCCTTAGTCTTCAAGAATCGCTTTATTCGACCCAAGTCAATTCCTACCTCCTTTACGTTGTCGGTATTCGAGGAACCAGCCCTTTAAAGTCTTTCCAGTGCAACTAGCTTGTCAGTTGGGTTCCAGTACCAATTCTTGGTGGTAATTGGTGTATCTGGGTTTAAGAAAATCGTCACTATACCCACTGAAATGGATAAAATCACATCAAACAAGAATAAATATTGGAAGGGTTTGAATCGAGAGGTTTCACCAAACAGTTCTAGTATAAGCACCTGTATTGGGCCCGTAATGATTTCAGAGAAGCTTGATGAGAGTGCAGAGAGTTTAGATCTCTTGGTGAGTTCATCGCTGGTGTACCAAGAACCCAAAAGAAGTTCAGTTGATGGAAAGAAAGCAGATTCCGTAAGCCCAATAAGGAAACGTATTAAATACACAGTGTTTAGATTCTCAGCAGAGACTATAAATAGTGTAAGGGCCCCCCAAATGATTTCTAATGAACCCAGAAATAATCGCAGTGGGAATAGATGAAGGAAGTAGGCGGACCCGATTTGCCCAAAAAAGTAGCCGATTGACCAGCATGCGATGAGGTAGTTCAACTGGTTTTTATCCATTTGGTAGTACTAATCCATACCATTGACATATGCTGCGGAAATGTTGTTCTGGTTGAGATATTTAACCAGATAGCCAAGAGTGGCAGAAGAGAGAATAAAGAAATCCAATTTGAGGAGAAATCGTTGCTCGAGGACATGCTTCTCCACATAGTCGGAGAAGGTGCATCTGAGTCGGTGGAATCTGGAATTTCTTAGTTGCAAAAGGTCATTTTGGTACACCTGGAGGTTGATGAACTCAATGTTTGGTTCCACATCCGATATCGTTTCCAATCCAACCTGTGACTTCTTGAGCAGGGATACTGTCATTTCAATGAAGTACTTTAACTGCTCGCTCATCCTTGCATTTTGGTGGGCGTACTTATTGGGATCATAGTGCTTATTTACACTTTCTTTGTTTTCGCCACATTATCAGTGTGTTCCTGGTATTGCGAATCCGTTCTCATTTAACTTTCTTGTACAATCCACACTCAATCGACATTCCTTTTCTCTGCTATCAAAGATTGTGATCTCATAATATCGTAACCATGGAGCCAGACTATTCGCATCTCTATGTGTATTACCTAGACAATTTCCTGCATCAAGTGTAAGTTGAATCAGGGTCAAACAGAGCAGTTGATAGTCGTCTCTAGTGCGAGTCACAGGCTTGAAAGGATGAGAGAATGAATGCGCTACAATACTGTGCAATGCATTAAATCATTGTGTCTACAAGAAATTGATGAGGATTTCCACCCGTACTGGCAATCTGAGTGTTTCCTAACAGGTTATATCAATTTATGAGTGTTGCGATACCTTACTATTACTTCAATCATCCAGTGTACAGAAAAATATATGAAAAGGAAAGGATCGTTTTCAATACTTTTCAGATGCTAATAGAGTGTTGTGCCTCAATGTCTTTGGGTTCTCTCCCATGTATGGGTTTAATATTGATATCAAGGAACAACGTTGTTCTACATTACAAATTTTTTTATGTATGATACCTGAAGATTAATTCTGCCTGAAACCCCTGGTACATGTAGATATAGGTTGTGTACATATTACAAGCAGAGTACAGCGTTCAGTAGCTTCACTCCTTCAACCACTTTTTCATCCTGGAATCTGCGTCCTGTTAACTGCAGACCAATTGGGGCGTTCACATAGTCATTGGGGTTGAAATCCTCAATGATCGATGGACCCTTCAGATCAATCCTTGGATCGTAGGTCAACCCGGTTTTGAACACAATATTGGGGAAGTCCACGAGGTTAAACATCGAAGTATAGTCCCAGTGTCTGAGGTTTTTAGGAATATCCGCTACATTGGGCGAAGCTGGTGTGATGAGAAAGTCCAAGCCTTCATCGTCGAATAGGTAGTGAAAGTACATTTTGGTGGCTTCCTTCACATTATTGTTGGTCAAAACATCATTTTCTCCGGGATTTGCGTAGGCCAGGAAGAAATCCGTCAATGGGAGCAATGGTTCTCCGGAAGCTGCTAGCAATCTGTCATGAACTGGCTTGGAAGTACCGTAAATTTGTAAAGTCTGATTGAAGGATTCCTTCATGATGGATGGATCCAGGTTGATGAGCTTGACGACAATCTTCTTCTCCTTATAAGCAGTCAACTTCTGTTCAACAAAGGTCAACGCTCTCAACACAGCATCAGATGGATCAACTAACGTATCAGTCATCACCAAACCAAACGTGACTGTCTTTGGCAACTCGACCTTTGTCCACTTCAGTGGGATGATGTTAGGATCATAGGTCCAAGGCTCCCCCAGATTAATGTAATTCTCCATATAGTACTCCAAATCTTCAATCGTGTTCGTTAAAGGGCCTTGAGCAGATAAAATAGATTCTTGACCAGCGCCACCAGAAACTGAACCCAAACCACTAGTCCTTCTAGTTGTTGGTCTGATGCCATACAACCCACAAAAAGCAGCTGGTACTCTAATGGACCCTCCGATATCTGATCCAACACCAATGACACCAGCTCTCATTGCAATCGCTGCTGATGTACCACCAGAGGAGCCACCAGAACTGATCTTCTTGTTGAATGGATTTGACGTTCTCCCGTTGAAACTGTCCGTGTCTAAGTGCATCACTGTTTGTGGTTGGGCGTCACGGATGTAAAACACAGCACCGAGCTTTCTCAGTATCTGAATGCTCACACTCTCATCCCTGGGAGACTTACCAGTCAAATTATCCAGGTGGCTAACGAAGCTGGCTGTAGTCACTTTCCCACCATACTTCATCAGTTCCTTCAAAGTGATTGGAATACCATGGAGTGGGCCAACCAGCTCACCACCGTGCTCATCTCTATACTTATCAAGCTCTTTAGCTCGTTCCAGTCCTTCTTCAAAAAACAGCTGCATCGCACAATTGGTGAAGATGTGCGCCAAAGCGCCTCTTTTAGAGAATGCCTCAAAAATCTCCACAGCGCTCAGCTCTCCTTGCTGTTGCTTTGCAATCAACTCCCTTGCGGTCAAATTTGTGATCGCTTTCTCCTTTGGAGTCAATACGCTCAGTTGAGCCTCAAGAGCGTTGAAGTTTTCATCTGAAGTGTTGATGTCTTTCACAAGTGGCAGATACGGCTCCACTTGTTTATCCAGGGCAGCTCTGTGTGCCTTGATCTTTGGAATCCAAACTGTCTCGTAATTGGATAGTGTCATCCAGGAATCGCGCCGTTGGATAAAGAGAGATCTAACGGTGTGTGGGCACTGGATTCCGAAGTGTCTTTATAGTGGCGGCTTTTTACTCTATCTATATTATAGCAGCTGTTAAACGCAGTGCTCTGCGGCGAAATCTCCTTCTCCTCTCTTATCAGTGACGTGCTGGGTAGGAATAACCGGTTTTGGCAGTCCAAGCCGAGCTCGGCAAATAACATACAAAACCTCAATGTCCAGGTGTTGAGACTCTGTCTGAAGGATTGACGAACAGTCATCCTACTAACTTGTTGATAAGATCAAAGAGGAGGTTCTCGGTGACAAGATGGTACGATCGATTTGATAAATTCTTGGTTTGCACACATAAAGATACTGAATGCTTAGGCCACTACAGTTCGAGCAGAGAGATCAAACTCCAGGTCTTGAGAATGGAGGAGGTGTCCTAGTAAGGGTGTTAAAAAACTATACTGCTGAATACTAAAAGGGTAGTTACAATTATGTTATATTTCTATTTAATGTACAAATGCAAGGGGATGGGTGTGATCATTTAGGTTCCACATTGTAGCGGAGACGGATACCCATTGCTGAAAGTTCAGAGTCAAGATATTTTAGAACGAATGGAATAGCCACTGTGGTAGTGTCAGCTCCACCAACAAACTTAGTTCCTTGGCCGTCTTCCCAAATCTCCGAGTCCTCAACGTAATGAGAGGCTTGCTCCAATTTAGTCGAACAATTTCTGCAGCGAACAGAAGCAGTGGTTCCAATTCGTGGGACAGACGTCTGCGACGACAACAAGGAGCCACATGAACGGCACACAGAAGTCTGAGCGTAATCCGATGAGTTCAACAAACGGTCTTGTAACAGGAAGGCAGTACCGTGGCCAATCAAGGCATCTCTCTCCATTTCACCCACACGAATACCACCGTTTCTCTTACGACCCTTAACCGGTTGCATCGTCAATGAATTCACGGGGCCTGTTGATCTAACCTGGAACTTGTCGTTAACCATGTGTCTCAGTCTTTGGTAGTACACCACACCAATGTAAATGTCGCATCTCAATTCTTCACCAGTAGCTCCAGAGTACATTGGTTCGTTACCATGATAGTTGTAACCAGATTTTCTCAACTGCTCACCAAAGTAGTCAGCAGGGGTATCGTCCTCGCTGAAGGTCCATGGCGTCGAGTCCTGAGCAATACCATGCAGAGCACCAGCCTTACCGGCTAGAGACTCGACAAACATACCAATGGTCATACGGGATGGGAAAGCGTGAGGGTTGATAATCACATCTGGTTGCATACCAGACTCACTGAATGGCATGTCAATCGTTGGCCACTTTCTGGAACAGACACCCTTCTGACCGTGACGGGAGGAGAACTTATCACCAATTAACGGGGTACGAGTGACACGGTACTTGATGGTCAAGTTCTGAAGAATAGATTCGCCAGCATCGTCACCTAGTAGCTTCACCTCTTCAATGTAGGCACCCTCAGAGGAGTGGTAGGTTTTAACTTTGGTCTTTCCCAAAATCTCATCATAGTAAGCACAAACTGGATCACCTTCTTCAACACGGGCACCGATCATTGGCAAACCATCCTCATCCAAAGTCTTTCTCCACTCTTGTGGCCACTCGTCAGCGCCGAATCCAATTCTTTGAGTGATTGGGTCACCACGACGTCTTCCTTGGCCCAGATCGACCTTCTCCACTTTATAAACAGTACCATAACCGAATCCACGCTCATCTGCGTTTTTGTTAATGATCATGGCGTCATCCATATCGTAACCAGTGTATGAAATGACAGCAACCACTGCATTGGTACCATTTGGAAAGTTGTCCATACCATACTCATCGTAGAGGTTGGCTTTGACAATAGGCGTCTGTCCACTTTGCAATCTGTACAGCTTATTGTCAGATCTGTGTACCAGTGCAACACCTGGAGTACCCATCGTCTGTTTACCCATCTGGCATTGGTACATGTTTCTAGGGGATTGGTTGAAGTCAGAAAATGGAGTCAAGTTGGCCAGGATGGACAAAATGTTGGTAGGTGTGAACTCAACGTGGCTGTGAATGTTGGACTGAATCTCCTGTGGAGTGACAGCAATGTCCATGTAAACCTGTTCAAATGGACCAACAATGTCTTTCTTTCCCAGTGGCAAGTATTTCACTGGTCTCATCATTCTGGAGTGACCTGCAAAGAGATACAAACCTGGGTATTGACCCTTGGTGGATGGGGGAACGTAACCAACCTCCAAGTCCAGTGGCAAGTTGTGTGTGCCTTCGACCTTCCAGAATCTCAATGTCTGAGCAACAATTTCTGCTTGTTCATGTGTGGTCCAACCAACAATCTTACCATCAAGCTGAACACAGGACACATTTGGACCAGCAGCAAAGACATGAGGAGCGGAGACACCTAGCGCAGATAGAGCAGCTGGTACGCCACTCACGTCAGAGGCAGATGTTGAAATATCACACTTATGAGCGAAATGGTTCAGCAAACCACATGGAGAACCATCGGGAGTGTGCACTGGACACAGAAACCCCCAGGACTCAGGAAGCAACTTTCTGACTGTGGTGGTCTTCAATTGGGCAAAGAAGGAACCACGATGCACCATTCTAAAATGGGAAATGAAACGATGGAAATTAATCTTCTCGGCAACAACAGTGTAACCACTCACCTGTTGTAAGTCCAAACCGGATTGAGAAACAAGGTTACCAGTAGACAAAAAGTACTGTAACTTCTGACCAATGTTCTCGTTTGTCCGCTGGAACACCCTCGACATGTACTTTCTGTCGTTGAAGTTCACAGCAATCCCACGTGAAACATCAGATTGGATTTGTTGGCGAATGTTAGCCAGGTACTCCTCGATCTTCTCCTTAATGATCATTCCGTATAGGAAACCACCAAGCAAAACTTCTTGATGTTGAGTGGCATCTGGATTGTCTGGGGAGCAGTCACCAGCAACCAAGGTGTACAGCTTTCTGATCATGAAAAGAAGCATTCTGAACTTGTCTCTGTTGTCTTCTTCTAGATGCACAAGAACAATTTTCTTCAACACCTCTTTACCAACATCGACATCTGACACGTCTGGAGTCGCACCAAAGACAACTCTGAACTTGTCACCCAGGTAGGCCAAGGTCTCCTGGTTGGAGTGCAAGTTGTAACCCTTGTAAGATCTCAACAACAATTCCAAACGATCAGTCAAGAAAGAATTGTCAGTATCACTACCAACAATACCGTCAAAGATTTCACGGTCATTTGTCTCCACAAGAGCCTTTAGAATCATGACCACTGGAACCAGATACTCATTCTTTTTCCAAGAAAATCTGAAAGTGACGTTACCATCATTCAAGTAATGAAGTACGTTGGTCTGGGAAGTCTGATCTGGACGCACTGATCTAATCTGGATACCAAATGGGGAATAAGCAGCACCTCTGTTGGCAAATGAAGGACGGATAATGGCCATTGGGTGGTTTCTTCTTTGGACAATCAACATTCTAATCAGCTTCTCAATACCATTAACAACAAAGTAACCACCAAGTTCGTCTGATTCTTCTCTGGCGGCTACAAGAGCCTCTGGCGATAAGTTCTCCAAATGACAACGGTTGGATTGCACCATGATAGGCACTTGACCGGCATCTCTAACCTCTGTGATCTCATCCTCGCCATTAACACTCCAGGCAACCTTCAAGAGAAGTTTCCCCTTGTACGATACCATTCTTTCTCTGGACTCTGATGGCCATGTCTTTCTGTCAATGGAGAGCTTGTCTGTAGTAGGAACAGCTGGTCTTGCCACTTGAACAGAATCAACTCTGATTTGGAGCTTATTGCCCAATCTCCCCTCTTCAGCAGAGTCAAAGATAGTCTTGGTACCAATGTCCTTGACACCGAGGTTTAACAGACCACCCCCCGGTCCATCAGTAAGGGCATTGAACGACCCAACGTGCGGTTTGACAGCCTCCTGAAGCAGCGGAAACGCAGACTTGTCCTTTGGAGGATTCTGGAAACGGGCCTCACGTTCCAGAGTATGGAAGTCGGCTGTACGCGTAGCTTTGGACATGTGTGGTTCCCGTGAAGTGGTTTGTGCGAGATCCAGTTACTGGTCTGGTAGTACAGTGATTAAAATTTTTTACCATACGAAGGTAAAAAAAAAAAAAAAACAGAGGTTACCCGGAGAAATCATTCACTGATCGAGACAACCACAAGAAGAAAAACACCAGATAATCGACCAGCAACCTACTCATGCATCTCAACGCCACCTAGACATATCCCCTAGAAACTTATATCTAGACTAGTAAAAATTTATGGGGGCTGCAAAGCTCTTCTTCAGCGTTTTCAGCTCATCTCATCTCATCTTGAACAAAAAGCAATTTATTCATTTTCGCGGATTATTTCTGCCCCTACCGGTCTTGGTCCCAGGCCCAATGAAGATATGGCATATCGACATCATGAAGAAGAAGAGCATAAGATACTCACGTATTTCAAGAATGGGTCAAACCCATGAGTACATAGTTGGTGGATCTATAATCTCGATCTTTTTGGAAATTATTGTCCTTTTCAATGTTCGAACCGAAATCAATCAATCAATCAATCAAAAGGTCACATCAGGCAACAAGTGGTAGCTCAGTTTCTTTCAAGGATTCTTCGTCAATGGCGGTCGCAAATTCATCATCCTTCTTCTCGCTAATATACCCTATAGACGAATCGCGATATGGTCGTTGAACCTTGAACCCTCTTCATCTGTGGCTTTCTCACTCTTACTTCACTGGATACTGGTTAAGGGTAAAAATTGATTATATAAGTGCTTATTAATGACGTTTGGGCCTTTGACTTTACAGGTTAAAAAAAACAAAAGGTTTTGTTGGGCGAACAGGCGTTTATAGATTTGCTTTACAACGCGCGTCTTTTGCAGCGATTGCTTCCTTTCAGTGCTCATCTGGCACCTTTTTTCTTGGACTGTTCGAGTTTTTGAAAATACCATTTACTGTACCGCTCGAACTCAAGATTTCAGGGTGTTTTCCAAGAGTCGAAGATACCGGAATTACGAGATCAAAGGTACATCATACCTTCCTTGGTTTTCACTCAATCTTAGACTATTAGAGCTCAAACAATCTGGATTTCGAGGAAATCAGCTCAACTCTACCCACCCTCAACCATAAATCTTGGCGTTTGTTAACATAGAAACGGACCTCTGGTGTTTCAACCAAAACAACCTATTGACCACATGTCTAATCCATTCAACACCGAATTGACTTCCTTGGGCCGCGAAGGCTCTCCGCAGGACAATTCTCCATCATATAAGTACACACAGCTGTCAATTGATGAGACTGTATCTGATCTGAAAACCGATGTGAATCAAGGTCTATCGTCAATGCAAGATGTCACCCAAAGAAGAGGATTTCATGGTCTCAACGAGTTAAACACTGAAGAGGAAGAGAGTCTGATTTGGAAGTTCCTATCAACCTTCTACGAAGATCGATTGATTCTGCTTTTGATCGGTTCAGCGTTTATTAGTTTCCTGATGGGAAACATTGATGATTCAGTCAGTATTACTTTGGCCATCATTATTGTGGTCAGTGTCGGATTTGTTCAAGAGTACAGATCTGAGCAGTCTTTGCAAGCACTAAATAAACTTGTTCCTGCTGAAGCTCATTTAATAAGAAATGGTTCCGTCAAAGAAGTCTTAGCAGCCCAGTTGGTTCCTGGTGATCTGGTTCATTTCTCTGTTGGTGACAGAATTCCTGCTGATATCAGATTAACAGATGCTGTTCATTTGTCAATTGATGAGAGCAACCTGACTGGTGAGACAGATCCCGTTCATAAAACCACTGAGACTGTTGTCCCACAGACTCCAGGAGCCTCTATTCCTCTGACAGAACGTCATTGTATTGCATACATGGGTACGTTGGTCCGTGATGGCCACGGTACGGGTATCGTCGTCGGCACTGGTCATAACACTGCCTTTGGTGCAGTTTTTGAAATGATGAGCGATATTGAGAAACCGAAAACCCCATTGCAAAACTCTATGGACAAATTGGGCAAGGATCTTTCCACGGCCAGTTTCATCGTTATCGGGATCATTTGTCTGATTGGTATTTTTCAAGGTCAATCATGGCTGGAAATGTTCCAAGTCTCTGTGTCTTTGGCTGTCGCGGCAATTCCAGAAGGTTTACCTATCATTGTCACCGTTACTTTGGCCCTGGGTGTGTTGAGAATGGCAAAGCACAAGGCAATTGTAAGAAGATTACCAAGTGTTGAAACCCTTGGCTCAGTCAACGTCATTTGTTCAGATAAAACGGGTACATTGACCCAAAACCACATGACTATTAAAGAGATCTGGACTGTGGATATGAAGCAATCGCATCTAAGCATTGAGAAATATCCGCAAACGCAACTCAAACAGTATTTGACCGCTGATGTGAGGCAGACCCTTGAATCTGCTAACATCTGTAACAACTCCAAGTTTTCTCAAGAAACTTCAAAGTTTGTTGGTAATCCAACTGACATTGCAGTATTGGATGTTCTTTCCCAATTTGAGCTAGAGGATGTTAGGCCGCAGACTTCAAGATCGCGCGAATTGCCGTTCAATTCATTGAGAAAGTACATGGCAGTGTCTGTTCATATGGGTGACAAGAATAAAACGTCCTCATATGTGAAAGGTGCTTCTGAGAAAATCCTTGAAAGATCGACTCACTATCTTACCAAAGATGGTAAGTTGAGTAAACTCAATGATTCTATCATTGAGCAGATCGAAACTTCCACTAACGAACTGGCTTCTAAAGGTCTGAGAGTCATTGCTGTTGCTCACTCCACTTCTGATTTCAAGGACGAGCCAAGTGATTTGATCTTCGATGGTCTTATTGGTATGAAGGACCCACCACGTCCTACTGTCAAGACCGCATTGGCCAGACTTATTCGTGGTGGTGTCCATGTTATCATGATCACTGGTGACTCTGAAGCCACAGCTGTTCAGATTGCTAAAGAAATTGGTATGCCAATCACCAATATTGCACTCAACGTGATGAGTGGTGATAAACTGGATGCCATGTCTGATGATGCCCTTTCGCAAACCATTGAGAAAGTCCTTGTTTTTGCCCGTACTACTCCTGAGCACAAGGTGAAGATTGTCCGCGCCTTGCAACAAAGGGGTGATGTTGTTGCTATGACTGGTGACGGTGTCAATGATGCTCCAGCTTTGAAACTGGCTGATATTGGTATTAGTATGGGTAAGATGGGTACTGATGTCGCGAAGGAGGCGTCTGATATGGTGCTTACTGACGATGACTTCTCTACCATTTTGCATGCTATTGAGGAAGGTAAAGGTATCTTCAACAATATTCAAAATTTCTTGACATTTCAACTTTCTACATCTGTTGCTGCTCTATCCTTGGTTGCATTTGCCACTATCTTCAAACTTCCAAACCCATTGAACGCAATGCAAATTCTATGGATCAATATTCTGATGGATGGACCGCCAGCCCAGTCTCTCGGTGTTGAGCCAGTGGACGATGAAGTCATGAATAAACCGCCAAGAAAGAGAGACGCCAAAATATTGACCGAATCTGTTCTGAAGAGATTACTCATGAATGCCATTTTCGTCATTGTCGGAACACTCTATGTGTACATTAGAGAAATGAAGGACAACAAGATTACAGAGAGAGACACCACTATGACATTCACTTGTTTTGTTCTGTTTGATATGTTTAATGCACTGAGTTGTCGTCACCCAACAAAATCTGTGTTTGAGATTGGGTTCACCAATGCTATGTTCAACTTTGCCGTTCTGGGGTCCTTGTTGGGTCAGCTATGTGCTATCTATATTCCGTTCTTTCAGAAGATCTTCCAGACGGAGGCTCTATATCTAAGCGATTTGTTGTTTTTGACTTTAGTGTCGAGTTCTGTTTTTGTCTTCGATGAGTTGAGAAAGAAGTTTTCCCATGGAAGCTCTGAGGTTTACTCAATGGTCTAAAGAAAAGACTTGATATAATTACTATAGATAGACTGCGTAACTCATAAACACCAAGTTACATGGATAGGTCCATTATGCATAAAAGTAGTTTCAAATTGTGAGAGTTGCAGCCTTTTTGAGTCTATTCATGATTGCTAGACCTTCATCGGTTTCACCCACAGACTCGACGAAAATGATATCAACATGCTCATCCTCATCCAGTTTTCTGAGGAATTTGAACAAGTTAGATGAGATTTCTTCCTTGGTTCTCCCCAAGTTTTCGACAACACCAATGAAATCATCGCCTCGGAAATGTTCAGCTGTCAACAACCCAAGTTTCATATTCTGTAAATTGTTCTCCTTAATATGTTCCTTGATAACGTCTTCATTCTCCACCAGCACAACTGTGGCAGTGGGGGAATAATGTTTATACTTCATTCCAGGGGTCTTGACCACTTCGTTCTCATCAGCAACACGCCGCGCTACCCTAACATTGGCCCAGCGATCTCCACCAACAGCTTTAATCTGCTCTAGACTAACACCGCCAGGCCTTAACAACATTGGCGGGTTGCTCAGGCCATCCACTACTGTGGACTCGACACCAACCTGTGAGCTGCCACCATCAAGAATCAATGGGATTTTTCCTTGTAAATCGTGAAACACATGGGAAGCCAGTGTTGGACTTGGCCTTGTGGATGCATTGGCGGATGGAGCAGCAATTGGAACATGGCTCAAATGTATCAATGCTCTTGCAACAGGATGCAGTGGAAGCCTGATTGCTGCGGTTGGTTGATTTACCGTGGTGAGCTTTGAAAGTCGGGAGGTCTTCTTGTATGGAATCAGGATTGTGAGTGGACCGGGCCAAAATTCATCCACCAGTGGCTTGTAGATTTCGGGGATCTCAACATCAAAGAACTCCTTGACCTGATTTTTTGAGGAGATGTGGGAGATGAGGGGGTTATCAGCGGGTCTGTTCTTCGCATTGTAGATGTTCTGCACTGCTCTACTATTAAAAGAGCAGCCACCAAGGCCATAGACTGTTTCAGTAGGGAATGCAACCACGTTATCCGTCGTAGACAGCAGCTTGGCTGCTTCTTCAAGATGTAGTAGAGTTTCTGGGTCAGAAACCGTTAGGGTATCATGTTCATCGAAATGAATGGACTGTGGGTCCACTTTGAGTATTTTGGTATCAAATTTCGGATGTGCGTTCGCCATAGTCATCAATGATCTCACAAGCCGTGTATTCATCCACAGAAAAAATAGATGGAGCGCCCTGTTTGACCCCTTTGTATTGATCCGTTTTGTGCTTCGCTTCTCCTCCCAAGCCCTTCATCCCATGTAGGTTTGTTGTTTCTTTTTTTTTCCTTCTTTTCTCAGAAAATATTGGAAACATCCACATTAGGAAGGTACCCCATTCCAGTAGTACCATCGGATAAACTTGCCACTGGCTCAAAAATCAGCTCCATGACGTAGTCTGTAAAAGTCCTAGCTTTGTCGGAAATCTTTCTCACACTACCAGCACAAAACGGTGTCGGTCCGGTAGGCACCCCAGACTTTTGTTATTATTCTGGGGGAACATGCATACATGAGAAGCTTGGGAGTGGGATGGTTAAAGCAGACCATTAGCCGTATTTTCTAGAGGTTGACCGCATTAAGATCACTTTTACCTGCTGTAAACTAGACCATGTCTATATCCATAAAGTTAGGTTCTATACTGGTAGTGCAGTGCAAGAAGTAGCTAGCTGGAGAAGTTCCCCGTATTGTGGAGAACTGAAAGATAACGAAGAGAACTTGGGCGATCCCAGTATCAGAACTAAGAAGTCTGAGTTCACATGCACTAATACATTGGAGGAGATTCTGGTGAAGGAACTCCTCTGTTTGTATACAGCATTTTTCAAGACATCACCTGAATAGATAATCTTCTGCAGAAGTGCCCAGCGTGACCATGTCATAAGTGGATAAAAAAAAATATTCTCCGGATATACACATTGTGTCTTACCCCAGTGTCATGCGGCATGACGCAGTTTGGTATTAACGCTCCAGAGTTAAGTTCAACTCCACAAATTGCAATTGTACAGCTCCGCTCTAGAGCGGTATTTAGGGGCGCCTCCCCCAGATTCGAATATAAAATAATGTCTGTATCTCCTCCTTGGTCTTTGATCAGCTACTGACACTATTCAACAAACTTGTCTTTATCAAAAAAAACATGGGACTCGAAAATAATAAACTTGTTAGAAAATACGTCAACATTGACCAGAAAAGCGAAGGGTCCACTACAGTGGGGATCCTGATTGGTCTATTTGCTGCCTTTGGTGGTATACTTTTCGGATATGACACAGGTACTATCTCTGGTATCCTTGCCATGCCATATGTCTTGAAGACCTTCCCTAAGGACAACCCAGGTATGGGTGGTCAACCAGGAGTCTTCTCCTCCTCTGAGCACTCCTTGATTGTGTCAATTTTGTCTGCTGGTACCTTTTTCGGTGCTCTGGGGGCTCCACTGCTCAGTGACACTTTGGGACGTCGTTGGACCTTGATCATTGCAACTTCCATTGTGTTCAACCTTGGTATCATTTTGCAAACTGCATCCACTGGAATCGACCTTCTTGTTGCAGGAAGAGCATTTGCAGGTCTTGGTGTTGGTTTGGTTTCTGCCTGTGTTCCATTGTATCAAGCAGAAACTGTTCCAAAGTGGATCCGTGGTGCGATTACTTCAACTTACCAGTGGGCCATCACCATCGGTTTGCTAGTGGCTTCTTGTGTCAACCAAGGTACGCACAACATCAACAGTACAGCTTCATACCGTATCCCAATTGCTATTCAGTTCTTATGGTCCCTCATCATCACCGTTGGTATGTTCTTTTTGCCTGAGACTCCTCGTTTTTATATCTCCAGAAACAGACATGGTGATGCCATGAAGTCCTTGTCCCGTATTAGAAGACTTCCAGAAGGACATCCGGCCTTAGTTGATGAATTAGGTGAGATTACTGCGAATTTTGAATTTGAGACCAGTGCCGGAAAATCGGGTTGGTTAGATTGTTTCAAGACGAACAATCATCAGCTCAAGAGATTACTCACGGGTGTTTTCATCCAGGCTTTCCAACAACTGACGGGAATTAACTTCATCTTTTACTTTGGCCCAACTTTCTTCAAGAATTCTGGTATTCAAAATGAGTTTTTGATCCAGATTGCGACCAATGTGGTGAACGTCGGTATGACTGTTCCAGGTATTCTCTTGATTGAAATTCTTGGTCGTCGTTCCTTGTTGCTGATTGGAGCTTCTGGTATGTGTGTTTCTGAGTTGCTTGTTGCCATCATTGGCACAGCAAAACCAAACTCGGATGCTGCAAATAAGTCCCTTGTTGCCTTCACCTGTATCTTTATTGCCTTCTTTGCAGCCACTTGGGGTCCAATCTGTTGGGTCATTGTTGGTGAAATTTTCCCATTGCACACCAGAGCCAAGTCTGTTGCTATGTCTACGGCTTCCAACTGGTTATG
Organism: Barnettozyma sucrosica; assembly: GCA_030558145.1. Classification (NCBI taxonomy): domain Eukaryota; kingdom Fungi; phylum Ascomycota; class Saccharomycetes; order Phaffomycetales; family Phaffomycetaceae; genus Barnettozyma; species Barnettozyma sucrosica. The sequence continues at coordinate 84,276 of JAJMRY010000031.1, forward strand.
GAACTTTGCCATTGCCTATGCCACTCCATACTTGGTTGACGATGCACCAGGTTCTGCTCGCTTGGGATCTAAGGTTTTCTTCATCTGGGGTGGTTGTAACTTCTTGTGTTTCTTCTTTGCATTCTTTATGGTCTACGAGACCAAAGGTTTGTCTTTGGAACAGATTGATGAGATGTATGACATTGTTCCAAACGCTTGGAAGTCCAAGAGTTTTGTACCAATTGACCACAGGTTCACTAAAGCCGTTCACGGTGATGAAGACACTAATAATGGTAGTTTGAAGGAGAAGATTACAGTTGATCATGCTGATCCAGCTGACCATCAATCTACTGTATGAATAAAACTTGTTTAATGATACCCATGACTAAAATAATGCTGTTTACATATTGTATTGGGTACTTTGCTCTAAGCGTGTTACGTACACCAGTTTGAATCCTTCGTAACTCCTTTAGGTGATAGGGAAGACCTTGAAATACATTGTCCTCGTCCATACTCTACAGAGTTCAACTACCCCACTGCTTCGCAGTCACGTTTAAACATGTCTATATCCTAGTCTTTCTCGTCACAATTCCCTGCTCAAGTTACTTTTTAGCATTTTCAGTTCTACAGTCTCGGCTAGAAATCATAATAAATCTTCATTGATTTGCTTTTTAGCATATCTATCATATACGCATTCTCATTTGGATGTCTTGTCAGCACCCTCCTTAGCACCCTCCTTGGCTCCAGTCAAACTGGCGGAAACATACTCGGCGGCTTCATTCAAAGACTTCTTAGCATTCTCAACGTACTCACCAGCAGTTTGACCCAATGACTTACCACCCTTGGCTTCATCATGGCCTTTCTGGATAGAATCACCAAGCTTTTGAGTGGAAGATTTGGCCTCATCTGGCTGTAAAGCGGATTGAGCCTTGTCAACCTTGTCAGTGACAAACTCCTTTCCTTGCTGAGCATAGGACTTTTGGTCCTCAGGGGTCAACTTTTCAGTGGCCTTATCGGTAAATGATTTTCTTCCAACGTCAGACATATTTTAGATTTTAGCTATTGTGGTGCTTCTTCGATGGTAATACTCACAAAACCTCAGGGGATACGCTGGAGTATTTATACCCCTTGAACCCTTTTTCCAGATCAGTACCATGGATAGGGAAATATTCTAGAGTATGACGAAATCTGAAATAATAGCAAGGTTGCTCTACTCAGGAATTTCAATCCCTGTAGCATTGCGACGGGTCAAACCTCCATTGCTTGGCAATCACCCCAATAACTTGACAGTAATTCACTAGCTGAAGAATTATGCTGGCAAAATTCATGGATGCTGAATAGGGTTGTATCGATATCGGCTACAACTCCCCCTGTGAGACAAACCTATTCCAACTCATAAAGTAGATATTTTTCCTAGATGCTGCAACACCTTGTGTCTCAATATAGATCATTACGTCATATCTCAGATAAAAGAATACACAGTACCCTCGTATTTCAAAATGGAAGTCGCCCAGAAGGGTCGGATTTCGGCCCACAGTCGATAAGGTGCAAGCGGCGGGTGATTGATTGAAGTTTGCGTGGAACAAGCCAAACCCCACATCGATCCGACAAGAAGGAGTGCAATGGTTACTCCACAGAGACCGAGACAGAACTGGAGTAGATCCACACTTGGACGGAATAACTCCAACCCAGAGTATTCCGATCCACTGAACAACACTGGTCCACATTTCACTTTGGATGACAACCACAGCAACATCTCTGTCCCCTCAGTTCAACAGTACTTAAGTAGACCTTCTAATGCCCACAACAGAAGAAATACGCATGTGAATGGTGTAAACTATCCATTTGTGAATCCATCGCCTCCCACACCGCCGTCAGTAGCTTCGATAATAGCGGCAAGAAGAACAGCAGCCATACCAAGAACAACTGGTTCGGTTCCACGAAGACTACGCACAAATCACATTCGAAACCAACTTCTTGGACTGAGAAGTCGTGGTTCCAGAGGGCAGTTTGGGCCGCAAGGCCTTGACTTGGCTATAGGTCCATTTGACTACACAGCTAACACCAACTCGGAGGAGAGTCTATTTGCTGAGATCAACAGGATCTCTACCCGGTCATTGATTGACGATATGGCTGCCAATACCGCAGCAAGAATAAGGACTAATATCAGTCGGGGGGTGGAGGACCGCAATGATGGTGAGGCAATGTGTGGTGCAGATCACGACTCGGGTGCCATGACCAGTGCAGACTCTGGGGCAATCGATTCGGTTCTTGATTCGTTTCTGAAGATAAGAAGAACAGAAGGGGCCCAGTATGACACTTTGTGCACCCAAGCACCATCACTACAGAAGAAGAAGAATGTACCAACAAGGAAGAGGAGGTTTGAGGATGACTCTCCTATTGGGAGATTCAAATTCGCGACCATTAGGCCCCATTCGTGCTCGTTCTTCAGGAGTGGGGCCCAATATGTTGAGGATGTTGAGTCATACTCCATTTCATTTCTCCATCTTGATTTGAAGAATATGTCGAATGAGGGTTACCTTGAGTTTCCAAGTCCAGAGTTTCGCAAATTGTGGATTGCTAATTTTGCGCCACATTATATTCCTCAAGATGGCATTGCAAGCAACAGGAAGACATCATGCCTTCGGTTCAACAGTGAGATTATTGATTTTGAGAAATTCGATCTGCGATACGAATCTATGTTGCAACACAGTTTTGATTTAGCACTCGAGATGGAAGGACATGTCAACGAATCAGAGAGCTTTCATCTTATTTACAGCAATTGCCTTGTGAGGAAGCAGCTGTCAAGGTGGATGATTCTCAAGCCTTTCAAAGGAATTTCGATGAAGTCCATGGTAACGCTAATTACATGTCCTGATTGTCTTGAAAGAGTTCAGCGCCGGTACATTCTGCTGCGTTTGTTCTTCAGAAACCGTGGGAAAATTCCTGATCTGTTGGGATGTATTGATCGTGAGACCGGCGTTATTGAGTTAGTCGCTGCTGAAGGGAAACATTCTGTCGTTACTGAACACATGCTTCATGAAAGTGATATTAGCCATTATGACCAGAATGATTCGGTTGTGAGATTATCAAAGAGCACTAGAGCTTACTCCTCTGCGTTGGTTTCGCTGTCATAAAATGGAACAATTATCACATACGCACTCAATTTACTTGTAGAAACCCATTTCCTCGTTATACTATGTACAAGTTATCTCTCTATCTCCTTCTCTTTCTCTCATTGGTCTATGACCATCCGCCTTCACCTGATCTCGTATCATGACGCCTCTTTCTCATCCATTCCTTCTTGCACTCTCTATACGCCTTGAAGTACTCATGACACATGTCTCTATCAAAGTCATTCAGTTCAAGGCACTTAATGCTCATGTTAGCACTCTCCTGGCACGGGTCATAATAACGCGAAGGGCCCTTGCTGGCAAACTTCTGTTTGTGATACTCCGATGTTGGGTTGTCTGGGTAGAACTTGTAATCTGTTGGTGAGCCCTTTGTGAAGTTAACTGTCTCTTTCTTTTTAGCGACAGTCGGATCAGACTCTTTGAAATCTGCGTCTCGTCTTCTGTTGTCCTCGGACATGGTAGTGGTGATCGAATGGAGTTTTGTGATTGAGATATAACATGTACCACCTAGGAGGTTGTTTTTTTTTTTTTTTTCATTCTTTTCACAGAAAATTTTGGAGCCGATGAACTGTAACTTTGTAGTTAGTATGAACGCAGTTCCACAAACCTAGAAATGACCGATTTGAAAGAACAAGCGTGCTCAAGGTGCAAGATAGAACTTGCAGTTGTCTCTTCTAGAAAAGAAGTTTTCTGCTCTGGCTGTTTTGTCCACTTCATCAGTGGTAAACAGCGCAAACAGATGAACGGGGACAAGTTCAAGATGAAGTTTGGTGAAAATGTCCAGAGAGAGCGCGTGTTATTCCCAATTTCATTTGGTCAATCGTCGCTTGTATTACTAGATATACTGATCGCGCTGTATGATGAGCAGCTTTTAAACCCAAGAGCCAAACTCGGGTATGAATTGGTCCTGCTCTTTATCGACGACTCCAGCGTGGAACGCTACCAAAGAACATACAAAGAGGTGCTTTCAGCATTAGAGGAACGATACCACTATAAGAGCAAATACCCAATAACATTCACAAGACTAGACATCAACTCATTCCTTAAGGACCAGGACTCTATGAAGAAGATCACACTGCTGAAGGACTTCACAACTTTCAAATATCGAACAGAAGGGTCAACGAATATCACTGTTGATGAGATCCTCAAAACATGCCCTAACAGAGCATCAAAACACGATCTCAAGCAAATCATCATCAAAGAGCTTATAAAGAAATACGCATGTGGCTCAGGGATAAGCACAGTTCTTTTGGGAAACAACATGAGCACCCTGGCAGAACATGTCCTTTCCCTTACTGTCAAAGGACGTGGCTCTGAAATCTATTCCGAGCTATCCGACGGAATCAAATCAGTCAATGGCCACGATATCGACTTTGTGAACCCACTACGTGATGTGTCATCCCGAGAAATCTCGCTGTTCTCCCGCTACAGAGACCTAAGCAGGTTTGAGCTTGTTGACCTTAGCGTCAATGACAATGTGATGAACAAGCAAAGGACCATCAACGAGGTGGTATCGAAGTACTACAAAACGGTGGATACCGAATATGACAACATTGTCTCCACTGTGGTGAAAACTGGTGCTAAGCTGGATGAGCCACGGAGTTTTGAAGGGGCCATCTGCACTGTGTGCAACAAAAAGATTTACAATAAGCCGATGGAATGGCTGAAGGATATCACATACAACGGGGATAGAGGTCCTGAGAATGAATTGGAGGAAGAGTCCCTGAGAGAGTGGCACGAAGCCAACAAAGAATTGTCCGAGAGCTTCGACCAAACTGACAAAGAACTCTGCCCTATTTGTTATGGCTGTGCAGTGACTGTTGGTACGAATGCTGGGCAGAGTGTTGTATGGCCTATTAGGGATGATGAGGGTGATGTGCAGAGAATTCTGGACCAGTTCATTATTGGTGAGGATTCAGATGAGTAAATGAAATCTTAGAGGAAAGAGAATCGTTCGGATAAAACAGTAGTCGCGAAGTAAACAAATAACAAACAAATTGCAATCTCCAACAGGAACGAGGCTCACACACGCAAAAACACAACGATCAGCTTGCAAATGTCTCGTTTCATCCCAGAGGGCAAAAGCGATCTCAAATCCCAACAACAGCAGGAGAAGGATGCGTACCGGAAGTTCCAGGAGGAACAGCAGGACAAGGAGCACCTGTCCCTCTATGAACAAATGAGACTGAACTATCTTGAGAAGGAACGAGAGTACGAGGACAAAGTACGTACACGCCTCCAGCGAGGCAAACTCACAAACGATGAACTGGAGTACTACAGAAAGCTGGATGTTGAAAAGAACGAGAAGGAGAAGCTGAAAAAGCGAGCAATTGAGGCAGAGCTAGAGAAATTTGAAGAGTGAGTTGTTCTGAAGTCCAATTTTTAGCCATCTAACAACAATACTAACCATGCGGATCGCAATAGACTGAAGAAGAAACAGAAGGTGAGCAATTCCTCTGGGAATCTTCAGAAAACAGAGAATGTGAGGTTGCCTACCAAGGTTTCAATAAAAGGAGTCAAAAGGATCACCACGAAGCCAGGAATAAAACAAGAGAAAAGAGAAAGTTCTGAACATATACCCATACCCACAGGAAACGACGCAATTCCGAAAGCTGAAACAGAACCAGAGCCCCCATCCCTGGTTTCGGGTTATTCTTCAGACTCGTCAGACTCAGAATGAATGAGGGAAAAGTGCTCATACCCAAGGAGATTTCCTGCCAAAGCAAAAGCTGGTAAAGCGGAAAGAAAAAAAAAAAAAAAAAGGAATAGGCTCCCTCCGTCAACAATGCAGAGAGAGCGCACACTGCATCGATGGCCAACTCCCGCTTCGAGTACGTTCGCTCTTTTGAATCGCACACAACTCTCCTTCCACAAGCATACATCGTTGTACGGATAGACGGGCGTGGCTTCCATCGGTTTTCCTCCACTTATAACTTCACCAAACCCAACGACTCAAGGGCGCTACGTCTCTCGAATGCCGCTGCGTTGAACGTGACGAGGCAGCTGAATGACATCTTCCTCGCATTTGGCGAGAGTGACGAATTCTCTTTCATCTTTAAACGTGACACGACGTTGTTCAATCGGAGAGGTGAGAAACTCGTTTCCACAGTGGTTAGTCTGTACACTGCGAACTATGTGCACCTATGGGGTAAGTTCTTCCCTGATGTGGAGTTACAGACGAAGCACCTGCCCACTTTTGACGGGAGGGCAGTGATATACCCAACTTTACAATCATTGAAGGATTATCTATGCTGGAGGTATGTCGACACCCACATCAACAACCTTTACAACACGGCTTTTTGGAAGCTTGTACAGTCGGGTCTCACAACAACAGAGGCCGAGACCAAGCTCAGTGGGACCTTGAGTGCTGATAAGAATGAGGTTTTGTGGCAATTGGGTTGCAACTACAACGAGGAGCCAGAAATGTTCAAAAAGGGAAGTTTGATCTGGAAAGGTGAGGTTAACCACATTGATGTTGTGAAGAGATTAGAAGAGATTTTTGAAGGGTGTGTATAAGTAAATGCTCAATGCGTGTGCTGAGGTTAACTCCCTCCCTCCGTGCTGCATGAAGTCATAAATTCATCACGATACATGTATACTAGACACACCATACTTGATCCGGATTCCATTCAAGTGAAATGTTCACGTGACTTACTGCCGAGCATGGTCGACTTTGAAATCTTTACTTTTGCTCTTTTGCGGTTTTCAATTTTCAATTTTCATTCTTCCGCAGTGGCCAAACAGAAAAACCGCCTGATTTCTTTTTTCTTTGTTCTTCCTTTCTTCGTGCCGCTCGTCGTTTCTTTTTTCCTCCGTGGTGGCCCATGCGCCGGGGACTCGGCATCTGACGGCAACTGGCGGCTGGCGACGGATTTCTCGACTTTTCGGTATTAGAAAACATGGTTTTGACACATAACGCCTACTGCCTTCGAACAGTTCCAATAGGGTTAAACAAAAACAATGGATCCACAACAGTCATCTGACACATTCTTGGAAAACTACGCACCTTCACACACTATTCGAACTGGGGACCTGGACCTGCTAGCACGATACCCCGCCAGCCTAAAAAGGCTTTTCCTGACCCGCTCGTCTAGTGCCGTAGATGCATTTCTAAAACGGCACTAATTGAGCTACAACCTGGCCAATCAAGCTCTCCAGATGGCGCAAAGGGAAGGAGCTTGAAATGAACAGGCCCGGTCTGTAGGACCAACGGACCAGTCACAGTCTAGTCCCATGAGGCCGGTGGTCCCTGGCTCTCTTCACCATTGGCCTCCCCCACCCCAGCGCTCGGGACTCTCCAAATGATGCAGCTATTATGCAAGAGGACAAAAAAAAAAATATGAAGTCACCCATGAAAAAGAAACGAAAGTGTATAAAACCATCTCGAGACTCTATTTTCCCCTTCTCTCCCCCATCCCAGTTATACGAATAAACTGTGCACTACACACTATGTCTTTTGACAAAGAACACTACAAGGGTGCCATCTCGCCCTCACCCTCAATTCAAGAGGAAACTCCATACTCGACAACAGCTTCCACAACAACAACAGAGCCAAGGAACATCTTCATCAGATTCGGCAACACCTTCAAAAGATTTGAACCAGACCTCAGCGATGAACACTTCCATCCAGACATGACAAAGGAGGAACGCGAGGAGGTGATTATGCAACAGACGCCGCTTAACAAGTCTTTGAAGAGTAGACACATGCAGATGATTGCGATTGGGTCCTCGGTGGGGACTGGTTTGCTTATTGGTTCGGGCTCTGCACTAAGAACAGGTGGTGCTGCCTCTTTGCCCATCTGTTGGTCCATCGTTGGCCTGCTACTTTTTGCTGTGATTCATGCACTTGGTGAGTTGCAGGTGACGTTCCCGTCACCTGGTGCCTTTAGTTCGCACGCTGCAAGATTTATTGACAAGTCTTGGGCCTTTGCAGTTGGTTGGAACTACGCCTTTTTGTGGTTTGTTGTGTTGCCGTTGGAGATTATCGCTGCTTCCATGACAATCCAGTTCTGGAACACATCGATCAACCCTGTTGCCTGGGTGTCAATCTTCTACTTTGTAATCTTGGGAATCAATCTATTCGGGGTGAGAGGATACGGAGAAGCAGAATACATCTTCTCAATTATCAAGGTTATCACCATTGTCGGATTCCTCATTCTTGGTGTTGTGTTGATCTGCGGTGGTGCCCCAGAAGGCGGGTTCATTGGCGGTTCCAACTATAGAAACCCAGGACCATTCATGCATGGGTTCAAAGGTGTCGCAACCGTCTTTGTCACTGCAACTTACTCCGTCGGTGGCTCTGAAATGATTGCTGTCTCCGGTTACGAAGCTGCCAATCCACGTAAGCAGTTGCCAAGTGCCATCAAGCAGGTTTTCTGGAGAATCGTCCTGTTCTACGTTGGCTCATTGACCTTGATTTCACTCCTTGTTAATGCCGAGGATCCACGTTTGTTGTCGACTTCATCAGCAGACGCATCTGCTTCTCCGTTCGTCATTGCTATCAACAATGGAGGAATTAAGGGTTTGCCATCGGTGATGAATGTCGTCATTATCTTCTCCGTGATGTCTGTTGGTAATTCTGCTGTGTTCGGCTGCTCAAGAACTCTCCACTCTTTGGCTGTTCAAGGCCTAGCACCAAAAATTTTCGGGTATGTTGACCGGATGGGTCGTCCAATATTTGGAATCTTGGCCAACGCCATTGTCGGTCTACTCTGCTACATCTCTGCCACAGATAAGCAATCCATTGTGTTTGGTTGGTTGATGGCAATCTGTGGTCTTGCTGTGATCTTCACGTGGTTGACTGTCAACCTGTGCCACATCCGTTTCAGATTGGCAATGAAAGCGCAGGGAAGATCTCTAGAAGAGGTGCCATTTGTCTCACAGGCGGGGTTCTGGGGATCCATCGCTGCAGTGGTTTTGCTCGTTTTGTTCTTGGGCTTGCAATTCTGGGTCGCTTTGTTCCCAATTGGCAAATCTCCGACCGCTGAGGTCTTCTTCCAGAACTATTTGGGATTTATATTCTTCTTTGTCTGCTACATTGGCCACAAGTGTTGGACACGTACCTGGTGGGCATTCCAACCATTGGCTGAAATTGATTTGGACTCTGGAAGAGCCTGCCCTAATATCGAATTGCTCAAGGCCGAGATTGCACAGGAAAAAGAAGAACTCAGGGCCAAACCATTTTGGTATCGTACCTGGAAAATCTTCTGTTAGATATGATTTTGTAACTATAATTGCATTGATGATTTTATGAAACAATTCCAACCGTATATATATATGACGTTCTTTTGTCCAAACGTAACATTTGCATTTAAATTGGTGATAGACTCGCGAAAATCTTGCATTTCTGTTGACAGTACAGGAATTTATCCCACCACGTCTGAGCATAGACTCGTTCCAACCAACCGCTCTTAGATCAGCTCTACGTACTACCAACGCCATGGCCCGCAAGAAGAAGACGGCAGAGACCACAGTTTACTATATCGAACCTCCCACATTTGCATCTGGTCCACCACCACTACCGCCACCCCAACAACCATCACAACAACAACTTCAACTACAGTTGCAACTGCAACTACAGCGGCCTCCACTGCCTGCCTTTGGGCAGCAGCAGCATCTGATGGCTCACCTACAGCATCCGCATCCTCCTCCGCCTACATCCCAATCGGTCCCTTCACTTCAGCAACAGCAACAGCAACAGCAACAACATCAACATCAACATCAACACCAGCACCAACATCAACATCAACATCAACATCAACAACAACAACAACAACAACAACAACAACAGCATCAACTCGGTGCCCACTTCTCAGGAGAGGCCACTGGGCTGGGCTCCATTCTGATGGCTTCAGGATATGTTGATGATCAACACAACCAGGCGGTATCTATACCGTACGGCAGAGAACAGAAGGTATTTATCCACCGTCCTGTACCCGAGGAAATCATCACACCGGCCCCTCTCATCAGCTTCTTGAGAAGAAACATGACTGTCAACGAGAAGGCGAACGACCTTTTAACTGCTCCTACAAGTGGCTTTAATGCTATGAGCGAACCCACTACAAAAGTCACTGAGGAAGAAGACCCCATGGTCCCGCTACGCTACCTCCTCCCACAAAGCGACCTGATCTTCTCTAATGGGAACAACCGTGAGAAGAGACGAGTGGAACTGTTTGAGAGGTATAGTGAATTGTACAAGCTCGAAGAACAGAATAGGGATAAGTTATACAAACAGCAGGCGAGACTACTGGATGAGGAAAAGGGAGCGCTACACGCTGCAGTAGAACCAGAACCCGCAAGCTTGAAAGATGAACTGATTGATTTGGCGGAGGAGAGAGATTTTGAACTTTTGAGAGTCTATGGCTTTCGAAATTATAGGCGCGACGAGAACTTGAAGGCATACTACGCGGACACGACAACCGCTTACAAAGAAGCATATGAGTCCTTGAACTCTAAACTAGAATCTTTGAAAACATACCTTACCAAGCAGCGGTCCCAACTCGCTAATCTGGATAGAGACTTTACCGAAATTGGTTCCTCAAGAGCGTCAAAATTCTTCACTGGCTTTGAACCCGAACCACTTGCTGCTACATCAGCACCACAGATTGAAGAAGAGGTACCACTAGTACCAGAGCCAGCGCGCTATGAGTCCTCAGAGACGGACACTGGAGCGACATCAACTGCATCGTCAACGCGCCGTAAAGGGTCTTCCAATGGCAAATCGCACCGCATCCATAAACAGCATTCACCCCCGCACAATCCGCATTTGCTCTCGTCAATCTTAACTGGATTATCTCCATTACTAACTCCAGAAGAACTCGATTTGGTCATGTCCAACGAGCTCAAATCTCGTACAAATGGGGCAGATGACCAACCAAAGAAGAGAGGACCTGCAAGAATACGAAACACTGATGGGATCGGAATAGGTTATGGTCGCGGGAAGAGTTTTAGTGGGCCTCAAGGCGGCACCTTTAGTGAAGTCGAAGTTGATTTAGAGTTGATGCGTGTGGAAAGGTGATTGCGATGTAACTTCCTCGTTAGGGCATTAATTTCATGATACGGGCAACACTCCACTGTGATTGTAAATCACTCACACTTTAGATCAACCCCTTAAAATCAAAGAAATCGTAACCAAAGAACCAACACTACATTGCTGGGGTGAAATGAACTTCCACATGGAGGACATATCGATCCTCACAAACCGTCCACCTCTTAACACACCTGATCCAGCATACACCCCACCGCCACAACAGGAACAACTCCTGACATCAGCATCCCCACAGCTCAACCTATGTGCCACCACTTCACCACGATCAACCACAGTCACAACAGCAGGCTACCACTTCTCTGAGTTCGACAGACAGTTATTGTGCTCGATTCTGGTCCACAAACCACTCAATGCGCGCTATGGACTCCGCCAACAACAATGGATGCTCGTGTCGAATGCGCTCCAAGGAACTATCCATGCACAGGATCGCAAAGTGAATTACCGGACCGTTAGAGAAAGGTTCTACGCCCTGTATAAGGTTTTTTGTGACCAGGTAGCACAGTGGAGGGAGAATGGCGTGCTTGTGGAGGAATTGAATGAAATTGATAAGCTCCTTCTGGAGATCTACAACTCTGATGCTAAGAAGGTGAGCTTCTACGCTGTGAAGGCGGAGAACTGTCAAGAGCTTGAACCTCTTGATGACAATGAGCATCACTATGGTGATGATAATGAGGAGGAGGATGAAGACGAAAATATGGTTCCTAGCTCGGCCACTATGGTGGATGATGAGTACATTGGTGGATATGCATACCGAAAGAGGAAATTGGAGTTGTTGGAGGAAGACATCCGGTTGAAGAGGCAGTTCCTTGCATTATACCAAAGACAGGTTCTTGGTGATGGGAAGGATAGTGGCATGATAAAGTGATACAACAGAATAATGAATAATAATGAGAACTTTTGCTAATGAAGTTTGACGCTACCATTGAACAAATGTTGTTTTTTGCTCAACTTTCGTACTGAAAGATGTGAAATGTGAAATGGTTTTGAATGAGAGGGACAGAGACGGAGCGAGAGAGAGACAGTATGTGTGAATTCATTGTGTTAATCCTTTGTGCGGTGTGGCTGTGGATTGACCACCTGCGCTCAACTTGATAGGTTCAAGAATTTACTACTCAGGGTCCTTTTTTCTCAATAGTGAAACCGCTGTCAAATACCTCAGTGTCCTCTATCGACAAATCTAACACCTACGCCTATCGTTGACCGCATCCACACGCATACATGCACCTCCTCTCTCCCTTTATCCCTCTCTCCCTCTCTCCCTTTCTCACCCTCTCGCTCTCTCTCTCGATAACTCATAACACTCGAGTGCTTCAATTCCACCGTTCCATTAGCATTCCCGCACTTTCCGCGAATAGCTTTACCAAACATGCATTCCACAATTTACACGCAAAATCACGTGCGTTCCCAATACTACTCGCTAAAGGACAACAGCAAACCCGAACAACAAAAAATTCGTCGTCCACCAGGGAAAAAAAAAAAGATCCAAAAAATTTTCAAACGTATTTTTCTTTCTCGACCTTTTCCCACACACACTCCAACAAACTTTACTTTCAAAATGGCTGAAGAAGATGTATGTTGTGGCCTCTGGTGGAATTGTGCTGCTGTCTTTCGGTGGTTTGTGTGATTTGCCGCTGATTTGGTTTGTTAACGAGACTTTTTCCAGGTTGATTCGATGGTTGGATGCTTGTAAACAATGAAAACGCACGGCTTCGCCAGCACAAGACACTCTCACTATATCCACACTCACCTTCCATTCAACAATACTAACATTCTACCCGTTTAGCACGTTTTCGAGACCGTCGATGCCGGTTCCTCATTGACCTACCCACAACAATGTTCTGCCTTGAGAAAGAACGGTTTCGTCGTTATCAAGGGTAGACCATGTAAGATTGTCGACATGTCCACCTCCAAGACTGGTAAGCACGGTCACGCCAAGGTCCACTTGGTTGCCATTGACATCTTCACCTCCAAGAAGATGGAGGATTTGTCTCCATCCACTCACAACATGGAGGTTCCATTCGTTTCCAGATCTGAGTACCAATTGTTGGACATTGACGACGGTTACTTGAACTTGATGAACAACGATGGTGACACCAAGGATGATGTCCGTGCCCCAGAGGGTGAGTTGGGTGACCAATTGCAAGAGGCCTTCGATGAGGGTAAGGACTTGTTGGTTACCATCATCTCTGCTATGGGTGAAGAGGCTGCCATCTCCTTCAAGGAGGCTCCAAAGGGTAACTAAGAAAGAGAGTACGATTGTCTTATAATGTCTTGTTTCCTTTCTACGTTTTCTTTATTCTGCTATTTCCTTTAAATACAAATTCATCCTGATTTCACACATGAATGTTGAATGAAGGCTCGTGTTAATCTACATGTAGTGTTATTTAAAAAAAAAAGATGTTATAGTACAACAAAACACAAAGGAGATTGAAAAAAGTAGAGTTCTTGGATATCAAATCAAAAGGGAATAGAACTGTCACGATAATAAAAAAAAAGAGAGAAGAAAGTAGGGTCCCTTTTCGTCAATAACGTCGTCACGAAAGTTTGTCAATTCAGATGGCTGCAACATAAAGTGCAACCAGAGCACCAATAGCACCATCGAAGAATGGCACGTTGCCCAAGATCAATCTCAAAGAAATGGAGTTGTGGAAAGCGTGCGCCCTCAAGTGTTGGAAGATGGAGGCATTGTCCAGAAGACCATGCTCAGAAGCCCACACCTCGGCATTGGCCTTGACATCGTTGAAGGACACAGCCCCAGACAAAAATAGGTAGGCAAGAATCAACTTGACTACGTTGAAAGTGAATGGATCGAACTTCACCTTCTTGGACTTCTTTGAGATGAAGTTGAAGTAATAAGAACCGATTGCCGGGAGGGCAATAGACAAGATGAACCAAGCAAGAAAGACAAATATAACCTTCAGGTCAAACAAGGATGATAGATCTGGAATCCTCCACTTCGAGTCAATGAACTTGTACTTGGATAGAATCTGCTGGTCCAAGAAAGTGGCCTCTCTCAATTGAATCAATGGGATTTGTTCTACTGCCAACAAAACCAACTCAACAGTAGTGGTCAAACTGTTAACAGCCTCAGCTGTGCTGAAGGTCTTCTTCAAATTTTGGGACTTCTCCGAGGCGTAGTCTTGCAAATCGGTACTAGCATCCTGCACATAACCAAAAGTGGTTTCATATTGATCAATGAACCAATCTTGAATCTTGTCAAACCCTTCAACTGCTGCAGTTGGAACATATTCTGGGTCCTCATCATCTTCATCAAGCAGTTCCTGGTCCTCCGAAATCAATTCGACCTCGTCATCATCTTCATCCTCAGCATCACCAAGTGCTTCTAGTTCTTCAACTTCTTCATTCTCCTCTTCGTCAATCTCCTCTTTCTCATTCTCCTCTTCCTCATTCTCCTCTTCCTCCGCATCCTCTTCCTCATCTAAAGTGCCTGACTCAATACCAATGAAACGTTTGGACATTTGTAGTATCTGGGAAGGAGTGTGCTGTTGTTCGTTCTCGTTGAATAAATCTGGCTTTTCATGTTTGATTTGGGAAGTCTTTCTAGGAGAAGTTCTCTTTCTGAATTGGACATACTTCTTCCACTCCCAATCCTCCTCCAACTCCGGGTGGTTGTCAAAGTACTCCAATAATCTTTCCTCCAAAACAGGTTTGGTTCCCTCGTCGCTCAAATTCAACTTCTGGGAAAGCTCAATTAGGGCTGTCTTGTTCAATTGCTTCAAACTCATTACAGTAGGTCTCTTGAACCGATCTGTCTCGTTGTTTTGAAAGGAAGGAAATGAGTGGAACAGTTGTTTGTTTTTGTTTTTGTGGAAAATCGCAATTTGGCAAACAAACCGCGCCGAAAATAGACGTAACTAGGGCAACAACTTTGATAACAAGCCTATTTCGGAAGTATGTAAACAAATCTTGTGTCAAGCTGAATTGACAGTGGCTCTAAAACAGCATATATAAACGCGCTTATCCCAAGAACGCACCCTCGCTTCTCATTCTTCCGTATCCTGACCTCGCTACATCGCGTGGGTTTTTTAAGAAAGGCTTGTCTATCTCGCTTCTGATTCAGATACTCTCTATGCACAACCGTATTGAATAGTCTAAAGGAGACTCCTTATCAAAAGTCAATAGGAATTTATAACAGTATGTAAAAGTTCCTCGATATATAAGGTCAAGACAGCAATCATTTTATCTAGCCAAGGTGTGCTTGAGAGAGTCTTAGTAAAAGGGAATTCTTGAAGGATAATTCTGGTGTTTTGCACTAAAAACACAGCCCAATGGATTTGAACTTCGCAGCTAGTGAATTTTATCAGGTGGATTTCAAAAAAATCATCTGCACATAACTACTTAAGAGCCTGTAAGGAAGAAACAGACAGATTTGAGGGCAAACGCAACAAATGGCAATTCCGAGCGATACACTATGCAAAGCCTAACTCATCCAAGTTCAAATAACTTTTTGGGAATGAACACAACAGTTCACTAAGGATTCCGAAGTACTTCAGAGTCGTCATATTTCCATGCGGACCTCTATTTGTTAGATCTCACTCTGGACAAATCGTTCAAAATCCTGTCGTAAACCTCATCGACATGCGTAACTTCACACTCAGAGTCCAGAGCGCTGTTCTCGTCCTCCTCATCTACTCTCTTCAATTCTTCAGTCAAATGTTGTCTTAAAGTCTCATTCTCCTTCAAAGATGGATAAATCGTATTCAAATTGAAAGTTTCATTATTCACGCTTTCAATCAAGGACGAGATGGAATCAATACCTTTGGCCTTGATCACAGCCTCTCTTATCTCGTCACCGGAAGGCAACTTGGGTAAAACGAATCCTGGTACTGTGGCAGAAGAAGAAGTCGTTCCAGAAGTGGGGGTAGTTTCATTGGCAGCCAGAGGAAGGCTGGAAGGCTCTGCTGGTGGCAGGATCCGACGCTGCTGTTGGACAAAGAAACCCCATCTGTGGAACTCACCTTCCTCTTCCTCCTGCCTCTTGGCTTGAACAGACGTTTGTGATACAGAACGCAAAAGAATAGGACGGCCAGTAGAAACATCGATTGGAGTCTCTCTGCCTTCATTAACCTCAAGTGCCATCAGGTGAGGAAGTGCACTGTTTGCAGTGCCCTGGGATGTTGCTGCTGTTGTAGGTAGTGCTGATGCTGAAGTATTTTGGAACTGTTGGTTCTGGTGTTGTGCCAATTTCTCTCTAAACTCCTCGCCGAGTTCCAAAGACTTGAACAGCTCAGATAACTTGGCTAGAGAATTCTCCAAAAAGTAAAACCTCAGCAGATTCTCCTTATCTCCACGACTCAATTGGACATGTTGGTCATCTTGTTTCTGCAAAAGAGCATCAATTGTCCGTGAGACCTTCTCACTAAAAGCACCAATCTTATCCAAAAAGTGTTCCTGTAAGAACTTCTCAGAAAATTTGTCATTCTCGTTGGCAGTGAGGGTTTTGTTTGAGATCTTGTCAATCAGGGAACCTGCTGTTTCAGCAATCAAGGATCCATCAAACAAAATATCATCGTAAGCCTCGCTGGACTCTCCAAGGACAGCATCATGAGTAAGACTGCGCTCCATATTACGCATCAGACATACAGCGATACGCGAGTTGATCTGCTCATCAATCAGGTCATAATCCAGATCCAGATTCAAAAGAGTCTTAGATGTACGAACTGCTCCATAAAGCGTAGCAGCACCAGAATATGAGATGTTTGTCAACCCGGTGATGCTGACGTGTGCCAAATGGGGACATTTTGGAATAATCTCCGAAATGATAGATATGGATTTAGTGCTGAAATCATTGAAGTCCAAGTGAATTCTGCGCAAGTTGGGGAAGCGGGGCAAGTATTTGTTGAGGTAAGGCAGAACACCAGGAAAAATCTCCTTCAAGTTACTTAGATCCAAAAACCTCAAGTTGGGCAGCTTCGACAACGCACGAATCAGAAGTGCAGCATCCTCAACGTTGGTGATGCATGTGGAATTTATTGAGAGTGATCTTAAGGCTTGGGAGGCGCCAATCCGCTTGATCAACGGATGTAGTTTCTCATTCAGGTTGTTGAAACCAAGGTCAAGTCCCTCCAGTTGACCTGCTGTTGGGTTTGTTGAGAGCCAATGGGTCAAAGAGCGAAGATGATCCAACGAAAGTTCCATCTGAGCAACACCTAGTCTCTTAGTGTTGATTGCAGCACCCTTAATGATGAGGTTATTGAAATTCTCAAGAGACAACCTGCAACCATTCACAATCAACTCCTCCAAACCACCTCTTAGGGCCAGGGTATCAATAAATAGATTCCAATCCATCTCATATCTGATTTGACTTGGCTTTACATCAGCCTTAATCTTCTGTTGCGAAATATCCAACTTGGAGATGGACTTGTTTCGAGACAAAAACTTGCAGAGGTATTTCCAACCTTCAATATCAATAGGCACATTCCGCAGAGACAACTTCTCGATTTCAGTAGAGGTCACTAAAGAGGATAAAATGATCTTGAGCATCTCTGTTGTCATTGTAACATTGTCAAACACCACATTTTTGATAGCCACAATAGCAATGAAATCACAAAATGAGTAGACATCAATGAGAGTGGGTTTTGGATTCAGCAATTTCAACGTCTGCAACGGTGCAGATTTACCCTTTAATTGCTTCAATGTAGCAGGAATTGGTAAAATCTCTCTCAAGTGACAACACCGCGTATAGATATTTTCCAAAGAAATTGCAATGTGTAAGTCATCATTATTGGTAATCTCGTCTCCAAAATGATGCTCATGCAAATGAATTGGCTTATCTATTTCTAAGTTGGAGACACCTTCGACGATATGCTGTTCCTCCTCCGCTTCCTGCTCTCTTCCTCCGAATAAAGAATTCTTGCGTGGAGTATTGGCCTTATTCTTGAAATTGGACACCTCATGTGCAATGCGCTGAGCGGCACGATGAGCCTCCTGTGCATGTTTCTCACTCTCTTCGAGTGCCTTACGTTGAGTGGCTTTGATAATCTGAATCTCACGGTCATCAAGCTTTGTGGTTTCAATCTTCGTCTCGTTGGTAATTCCCAGTGATAAGCGAAGTGGTTCCGAATGCAAGTCATCCAAGGAAACTACATTTCCCTTACGGGGGCGACGAGATGGTATCTGCTGCGGAGGATCATCAGGAAGTTTATCCAGGGCGAACGTCACCCTTTGAAGTTTGAGAGGAGCAAGATCTGGAATCGGTAGCTCTAAGCGGTTTGGGTTCCTGTTCAACACAACTCTTGAAGTTGACGATGAGAGTTCAATGAGCGTCTCTAGCTTTTTGTGGGGGGGAGGAAGGAATTCAGGACCCAATGTCGGAGAAATACTCTCTATTGAGCTTGAGAGACGATGAGATTCCTGAAAACAATGTTGTGCGGTACTGTGATGATGTGGTTTAGGGATGGTCAGTGGTTGTGATTGTGATTGAGGTGACGATGGCGCACTCCGGCCTTTGAATTTTGAGAAGGCTGAGAAGAGTGACTTGATGGGCTTTTGAGCATTAAGTGAATTGGACCTGCTGAGTTCAGAATTTCCGCTTGGGTGCTCGTGGACTGGAAACAGCCCCCGACGAGGATCAGAGGTGGACCTTGGTCGAATGGCCTTTGAAAGAATTGATTTCGAAGGTGCAGCCGTGGTCAACTGTGGAGCGGATACTTCCTCAGCAGTAATGGCTGGCTTGGGCTCCTCAGAAGTAGGAGCAATAACAGGTTGTTTGGCTACTGCCGTGGGGGTTGAAGCGGGAGCAGCTATTGAAGTAGCTGGAGTCACTGGAGGTGTAGGGGCTTCCACATTCTTCTTCTCCAGATCAGGAGTCTCTGTTGGTTGCACTGAGCTTGCTCTCTTCTTCTTTTTACTTCTATAAAGCCAGTCAACGTCGACTGCCGACTCAGCATCTAATTCTGTTGGTAACGAAAATGGCGTGGGAGGAGCCGCTGTGGACGAATCAGTTGAGCTCTCTCCTACCGGATCATTCTCTTTTGTTCGTGGTGATCGTGTGGAAACTGCAGCCATCTGGCAGATTGTTCAAATTTGCTGATACGGTTGAGTTGGCAGGCGAGTTAGCTCTTTGGCGGCTGTCTTGAATTTATATGGGCTCTGGGGTAAACACGGCTGGTAAAAGCCGTCTCCTATTCGGCAAAGTCTCTGGGTAGACAAAGGGGCGACGACAATGGCAGAACACTGGACGTCCGTGGAGTTGGTTAATCAGGCCGATTAGTGCGTTTGGCGAAAGATCTTTGTATGATCAAAGAGCCGATAGCGACAGAGAGTGAATAGTAATTCGCTGCGACAAAATATACCTCGAAACCGAAATTGCAGCCCAAACGTGGAAATGATAGTCGCGATTTTTTTCTCTCCTGAAATACTGAAATACGTAGTTCTTCATTTCAACAACCAGTGATTGGACAATTGGAAGGTCAGCGCCTACATTCAATTTAAGAACAGTAAAGTGTCCTCATTAACCCATACAGTCAGCAGCACAGTATGTTCCTCTCTTTCCTGAGCACCTGGATCACACTTGCATACGCCAACCAAACAAAAAAACCAAAAAAAAAAAAAAGCTCACAAATGAAAACCAAATGACAAAACATCAGCGCTGGGGTCTTCTCTCCTCCAGCACGAAATAGATCCTTCTTCAAATCAATCCCTCTTCAATAACCCAATCAGAATATAAACTCTTCGATAAATGCACATTTCCTCTCTCGCTCTCTCTCTCTCTCTCTGTATCTCTCTCTCTTCCACTCATCAAGCTCTAAACTGTTTAGCCTTGTAGTCCTTAATGGCAGCCTTCACCGCATCCTCAGCCAACATGGAGCAGTGCAACTTCACAGGCGGCAAACTCAACTCAGCAGCAATTTCCTTGTTCTTGATTTTGGCTGCCTCATCCAAAGTCTTGCCTCTCACCAACTCTGTCACATATGAACTCGATGCAATAGCTGATCCACACCCGAATGTCTTAAACTTCACATCTTGGATAATCCCGGTCTTGTCATCCACTTGGATCTGAAGTCTCATCACATCACCACAAGCGGGAGCACCAACTAGCCCTGTTCCCACGTTGGAAAGGTTCTTATCCAAAGTTCCGACGTTACGTGGGTTCTGGTAGTGCTCAATGACTTTGGCATGATAACTTCTGGTCTGTTGAAGGACTGGTTTGAGGGTTTGAGAAACAATTCTATTAGCTCTGAACATTTCGGCGCTGTTTGTGGATGTTAATGGGGGCGATGGATAAGATTAGGAGAAGAATGAATTTTTTGGAGATTTGTAGTCATCCATGGTCGAATGGGGAATATTTCGCGATTCCTCCGAATACTGGCACCGGATTGGCTGAACAATCAAAAATTTGTTCGGGGATAATGGGGTTATAATCGGACGGGGCCAAACTCAACTCTTACACAAGGAGAAGTACCAACCACTGAGTTTTGAACAGCTGCTACCTTTTCTATCTTCTTTTAGTTGCAACTTCAGGTCAAAAGAACATTTATTGAGCTTTGATCATTTACTCCTTGTGCGTGTGTATGATTAACGTGGAGAAATAACACCGTCGTATTATCATATACCGTCGGGCTTCAAAAGTGTTCCATTGATAGAAATGTTCAAGTGTATTTCAAATAAATGCAATATCTTGCATTTGAAGATGAGACTAAATAAAACCTAGTTATCCAAAACCCGTACTTGCGAACCCACTGCATTGGTGATAGTAACACATATGAGAGCACTTCAACCGGGTCATCTCTTTTGCAAGGTTCTGTAATTTTACAAGATTCACGTAGTTCGGATAAGAGAACTTTTTCCCGTCAATACTATTGATGAGTGGCCTTCCCAAAGAAGTCTAAAAGACGCTAGAACCCTGGTCCATCTAGTTCAAAATGGAGTGGTCTACAGACTTCTAGTTCTGGAGAAGAGTCTATAAATTTCTGGTGGCAGCTTTGCGCATTAGCTATTTCGTTCATCGTAGCCAAGCAAAGGAGCTTTGAAAGTTGATCAGGTCGAGCTTTAAGGGAACTGATAATCCAACTGCGTTTTGATAGCTCCTTGAGCTTGTTGAAAGGACAAATAGAAGTAGAGAACATGATTCAACGGTTATTTCTGCCCATTCTAGACGGGAAGACAAGAAAGAATGGGTCAAAAACATCAGTAAGAGTAAGCATCACATGTTTCTCGGTGTCACTGGAACACAGATTAAGAGCTTCAAAATCTCTAAAGCTCTTTACATTACGCTGGGGTTAAGATTTGTTTCGATTGCGATTCAAAGATGGTCATTGAAAGCCTTTGCTACACTGATTTCGTAATCCTTTATCTCTTTCTCTTGTCCTCAGCTCCCAGTTCCTCAAAAAAACCCAGAACGTCATTCTTCTCAACAACTCTCCCACCTTCAGCAAATGGTTTCAAGAATTCCTTCAACTTGTCTCTAATGTTCAAGTATGCTTCCACACCAGCAACTGCCCGCTCTCTAGGCAACATATCCACCATTCTTGCAGCCTGAGAGTCAACTTCCTCGTCTGTTTCAAGACCACCATCCTCATTGATAGGCGGTGTGTAGATTGGGTCATCATTCATAAGAAATGGGAATTCAGATAGGAATCCTTTGATTGTTTCATGATTAGGAGTGGAGTGTGAATTAGAGGTCAAGAGCTTGGTGAAGTTGATTTCGTAGCTAGGACGCAGAAATAGAGAGTACTGGTAGTTTCTTTCTGTAGTGCTTTCTGTTTTCTGTCGTTTTAATGGGTTGTGATCAGATAAAGTGGAAATGGAGGAGCCGTTGTCAACAGCCTGAAGTATTGCATTTCTTTCGGAAATAGTTGAGGAAGGAATCCGGAGAAGTGATTCAGCAACAATGGAGCTATTCGATTTGAGTAAGCCAAAGAATTTTGAATGTAGTGTGGTGCACTCATAGCAGATAAATGAGTCAAAATCATCAAAGCTTGGGAAGCCATCAATGGCCATTTCCTCATGTTCCTTGGTATCATCATTCGTCTCTTGTTCTTTGTTTTCATTGTCGTTAGCTTCATTTTTCAGGCCATCTTCCTTTCCTACCTCCTCTTTCGTGAACATCGGTAGTCCCATTATGCAATAATCATGCCACCAATCCTCACACACCAAACACTGTAACATGTTTCCAGTCTCCACCTTTGGGTCATAGTCCACACCACACCCGCAGAACTTGCCCTTGTAATTCTGACCATAATTATTGCCCAAATCACCAATATCACCAGAGCTTTTCCGCAAATTACACCTAGAGCTAGTTCTCTCGGTTCCACAATCACAAGCAAAGTTTCTTTTCGTGAAAAGTTCTACCAATTCATGGTCTGCGTGGCATTGGATTGAACATGAGTAGCACACACCATTGTCATTATTAGAGGCTTTAGAGCACGTTAGGCATGCGTAAACCTCTTGACGCAAAGGCCCCATTGAATAAGTGCAGGTTGATGGGTCATGAGGCATCATTGCCTGGGCTTCGCGCTGCTGTGTTAGCTGTGATGCAATATAGTCTAGAGCAGTTAGTTCAGCCATCGCTTCCAAAGACGTCTAATGAAGGACTATTGGAAGGATTCTTTTTCTTAAAGAAAGAAGAAGATATTAGTTTATTCAAGCCTCAAAAAGTGCCTTAAACTGCAGTCAGAGTTGGGGTAGTATCCGCTGATGAAAAAAACATAAAAGCAGAGGCCTTACTAATATCTTACATAATCGATTTCGTTAAAAGCCTGATGTAGTTCATGATGAACAAACCACTAACCACAACCCCCACCCCGAGCTGCATTCGGCGCTAATACCCGGCTTCAACACCCTCTGTTGTCAAAGGAAAAAGGTTAAAACTTTAAACTTCGTTTAAGGGCTCGATTTCATCATGACGATGGTGAGCACCAGGCTCTTTGAGTCACCTGCATCCTTTATCTCTGTTTTGTAAGATTTGAGGGAGGGAGGGAAAGAAGTTGCAAGCCACGGAGTGGCGTACGGCAATCTTTACGAGCCCCCTCCCAAGACTAGCTTCACATATCTAATATGCTGTTTTTGCCAGGCTATATTCCCGTATTATCATTCTTCAATCCTTCCACTGTTGTCTTAAGGATGAACCTTGTTGAATATTTTGCAAATCGGCATCCAGCTTCAACTCAACTCATGCAAAACTGAACATCTCCTATTTCTGGACTATTCTACACCCGGAAATCTACGAGCTGCAGATGGGTGCCTTATCCAGAACTCTGGTACCTCTTCCTAAGAAGAAAGTTTCCGCCAAGGGTGCCTCTATCGTAGCAGTTAAACAACTTTGACTGGTGTTCTATACTTCCCTCATGGATAAAGTACATTATCACATGAAGTCATCTCTGAAAGTTAATCCATTGCGTACACATTAAGATGAAAGCAAAAAATGCTGGTGTCGCCTCAAGTTGCCATGGGTTGAAAGATAGAAAACCTCTATCGATACGATTCAAGAAGTTCTTCGTAGCCGTGTGTATTCCCGAATTCCGATGAAGCAGAGATACGAATCCTTGATACATACTGTGAGCCTATGCACTCATTGGTGTTGTGTTTCACAGCTACTCAGTGGATGATGGAAGAGTGCATTTTTTACCCCAAAATCAAGACCTAGAAGAACGATACGACTTCACAAGCCTCCCCAAAAAAGGCTCGCCCTTATGTGAGAATCAATTAAAGTATGATGAAGTCATCTGAATATATAGAGTATAGGGCTCTCTGCGTGTGCCCACCACTCATCCATCTGGTGAGACATGGCTCGTCCTAGAATGCAAGAAGGATAGGAGCGGAGAAACCCTTTGAGAGAACAACACGCGCAACAACGAGCGTATCCCAGACCTCTGATGCTTCCTTCAACTTGCGAGCCTTTGCCCTTTCAGTATTGGATAGTAACTGATTGTACTGGAAACAATGGATGCTTTCTCTCACCGTGGATGAGGGCCTCAGAATTCGACTGCACGGTGCTCAGTAAAAAACACTAAGCTGGTATGAAGCATCTACAAAGCAAGACAACATCCGTGTGTTTTTAAGCTGCATATCAGACTGAGTAAAGTTACTTCGTATGTCTCTGTGTGAGCAAAGATTGGATCTGTACAGGTAGAGATTGGGTATTGAGATACAGAAGGATGCATAGAACGAGACTTAGAGTCCGAGAAATGAATGGTTTTTTGAAACACATCCCTTGAGTTTTGATGATTTGCTATGTAGACCGAACTTCGTCACTAAGATTAGACGAGAGTACCACTTGAATTCAAGTGCCCATCCCAGAACTCTCCAAGGCTCAAATCCATCAGTGTCTCTATATCTTTTTCACAGATGTTGATACTTCTTCAACCTCATCGCGGCATTTTCTTCATCTGTCCAATGTATTGCGGACTCCTACAACTCTCCAAGGCTTCATTTGGGTTGCTACATATCACTAAAGAAACTGCGTGCGTAATTTATTAGTCCGAACGGGAAATAGTTCACTGTGCAATGATGTACAATGCACATGCAGTAGTGTCTCACAAGTTGAGTTGACGGAAGTTTTTGACGAGGCCGCAAAAAGGGGTTCTCACCTCAGACAGGAACCACTTGAAACACGAAAGCATCGATGAGCTCCAACACTTTCGGAATTTTAGTCGCCTTACGCATTCCTAAAACTTGTGGAACCGATCGGGCCGCAATTTGGGTCTAGTAAAGATCTCTGAATAATAACAATTCTCATACTCGGAACGCATGTGACCTGAGTTCCGAGTAGGCAATTCTGCACTTGCGCACATATAGCCGCATCCCAAATGTACTTGGAATGAGTATTCCCGAAAGGAATCAATTGGTTTCCGCCTTCGTAGAACAAGTCCGAGAAGCAGTTTCAGTTCATGATTCAGTGAATGTAATTTCTCTGATTTGGAGTGTAGAGTTAATGCAAGTGGTTACACTCTCTTTAAACTCCATGTATGAAATGAGTATGGTTCATCAGAACCATACTCATTTCATCTTTAGGCGACCAAACACACTATTTGTGCAGCAGAAGTTCTTAGAGCCACTAATGAACAGACAGAAACCTTACCCCACTCTCAGCTTTTCTTTCCTCTTGGCAAAGTTATGTTTAGGGATTAGGAAATGAAGTTTTAAGACATTTCATCTGGTTTGTCAAGGTGAAGTGCATTAGTATGCAAGTGACCTCTCCTTCAGTGCTTTACATTCATATAAATAAGCTCATTGCTTCTTTCGTTCGACTTCTAAATGATTCTTGTTTTCATATTTCAGAAGGTGAATCAAAATGAAGTCATTCATTGCACTAGCTGCATTGATGATTTTTCCAACTGTTAGTACATTTTCTGTACTAGGATGGGAACGACAAGGCCACTGTTTTGTGACCTCGAGAACCTACCAAGTTGGGGCTGAGCCTACTGATACTGCCTCAACCGTTGTTTCAACATTTCCAAGTGGAAGGTCACTCTTATCTCGCTCCAGCTCACTGTGCCCTGTCACTAAATGGCAGACTTACACTGTTACTTACACCAACTCATTGGGAGAAACCAATGAAAGTCTTATCTCCTCTGCTATCCAGTTGACGGATTATGAAAATGTCACTGATGTCATCTCTCCAACAGTTACAAAGGTATCAAGTGAAAAAATAGGTGAATCTTGTACTGACTCCTTGTGCCAACTCACTTCTTGCTACACATACACTGTTACATTCATCAATTCAGTAGGTGAAACTGCTGAGAGTGTGGCATCCTCAATAGTCACCTTAACTACAGGCGCTACTACTACTCTATCGTCAGAAGCTCTACATCACTCTTCTTCCTCGCTACCATCAGTTCCATCTAATCAAGGCCAACTTGTCCTAGTGAATGATGGTCAATTGGGCTGTCTAAATAATCAGGGCCAGGCCGTTTATCTCGAGAAAGACTGCGCTTTATTCGAAATAGTTCCGGTGAGCTCAAGTCTGATCAAGAGGGAAGAAGGTATCAACTATTACGTTTCCACGGGCTCAAAAACTTGCAGCATCAACAACGACGAAAAAAAGCTTTTGTCCTGTTCTGAAAACAGTCTTCAATCTGAGTTCCATTTTATAGCTGAGGAAATCGGTTACGAAAATAATTTCCAATGGAACTTTGGTCTTGATGAGCTACCTAATGAAGAAAAACATTCACTTGTCTTCAATGGTGGCTCACAAGAATTCCAACAATTTCAGCTGAGACTAGACCGCTATACTCAACAATACGTCCCTACATCCGCTTTGACCACCACCGGCCCAGTTCCTTCAGGATCAGGTGTGAACCCACCGTACACCACCACGTACACTGACACTGCTGGTAATACCGAGACTGGTATCGTGAGTGAGATCCCTACTACTGACTCCAATGGTGAAACATCTACTTTGACCACCACTGGACCAGCTCCTTCAGGATCAGGTGTCAACCCACCGTACACCACCACGTACACTGACACTGCTGGTAACACTGAGACTGGTATCGTGAGTGAGATCCCTACAACTGACTCCAA